>CM069133.1:21215036-21700924 GCA_035221665.1 Okamejei kenojei
AACCTTACCTGCCACTCTTTTCCCTGCTTAGCCTCTCTTCCAGATTTATTATCCACCCCTCCCCATGTTCCCCGCAGATGCTGTCTGTTACCCCAGCACTTTGTGCCCTTTTGTGTATTAAAAGCACCTCTGGTTGTTTGTTTCTGCCTACAAACCCGACACTTCTTTGGGATGTGGGAGGAAACCGTATCGCCCGGAGGAAACCCACACAGTCACAAAGAGAATGTGTAAACTCCACACATACAGCACCCAAGGTCAGGATCGAACCGGGCACGCTGGCGCTGTGAGGCAGCAGCTCTCCCAGCTACGCCACTCTACCGACACACATTGGTCATTTAATCAGTCACAGAGTATTGAGTATAGAAGTTGGGTTATATGAAGTTATATAAACATTGGTGAGGCCACGTTTAGAGCATTGTGTTCAGTTTTGAGCACCATGTTATGGGAAAGACGTTGTCAAGCTGGAAAGGGTGCAGAAAAGATTTACGAGGATGTTGCCAGGACTCGCCATGAGTTATGAGCCTGATCTATGGGTAGAGGTTGAGTAGGCTGGGACTCTATTCCTCGGAGCGCAGGAGGATGAGGGGTGATCTTATATAGAATAGATTGGGTAAATGTACAGTCTTTTGCCCAGAGTAGGGAAATCAGAAACCAGGTGAAGGGAGAAAAAATTGAATAGGAATATGAGGGGCAACCTTTTTGTACAAAGGAATGTGGGTGTATGGAACGGACTGCCGGAGGAGGTCTTTGAGGCAGGTAATATTGCAACGTTTAAGAAACATTCGGATAGGTACATGGATAGGACAAATTTAGAGGGATATGGGCCAAACGCAGGCAGGTGGGACTAGTGTAGATGGGACATGGTGGCCGGTGTGGGCAAGTTGGGCCGTGGGGCCTGTTTTATGCTGTATGACTATGACTCTGTGACTATGACTGCAACTGAATCTATCTTTTTCTCCTTTCCCAGGATAGAAAAATCAAATATCAGAGGTCATAGCTTTCAGATGGACAACACCAGAAACCTAACCTAATCCCTTTTCACTGATGCAGTGATCCAGAAACCGCATCAGCATTTCTTTCTAAGGCATCTGAGCAGTTTTGGCATGTCCACAAGAATCTCTCAAACCTCTAAAGATGTACTAGAGAAAGTAAGGCGATGAAGTGCATCTCACTCAGCCTGGGCAGCAAACTGCTCCGCTCTTGACCACCTGAACCTGCAGAGAGTGGTGAACACAGCCCAGTCCATCACGGACTCGGCGCTTCCTTCCAGCCAGTCCATCTATATGGTGCGTTGCATAAACATGGAAACATAGAACATAGGTGCAGGAGTAGGCCATTCGGCCCGTCGAGCCAGCACCGCCATCAAATATGATCATGGCTGATCATCCAGAATCAGTACCCTGTTCTTGCTTTCTCCCCATATCCCTTGATTCCGTTAGCTCTAAGAGCTAAATCTAACTCGAATATTGACTCTAAAGAAGGCTGGAAGTATCTTCAAGGTTGCCTTGATGTCCATTCCTTTTTCTCTCTTCTACCTACAACAGCTTAATAGCTCAACTATCTGGGCTTAATACCAGTTTATCTCCACTGCTATCTGACTCTTGGACCTATCATCTCTTTGAAACTCCATTTCCAAAGGTGCTGCAACGTAATCTTACTTTTAACTATCTCATTCAGTTATTCTGTTAGAATTCTGAAGATGGGTCTCCACCCGAAATGTTGCCTACTCCTTTGCTCCATAGATGCTGCCTCACCTGTTGAGTTTCTCCACCACCTTTTGTCTACTTTAGATTTTTCCAGCATCTGCAGTTCCTTCTTAAACAGTTATTCTGTTATTGTACTTTAATGTTCCCTTGCACTACTCATATTTTTTATTACATACAGTCTTGCACCACACTGCTGTTTAGCACTCCTCAATGTATTCAGTGAAGTGTTTATCATTGTTGTATATATAGTGTTTTACTCCTTGAGCTTCATGGAACACAGGATAAGGGGTGATCTTATAGAGGTGTACAAAATCATGAGAGGAATAGATCGGGTAGATGCACAGAGTCTCTTGCCCAGTTGGGGAATCGAGAACAAGAGACCATAGGTTTAAGGTGAAGGGGGGAAAGATTTAGTAGTAACCTGAGGGGTAACTTTTTCACACAGAGCGTGGTGGGCACATGGAACGAGGTTGTTGAGGCAGGTAGTATCGCAATGTTCAAGAAACATTTGGACAGCTACATGGATACGACGGGTTTAGAGGGATATGGGCCAAACGCAGGCAGGTTGGAGTAGGGTAGATGGGACATGTTGGTCGGTGTGGACAAGTTGGGTCAAAGGGCCTGTTTCCACACTCTATGACTCTATAATGCTATAACGAATTCACTTTCATTCTTCAAATGAAATTCCATTATGATAACTATTCCCTCAAGGCTTTTTAATTACACATTATTAATTAAACGTTTCTCACTGCAGAATATAAGAACTAATAAAACTTACACTTTAGTTTTGCTTCCTGAGCATACTGATCGAGAAAACCTTCTCATACAGACTCCATGAATTTCCCCTCTCATTATAACTACTGGCTTGATTGTCCCTACCAGCTCCCTGTTATTGTGTTACCCTTGTTAGCAGACAAACTAATTTTCTGATTTGTACATTCCTTCATTAAAATATTGTTGAAAGCCGTAATCTCAACTTCTACCTGCGTTTTCTGCCCTCTTCTATAGTTTGGTTTAGACATATATCGTGGAAACAGGCCCTTCGGCCCACCGAGTCCGCACCGACCAGCGATCCCCGGAATGAAAGTGCAAGGTGGCTTGACAATAAAACAGGAAGATATACCATTAAGTGAAGGGTGGAGATGTTTCAAGGGACGGTTAGCTACTGTCTGAAGGTGCTGCTGTGAGAAAAAAAGTTGCCCCTCAGTTTTCCTATTAAATAATTTTCCTCTTACCTTAAGCCTATGTCCCCTAGTTCTTGATTCCTCCATCCTATCTAATATAAATCTGACTATCTACCCTATTTATGCTCACAATTATTTTATAAACCTTTATAAAGTCAACCCCCATCTTCCTGCACTCCAAGGTATAATATTCCAACCTGCCCAACATCTCCCTCTAGCTCAGGCCCTTGAGTCCTCACATCTTAATTCTCTTCATAATTAATCCCATCCTTCATTCTCAAGGCTACCCTCCTTCTCTTTTGCATGTCCCTTCTAAAAGTTAAATACCTTGAAATATTTAGTTCCCCGCTTTGGTCACTTTATAAATGTATCTCGATGCTGGCTGTTAGATGTTATCCATTAATTTTGAATGTTGACTTGCTTGCCTATTTTTATCCGAATAACATTCAGATAAAGAGTCTTCATTTTTAGTTTAGTTTAGTTTTAGAGATACAGCGCGGAAACAGTGCCTTTTGGCCCAAAAGGTTCACACAGACCAGCGATCCCCGCACATTGACACCATCCTACACACACGAGGGACACTTTTTACATTTACCGAGCCAATTGACCTACAAACCTGTACGTCTTTGGAGTGTGGGAAGAAACCGAAGATCTCATAGAAACCCCACGCAGTCACGGGGAGTACGTACAAACTCCGTACTGACAGCAAATGTAGTCAGGATCAAACCCAGGTCTCTGGCGCTGCAAGGCAGCAACTCTACCGCTGCACCGCCGTACTGCCCCAAGATTTTCTTCCCCATGATTAACATTTTTTTCTCATTCTTGTTGGAGGTATTCTCTCAAGCTTGTGAGATCTGTGCCTTCCTGACCAACATTGATTATCACTGAAGATGGGCACAAAATGCTGGAGTAACTCAGCGGGTCAGGCAGCATCTCTGGAGAAAAGGAATGGGTGACTCCCCCAACATTGGGAACATTTTTCTTGCATCTAGCCTGTCCAGTCCTTTTATAATTTTATATGTTTTGTATAAGATTCCCTCTCATCCTTTTAAATTCCAGTGGATACAAGCCCAGTCTTTCCAATCTTTCCTCATATAACAGTCCCGCCATCCCGGGGATTAAACCTCGTGAACCTTACGCTGCACTGCCTCAATAGCAACAATGTCCTTCCTCAAATTAGAGACCAAAGCTACAAACAATACTCCAGATGTGGTCTCACCAGGGTCCTGTACAACTGCAGAAGGACCTCTTTACTCCCATACTCAAATCCTCTCGTTATGAAGACCAGCATGTCATTAGCTTTCTTCACTGCCTGCTGTACCTGCATGTTTACTTTCAGTGACTGATGTACAAGGACACCCAGGTCTCGGTGCACTTCCCTTTTTCCTAATCTGACACCATTGAGATATTAATCTGCCCCCTTGTTCTTGACGCCAAAGTGGATAACCTCACATTTATCTACATTATACTGCATGTGCCTTGCATCTGCCCACTCACTCAACCTGTCCAAGTCACCCTGCAACCTCCTAGCATCCTCTTCGCAGTTCACACTGCCACCCAGTTTTGTGTCATCTGCAAATTTGCTTGTGTTACTTTTAATTCCATCATCAAAATCATTAACATATATTGTAAATAGTTGTGGCCCCAGCACCGGGCCTTGCGACACTCCACTCGCCACTGCCTGTCATTCTGACAGGGACCCGTTTATTCCTACTCTTTGCTTCCTGTCTGCCAACCAATTCTCTATCCATGTCAATACCCTACCCCTAATATCATGTGCTCTAATTTTGCCCACTAATCTCCTGTGTCGGACCTTATCAAAGGCTTTCTGAAAGTCCAGATACACTACATCTACTGGCTCTTCTTCATCCATTTCATTTGTCACATCCTCAAAAAATTCCAGAAGATTAGTTAAGCCGGATTTCCCCATCATAAATCCATGCTGACTTGGACCAATCCTTTTACTGCTATTCAGATGCGCCGTTATTACTTCTTTAATAATTGACTCCAGCATCTTCCCCACCACCAATGTCAGGCGAACTGGTCTATAATTCCCCGTTTTCTCTCTCGCTCCTTTCTTGAAAAGTGGGATAACATTAACTGCACCCCAATCCAGAAGAACTGATCCTGAATCTATAGAACATTGGAAAATGTTCACCAATGCATCCACAATTTCTAGAGCCACCTCCTTGTGCACCCTGGGATGCAGACCATCAGGCCCTGGGGATTTATCAGCCTTCAGTCCCATCAGTCTACCCAATACTATTTCTCGCCTAATGCAAATTACTCTGTCTCCCTAGATCCTCTGTCCTCTAGTACATCTTGGAGATTGTTGGTGTTTTTCTTACTGAAGACAGAACCAAAGTACCTGTTCAACTTTTTTGCCATTTCCTTGTTCCCATTAATAATTTCACCTGTTTCTGCCTTCATTTGTCTTTACTAATCTTTTTCTCTTAACATACCTAAAGAACCTTTTACTATCCTTCTTTATATTCTTGGCCAGCTTACCCTCGTACTTCATCTTTTCACCCCATATTGCTCATTTTGTTACCTTCTGTTGTCCTTTGAAAGTTTCCCAATCCTCTGGCTTCCCGCTACTCTTTGCTATGTTATACACCATTTCTTTTAGTTTTATTCCATCCTTAACTTCCCTTGTCAGCCACAGTTGCCTCTTACTCCCCTTAGAATCTTTTTTCCTCTTTGGAATGAAATTATCCTGTGTCTTCTGGATTATTCCCAGAAATTCCTGCGATTGCTGTTCCATCGTCATTCCTGCTAGGATCCTTTTCCAGTCTACCTTGGTCAGCTCCTCTCTCATGCCTTCATAGTCCCCTTTGTTCAACTGCAACACTGACCCTTCTGATTTAACCTTCTCCCTCCCAAATTGCAGATTATAACTTATCATATTATGGTCACTACCTCCTAGCAGTTCCTTTATTAAATCTGGTTCATTGGACAACACTAAATCCAGAATTGACTTCTCTCTGGTCCGCTCCAGTACAAGCTGCTCTAAGAATCCATCTCGGAGTCACTCTACAAACTCCCTTTCTTGGGGTCCAGAACTAACCTGATTTTCCCAGTCTACCTGTACATTGAAATCTTCAATAACCAAAATGGCATTACCTTTGTTACATGCCAATTTTAACTCCTGCTGCAACTTGCACCCTATATCCAGGCTACTGTTTGGGGGCCTGTAGATAACTCCCATTAGTGCCTTCTTGCCTTTACAATTCCTCAATTCTATCCATAGTGACTCTACATCGTTTGTCCCTATGTCACCCCTCACAAGGGACTGAATTTCATCCCTCCCCAACAGAGCTACCCCATCTCTGTCCACCTGCCTGTCCTTTCTATAGGACGTATAACCCTGAATATTCAGTTCCCAGTCCCGATCCTCCTACAGCCATGTCTCTGTAATCCCTACATGTCATATCTACCAATCTCTAACTGAGCCTCAAGCTCATCCACTTTACTTCTTATACTTCACCCATTCATATATAATACTTTTAAACCAATACTCACCTCAGATTTCACATCAATTCCTATTTCACTTGGCCATACTCTCCTATCCCTTCATGAGCTTTCTGTCCCGTTAATTCTGGTGTCTTTCTTAGTTTTCCTGTACTCTCTTTCCCTTTAACAGCATCCTTGTATTTCCAATTTGTCTCCCCCCCCCACTAGTTATGGATGCAAACAGTGGAACTGGCAGGGTCTGAAGTGGGGGAGGGATGAGGAGAGTGGAAATGCAGGGTTTACTTAAAATTAGCGAATGGCACGGTGGCGCAGCGGTAGAGTTGCTGCCTTATAGCGCTTTCAGCGCCAGAGACCCGGGTTCGATCCCGACTACGGGTACTGTCTGTATGGAGTCTGTATGGGTCACGTTATTCCCGTGACCGCGTGGGTTTTCTCCGAGATCTTCAGTTTTCCCCCATACTCCAAAGACGTACAGGTTTGTGGGTACACAAAAAGCTGGAGAAACTGGTGCAGCAGCATCTAAGGAGCGAAGGAGATAGGCGACGTTTCGGGCCGAGACCCTTCTTCAGACAGGTTTGTGGGTTGATTGGCTTTGTATAAATGTAAATTATCCCTAATGTGTGTAGGGTATTGTTAATGTGCGGGGAGTGCAGGTCGGCGCGGACCCGGTGGGCCGAAGGGCCTGTTTCCTCGCTGTATCTCTAAACTAAACTAAATCATTACCCATGTTGTTGCCCTAAACTATGGTATAGTTCCTTCCCATAGCATAAGAACAGGTGAGAATCAGAGGCAGGCTATCTGCTTCTCCTTTGACTCCACAAGGTCCATTACTCACCAGAGTGCACGCACTGTAGTCACTTCACAGAGCAAGTGGAGATAGACGGAGAGAGGCCTCTAGATGATCCAACAATAGGCCACAGATTCTTGTTCCTCCTGCTCCCATCGCAGGTCGTAGACAGTTTGCTGATGTGGTGGATATTCACCGTCCAAGTCTAAAATTCTTATTGCTAACCTCAGCACAGCAGAGAAAAGAAAATCTGTCCAATGTCCAAAATGCTTATTGGCAAACTCAATACTTCCAAGCACAGCAGAAAGGCCGTTTAAATTTTCAAACAGTAACATTTATCCATCCTCATGACAAGATTAAGAAAAAAGTAATATTATCTATGTTGACCCGATCAAGATTATCGATGACACAGTTGCAAAACATTCTTTTTAAAATTCAAAGGTTTCAAAGGTCTCTTTAGATTAGATTAGATTAGATTATCCTTTATTGTCATTCAGACCTTTCGGTCTGAACGAAATTTCGTTACCTTGCAGTCATAACATATAATTTAAAAAAAACACACAATAAACACATATTTAACATCCACCACAGTGAGTTCACCAGGCACCTCCTCACTGTGGTGGAAGACAAAAGTTTTAGAGTCTCTGTCTTCTTCCCTCCTTGTTCACCCTCTGCGCTGAGGAGATCCAGGCCTCCGATGCTGCCGTCCACCAGGCCCGCAGCCGAGCCTCCGAAGCCGGGACTGCCGCCACCGACGTCACCGGAATGCCGGAACACCGCCACACGTGATTATCACGTGTACCAATTAACGTACAGTGATATTCATATTACCATTACCAAATTGTAATCTTGGTCACAAATTTATTCCTAAAACTAAAATACACCAAAATGACTGTGTGATCAAACTAATTCATTAGCTGGAAATACCTTCCCCTTGAGATCCTATGGATTTTCAATGCGATCTTACATCCAAAATAGGTGGGATTTTCATATTGTTCACGGAAGAGACCTTCCCTGAGGTGAAGATTCAATCAACTTTCCAGTGTAAAAGGGATCACTATTAAAACTGTAGTTTAGTTTAGTTTAGAGATACAGCGTGGAAACAGGCCCTTCAGCCCACTGAGTCCGGGCAGACCAGTGATCACCACATACACCAACACTATCCTACACACTAGGGACAATTTACAATTTACTGAAGTCAATTAGCCTACAAACCTGTAGGTCTTTGGAGTGTGGGAGGAAACCAGAACACCCGGAGTAAACCCACGCAGGTCACGGGGAGAACATACAAACTCGTGCAGACAGCACCTGTAGACAGCATTGATTACATTGGGGGATGTTTATGTTAAATCTTATTGTATATTGTGTTCTTTTATTTGTATGGTAACTCAAATCTCACTGTACCAATCAGTGCATGTGACAATAAATGTAACTTGAACTTGAACTTGAACCCGTGACCTGCATGGGTTTCTTCCGGTTGCTCCGGTTTCCTCCCACACTCCAAAGATGTACAGGCTTGTAGGCTAATTGGCTTTGGTAAGTTGTAAAATTGTCCTTAGTATGAAGAATAGAGTTTGAGTATGGGATGATCGCTGGTCTGTGCAGACTAGGTGGGCCGAATGGCCTGTTTCTGTGCTCTATCTCTAAAGTCTATGGTAAAGTTTAAAGTCTAAAGTGACTTGGTAGATCCAGGTCTTTTGTTGCCTGGGAGCTTGCTTGTCATGGTCCTAGAGGAATGACAGATGCCAGTAAGGTTCCTCAGGTTTTTGAGCTTTAGACCTTGGGTTCCTCAGGTTTTGGGGCTTTAGACCTATTTTCTATGTTTCTATGCCCTATTTTCTATGTTTCTATGGGTTATTGATTGGGGACAATCAGCCATGATCACAATGAATGGCGGTGCTGGCTAAAAGGGCGGAATTTTCTATGATAGATGCCTGAAGACCAGAGGGTGAGACTGATGGCATTTTGTGAATCAGCATCATTTAGTTTAGAGATACAGCATGGAAACAGATGATTCAGCGCTGAAACAGGGTCTTTAGCCCACCGTGTCTGCGCCGACGAGTGATCCCCGTACACTCGCACTATCCTACACACTAAGGACAATTTACAATCTCTACCAAAGCCAATTAACCTACAAACATGCACGTCTTGTGCATGTTTGTCAATGTAGGAAGAAACTGGAGCACCCACGGAAAACCCATGTGGTCACAGGGAGAACGTACAAACTCCATACCAACAGCACCTGTAGTCACGATCGAACCTGGGTCTCTGGCGCTGTAAGGCAACAACTCTAAGGGTATCTAAAACTAGAGGGAATTGGTTTAAGATGGAAGGGGAGCCATTTACAGGAGATATGAGAATTATTTTATTCACATATGGTGGTGATTACACAAACAATCTTCCTGATATACTAGTGGCCAGAGGATCTGGGGTGACAGAGGAACTGAAGGAAATGCACATTCGGCATGAAATGGTGTTGGATAGACTGATGGGACTGAAGGCTGATAAATCCCCAGGGCCTGATGGTCTGCATCCCAGGGTACTTAAGGAAGTGGCTCTAGAAATCGTGGATGCATTGGTGATAATTTTCCAATGTTCTATAGACTCAGGATCAGTTCCTGTGGATTGGAGGGTAGCTAATGTTATCCCACTTTTTAAGAAAGGCGGGAGAGAGAAAACTGGGAATTATAGCTCAGTTAGCCTGACATCGATGGTGGGGAAGATGCTGGAGTCAATTATAAAAGATGAGATATCCGAACATTTGGATAGCAGTAACAGGATCGGTCCGAGTCAGCATGGATTTACGAATGGGAAATCATGCTTGACTAATCTTCTGGAATTTTTTGAAGATGGAAGTAGGAAAATGGACAAGGGAGAGCCAGTGGATGTAGTGTACCTGGACTTTCAGAAAGCATTTGTTAAGGTCCCACATAGGAGATTAGTGGGCAAAATTCAGGCACATGGTATTGGGGGTAGAGTGCTGACATAGATAGAGAAGTGGTTGGCAGACAGGAAACAAAGAGTAGGAATTAACGGGTCCCTTTCAGAATGGCAGGCAGTGACTAGTGGGGTACCGCAAGGCTTGCTGCTGGGACCGCAGCTAGTTACAATGTACATCAATGATTTGGATGAAAGGGTTCAAAGTAATATTAGCAAATTTGCATATGACACAAAGCTGGGTGGCAGTGTGAACTGTGAGGAGGATGCTATGAGAATGCAGGGTGATTTGGACAGGTTGGGGGAGTGGGCAGATGCATGGCAGATGCAGTTTAATGTGGATAAATGTGAGGTTATCCACTTTGGTAGCAAAAACAGGAAGGCAGATTACTATCTAAATGGCATCAAGTTGGGAATAGGGGAAGTACAATGGGATCTGGGGGTCATTGTACATCAGTCTATGAGAGTAAGCATGCAGGTACAGCAGGCAGTGAAGAAAGCGAATGGCATGTTGCCCTTTATAACAAGAGGAATCGAATATAGGAGCAAAGAGGTCCTTCTGCAGTTGTACAGAGCCATACTGAGACCACGTCTGAAGTATTGTGTGCAGTTTTGGTCCCCTAATTTGAGGAAGGGCATTCTTGCTATTGAGGGAGTGCAGCGTAGGTTTACAAGGTTAATTCCCGGGATGGCGGATCTGTCATATGCTGAGAGAATGGAGCAGCTGGGCTTGTACACTCTGGAGTTTAGAAGGATGAGAGAGGATCTCATTGAAACATATAAGATTGTTAAGGGTTTGGACACGCTAGAGGCAGGAAACATGTTCCCGATGTTGGGGGAGTCCAAAACCAGGGGCCACAGTTTAAGAATAACGGGTAAGCAATTTAGAATGGAGACGAGGAAACACTTTTTCTCACAGAGAGTGGTGAGTCAGTGGAATTCTCTGCCTCAGAGGGCAGTGGAGGCCGGTCTCTGGATGCTTTCAAGAGAGAGCTAGATAGGGCTCTTAAAAATAGCAGAGTCAGAGGATATGGTTAGGTACGGGGTACTGATTGGGGATGATTCATTACATTGAATGGCGGTGCTGACTCGAAGGGCCGAATGGCCTACTCCTGCACCTATTGTTTATTGTCTATTATTTGGAATTAACCTCCAGAGGAGATGATGCATCACATAAAATTCCAATGTTTTAAAGCTATTTGGACAGGCAGGAAAGGCATAGAGGGTTACAGGCCTAATGCAGGCGAATGGGGTTGAAGTAAATAGGCATCACAGTTGGCATGGATGAGTTGAGGTATAGGTCCCATTTCTTTGCTGTATAGTTCTGTGATCTTAGGAGTCAATGCCATGATCTGTTCATGAGCTGAGGGGTATGAGAAGGAGAAGATGCCTAAGTTGGTAGCAGGCCCTCTCATAGATGAACTGAGGCCCAGGCCAATTTCAATTTTAGAGACCGCCAAACCAAGATCAAGCGGAGGCCCCTCAATTTTAGAGGCCCCCAAATCAAGATCCCTCTGAAGCAGACAGGCATGAGGCTCATGCCAAATGACACTCGTCCCCCCCCCCCCCCCCCCCCCCCCCCCCTCTGATAAGGCCTGGTTGGGAGAACATGGCTGCTGAGGTAGGACAGGTAGAAGGTGCGGACATCAGTCGGAGAACATCCATGGGGATTATATTCTCTTTTAAGGGTTTGGTTTGTTTTGAAGGAACTGGAGGCGACAGATTCTTGATCAGTAAGGGTGTCAGGGATTATGGGGAGAAGGCAGGAGAATGGGGTTGAGAGGGAAAGATGGATCAGCCACGATTGAATGGCGGAGTAGACATGATGGGCCAAATGGCCTAATTCTGCTCTTATAGCTTATGAACTTATGAGGTTATAGGTGAAGGACAACAGTGGAGATAGGAATGTGTAGGAAGAACCTGCAGATGCTGGTTTTAACCGAAGATCGGCACAAAATGCTGGAGTAACTCAGCGGGTCAGACAGCATCTTGGAGAAAAGAAATACCACTCATCCAGACATAGGCCTGGCCTGGTGACGGAATTAAGGGTTTTATACACAACTTAAATTACACAACTTATATTAATGATGGGAATGGATAATGGGTTCTTGATTGTTAAAGTTCAGGAAGTATTTTGTTACGCCCTCTTGCACTGATAGCAAGTCTACTGAGGCCGTGTCGTAACATGAACACGATAGATGTTAAACCAATGCATTTAGAAGTCTTATTTGTGCCTTGACTATATTCACTATGCATGCCTGCACTGCAACCACATGTTACATGACCTCCCAAAACTGAAGAATCCTGGGCAAGAAATGCTGTCAAATAGTTATGTCAGCGAGCATTCCATTATCAATAATGACTTTTTTTTTTAAAAGCATACAATGATTCCCAGTGTTGCAATTCAACATGTAGGACAGCACATTCCTGAGCAGGGCATAGCACTATACTGAAGAGAACAAGTTACTTCACATGTTATAATAGTGCACTAAACCCAACTTTGTGACATAAATCATTCAGAATGATAGCGAATTCTACTTGGCTATGTTCGTGTTGCTGCTCAAAAATCCTTTCAGGAACCAATATGCTTTTATCGGCTATAAATAAAATCACCTCTTTTTAAAGGGTCATGTCCCTGAGAATATTTGTGCTCAGATATTTTGGGAAAAATACTACTTTAACCCTTACCAAACAAAGAAAAATAGACTTGCATTAACATAGTGCCTTTCACATCCCATTCTGGTTTAATTATAGTAATAAGTTCATACGTTTTAGAAGCAGAATTAGGCCATTCGGCCCATCGAGTCTACTCCGCCATTCAATCATGGCTGATCTATCTTTCCCTCTCAACCTCATTCTCCTGCCTTCTCCCCATAACCCCCGTCAATCGTACCGTTCCCGAATCTGTCAATCTCCGTATTGACAAAATGCTTGGAAATAGGGAAACCCTATTTGATCATAGCAGTACAATGATAATAGTTTTGGATTGCTTTAATTATGGACAATTCCAGACCCAGGAACAGCATCTTCCCCAGGCTTCCGAATGGTCCTTCTATACGCAAGGACACTGTCTGATTGACCTCTGCCCTACTTGTGGATATTGGATTTTGTCTCTGGAACTGTGTTACAATGGTGAGAACTATATTCTGCACTCTATTCTCTTCTAGCTATATTCTCTTCACTTTCCCTATTGCACTTGTTTGACGTTTTAGTATTTATGTGTAGTATTATGTGTAGTACTTTATGTGCAGTATTATGTGTAGTACTTTGCACTGTACCTCAGTGTATGTAGTACCTTAGGGTAGCTAATCTGTGGAACTCTGCCGCAGAGGGCTGTGGAGGCCGTCAGTGGATATATTTAAGGCGGAGATAGACAAATTTGTTATTAGAACGGGTATCAGCGGCTAAGGGGAGAAGGCAGGAAAATAGGATTAGGAGGCAGAGATCAGCCATGGGGAGAAGCCATTGATGGGCCAAATGGCCTAATTCTACTCCTATAATGTGATCTTGTGAATATATGACAATAATAAATCGAAACCTAATCCTCAACGTGAGCAAAAGCTTCCTAGATGTGCAATTCAATATTGCCATAGGGTCATTCGCACCACTTAAAGGAGCAGCAAAGGCCATGATTTGTCTTTTCCGAGCATTGTAATGTTTCTTTAATACGGCATTGTCATGTGAACATAGAAACTTTTGATCAGGTGTTTGGAGTAAGTCGTAGGAACAAGGAACTCAAGATGCCGGTTTACAAAAAAAGACACAAAGTGCTGGAGTAACTTGGCAGGCTAGGCAGGAATAGGAACCCACTGAGTTCACACCAATCACCCAACACATATTTACACCCATCCTTCACCCAATATCCCATTTTGATCTCAACACATTTCAAACAACCAATCCCACTGGCAGAGTCCCGGAGTGGAAAGGCATCACAGTTGGCATGGATGAGTAGAGGTGAAGGTCCCATTTCTTCACCGTACGGTTCTGTTTGGGTGTTGATCTATTGGGGCCAAGATTCCTTCTGCCTCTGATGACAGTGTGCCCTCAGTAGGGGATAGAAGCCCCTTTTATGGAGCGGAGTGCTCAGCCCAATCTCAGACCTGCTGTGCGCAGGAAGGAACTGCAGATGCTGGTTTATACCGAAGATAGACACAAAGTGCTGGAGTAACTCAGTGGTCAGGCAGCGTCTCTTGAGAAAAGGAAATAGGTGACATTTCAGGTTGGAACCGTACTTCAAATTGCTGTCTTTCAGTGAAAATAATTTGGCTATATGACCTCTGTAAACTCTGCGGGACAGCCCACTTTAGGAAAGTGGAATGAAGTGCACGGTAATAGGTGTTTGTGGCGAATTTAGCATCATGTTGAACCTTGGGTGGCGGAAGAGGGAAGAGGAAAGCTTGTAACAGTAACAATAACAGGGATTGTAAATCTAATTATTCCCCAAGATTTTCACTGGACAGCAAGAATGACCAAATCTGCACAATGTAGTTTATTGTAGGTTAGTTTATTGTCATGAGTTGCAGCAAAAAGCTTATGTTGCGTGCTAACCAGTCAGCGGAAAGACAAACATATGATTACATCCGAGTATTGCCTTCCTGCTGACTGGTTAGCATGCAACTAAAGCTTTTCACTGCAATGAATTTCTATGGTCAATGTTTGGGAGACTCTCCTTAGAGTTTTATAATAAGCCAGGCCAAATATACTTCCACAATGTTGGCAATGTGGGAGCATGTCTGACTATAACATTCCCCAGACTAGAACAAGCCCAGTGAACTCTTTTGTAAGTCTTCACATGCTTGGACAAGATACAGTGAGAGTTTTTTTCATTGGTAGTAAACTGCTTTCAGTATGCAGGAGAGGACAAGCCCAGGCAGTTGTGTCGCACAATCAGCTTCCCCTTTCGTAGGATGTGGGAATTGCCCAACATTTGTTATCCATCCCCCGTGGCTCTCATATGGTTTGCTTGGCCATTCAGAAGTTAAGCGTTAAACCACATTGCTGAGGATCTTTAGATTTTAGAGATACAGCGTGGAAACAAGCCCTTCGAGTCCGCGCCGACCAGTGATCACCCCGTACACTAGCAGCGTAACACACTGGGGACAATTTTACAAGTTTTACCAAAGCCATTTAACCTACAAATCTGTACGTACTTGGATTGTGGGAGGAAACCGGAGTGACCCGGAGAAAACCCACGTGGTCACAGGGAGAACATAAAAACTCCATACAGACAACACTGTCGTCAGGATTAATGGAGGGTCTCTGGCGCGGAAAGGCAGCAACTCTACCACTTAGTCACTGTACCGCCCCAATGTCTGCAGACATATATATATTATACAGGATCCTGATGAACCAGGTGTCATTTTTGACAGTAAATTAAATGTATCAATTATTTTTTTTTAAATTCCATGTAATTATTTAATTGGATTTAAATCCCCAGCTAAGTAATTTGCCCAATGCTAAACATATCTGTCCAGTGATTTATCATATTCCTGTGTTTAGTTTAGAGATACAGCATGGAAACAGGCCCTTCGGCCCACTGAGTGTTCACCGACCACCAATCACCCATTCACACTGGTCCTCACACTAGTTCTATGATATCCCACTTCCTCATCCACCTCCAACACACTGGAAGCCGATTAACCTACAAGCCCGCATGTCTTTGAAATGTGGGAGGAAACCAGCGCACCTGGAAGAAACCCATGCGGTCACAGGGAGAAAGTGGAAACTCTACACAGCAGCAGCCGAGGTCAGGATCGAACCCTGGTCTCTGACACTGTGAGGCAGCTGCTCTACCAGCTGCGCCACCGTGCTTATGGTATTATGCCTGACATAACAGGTGAAATGATTTTGGGCTGCTGGGCATAAAATAAATATAATCGTTCTATATTGTTAATGAGATGAGCAGAAAAGACTCACCGTGCAGATAGATACCTTGAATCACAAAGTGGACCAGGAATATCTCACATTCAGATGCCACGACCTTGGTGCAAGATTGGCATCGAGCCCATTGACATGTAAATCTGTCAGTCTTCTGCCAAATTAACAGTGGCTGATCTGATTCCCAGGGAAAATCTTTGGCACGTTACAATGAAAGTCAATGGTGAATGGATACCTATTGCCTTGAATAAAGATGCAGGGAGGAGACCTTGCAGATACATAAAAGATGGATTAAACCATCTGGAATATCACCTTAAATTACACCAATGAGAAAACTGTTGGCTGGTGGCCAGACAATGCTGGCAGCACTGCAGTGAGATAGACAAGTCTGATTAGTTATGTATCGATTCAAGTATTTTTCAATGTTGCAAAGTCCATCTGCAATATTTCTTCTGGTAGCCTCTGCCATCAGAATTAACAACTGTGTCATGGTGAAATTAGTTCAGCATCCACATTTGGGGGTAATTGCAAGTTTGGTCATTGGGGAAGAGCTAAGGGGGTGGCCACGTTCGTAAAGTTCATAAGATATAGGAGCAGAATTAGGCAATTCGGCCTATTGAGTCTGCTCGGCCATTCGATCGTGGCTTATTTGTTTTTCCCTCTCAACCCCATTCTCCTGCCTTTTGCCCATAACCCTTGACACCCTAAACTAATCAAGAACCTATCAATCTCATCTTTAAAAATACCCAATGACTTGGCCTCCATCACCATCTGTGGAAATAAATGCCACAGATTCACCACCTTTTGGTTAAAAAAAAATCATCATCTCCATTCTAAAGGTTTGTTATTTTATTCTGAGGTCCAAGAGATCCTCTCCACATCCACCCTATCTAAGCTTTTCATTATTGACACGTTTTCAATGAGATTCCCCCTCATCCTTCGAAGTTCCAGCGAGTACAGGTCCAGAGCCATTAAAGGATATATAATGGTATTTGATGTTAAATCAATTTCTCTTTCCACAGATGCTATTTAATATGCTTTGCATTTTCCCTTTATACAAATGTTTATAGAAACACAGAAAATAGGTGCAGGAGTAGGCTATTCGGCCCTTCGAGCCAGCACCGCCATTCAATATGATCATGGCTTATCATCCAAAATCAGTTCCGGCTTTTTCCCCATATCTCTTGATTCCCTTAGGCCTAAGAGCTAAATCTAACTGTCTAAATCTAAAATGTCTTTCCAAATCATTATTACACTCCTACCTTTCTTCTTTGACTTGACTTTTGAAAAACCTCTGTCTTTTTGGTTACATTTTAGTGAAGATCTGAATCGTAAGGTTGAAGTAAAACCGACAGTGTACGGGATAAATGGACAATAGACAATAGGTGCAGGAGTAGACCATTTGGCCCTACGAGCCAGCACCGCCATTTAATGTGATCATGGCTGATCATCCACAATCAGTACCCCGTTCCTGCCTTCTCCCCATAATCCCCTGACTCCGCTATTTTTAAGAGCCCTATCTAGCTCTCTCTTGAAAGTATCCAGAGAACCGGCCTCCACCGCCCTCTGAGGCAGTGAATGAAAGATTAGGCGCCAAACTGCATCTTTCATTAATGTTTGTCTTGAATGTTTAATCTTTGAAAAGACGGGCAAAGTTTGTTAGTGACATGGAAACGTTCATCTTCACGGAGACTTGTACATATTTCGCCGTCAACCATAAAGTTAGAATATCTGCAGCAATCTGAGGAAATGATAACAATATCAGGTTTAAATATCGGGTCTGAAGAAAGGTCTCGACCCCGTGCATTGCTCATCCTGCAACATGTGGGAGATCAGGGATATTGTCGGTGTCCCTGGTGACTACATATGCAGGAAGTATGTCCAGCTGCAGCTCCTGGCAGACTGCATTGAATGGTTGGAGCTGCGGTTGGATTCATACTGGAGCATCCACAATGCTGAGAAAGTCGTGAATAGCACGTACAGTGAGTTGGCCACACCGCAGGTAAAAGCTTTTTGGTTTTTTTAAATATTTTTATTAGAAGTCGCGTACAGTAGTTTAAACCAAGAATAACATAACAAATTCTTGTTTTAAAATTTAATAATAGAAAAATAGCAGAAGCAAGAAAAAAAGAGAAAGAGGAGGTTAGGTAAGATTAATAGCAGAAGTAAGAAAAAAAGAGAAAGAGAAAGTTAGAAAAATAGCAGAAGCAAGAAAAAAAGAGAAAGAGAAAGTTAGAAAAATAGCAGAAGCAAGAAAAAAAGAGAAAGAGAAAGTTAGAAAAATAGTAGAAGCAAGAAAAAAAGAGAAAGAGAAAGTTAGGTAAGATAGTGATATTGATAGTTTGTGAAAAAGTAGAGAGAGTGAGCCCATAAAGATATAAAGCACGAGAAAGAGAGAACCCCCCCACCAAAAAAAAAACCAAACAAAAACAATTAAAATTAAAATAGGAAAATAAAACAAAGGAAAAAAAAAGATATAAAGAAAATAAAAGGGATCTACCTGCTTCATATCTTTACACACTCCTCACCTGGTTCTGAAACAATTAATTTCCAGGGTTATGTTGCACCATATGCTTGTAATAAGTCGATAAAGGGAGACCAGATCTTTAAGGATTGGTCTGATTTCCCTGCTGGGACGAATCTCATATCTTCGAGGTATAACATTTCAGACATGTTTGAAATCCACATTTTAAGCGTTGGTGTGCCGTTTTTTTGCCATTATTAAGCCATAGTTTAGTAAACTCTTTTGGAACGAAGTCAACTCAAAACCGGCTTCCATTGTTCCAAAGATAAATCAATTCTAGGTTGGGGTTCAATTTTATTTTAAATAATTTTGTGAACATTTCAAAAATGTCATTCCAAAATTTATGGAGATTAATGCAGGAGACAAAGGAGTGTGCTATGGTTGCATCTTGAGATAAGCATTTATCCCAGACGGGAGAAACATTTGGAAAAAAAAATATTCAATTTAGTTTTTGAGTAATATAATCTCTGTACAATTTTAAATTGAATTAAGGTATGTTAATTAAGGTATGATCGAGCATTCGTGTACATATAGCAAATATTTATCCCATCTGTCTTTCGAAATGTTTATAGATAGTTCTTGTTCCCAATCTCTTCTAATTGCGTCAGACGATGGTATTTCTATATTTAGAATGATATTATACAGATATGATATTTCAATTAATTTAATCTGCCTTTTTGTTCATGGCTTCATCTAATAAATCTGGCCAGAGTTTGATATTCTTGTGTATGTTTTTTCAAGTAGTCACGGATTTGAAGGTATTAAAAGTACTGATGATCTATATCGGTGAGACCAAGCGGAGGCTTGGTGATCGTTTCGCCGAACACCTCCGCTCGGTCCGCAAAAACCAACCCGACATCCTGGTAGCTCAGCACTTCAACTCCCCCTCCCATTCCGTATCCGACCTCTCGGTCCTGGGCCTCCTCCAGGGCCAGAGTGAGCAACACCGCAAGTTGGAGGAACAGCACCTCATATTCTGCTTGGGGAGTCTGCATCCTTTGGGCTTGAACATTGAATTTTCTCAATTCTGTTAACCCTTGCTGTCTCCTCCCCCTCCCACCTCTACCTCAGCCCTCGGGCCCTGGCATTCCTTCTATCTCTATCTCCCTCCCCCACCCTAGTCGCACTAGCTTCTCATTTTCACACCACAAACAGCTTACAATAGCTTGTTCCCTTTATCATCGATACTTTTTTGCATATCTTTCATTCATTGTTTTTTATCTCTCCACATCACCGTCTATATCTCTCGTTTCCCTGATCCCTGACCAGTCTGAAGAAGGGTCTCGACCCGAAACATCGCCTATCTCCTTCGCTCCTTAGATGCTGCTGCACCCGCTGAGTTTCTCCAGCTTTTTGTGTAACCCTTGATTATATTTCAGGTTGTATTTGAGTTGTAGTTGTTGGAATGATAAAAGATTTCCCATTTCATACATGTCTCCAAACATTTCAATACCTATTCTTTCCCAATAGGTAAACGTTTTATCAATAAAAGATGATTTAAACGACGGATTATTAACTATAGGAGAGAGAAGCGATAGATTTCTTAATTTGAGAGTTCATTTTATTTGTTTCCAAATTCGTATTGTACTATGAATAATTGGATTTTTCTTGTATATTGTACTAGACTAAATGGGACCCGTTGGGTTCCATGTTCACACAGGAGGGCTGGTCCCCCGATGCAATATTCCACCTCTCCACCAATTCCAATATTGGTGGCCAGTGGGGGGGGGGGGGGGATCTTTCTGAAGCGCTGGTATGGGTTCTTCAGGTGCCAGCTCAGTCCCTCAAGCCTGATGTGCTGGCAGCTCACTCATGGCTGGTGGGCTGGCAGTTGACTCATGGCTATTCCTTGAAATTCCATTTCAAACAGGGTGCAAGGCCACCAAATTCAAATCCATTTTCCTACCATTTCAAGCAGGGTGCAAGGCCACCAAATTCCGGTGGGAGGGGGAGGGGTTATAAAACCCAGAAGTGTGGGTGCGGCTCAGTCTCTGCATGATGGGGGAGGGAGAGGTCATGACGCTGTCTGAGCTGTGAATCAAGTGAACACACTGAATGTCTACTGAACTGTGAGTTTGGTGTTTTGTGTGATTTTATGGTGGTTTCACTCTGCTTGAAATGGTATGAAACTGCATTTGAATGTGGTGGTGTTGAGCCCTGCATGAAATGGTATGAATCTGCATTTGAATTTGGTGGCCTTGCACCCTGTTTGAAATGGTATGAAACTGCACTTGAATTTGGTGACCTTGCACCCTGCTTGAAGTGAAATGAAACTGCACTTCAATTTGGTAGTCTTGCACCCTGCTGAAAGTGGTATGAAACTGCAATTGCATTTGGTGGCTTTGGATACAGCTTGAAGTGGTATGAAACTGCACTTGAATTTGATGGCCTTGCAGCCTGCTTGAAGTGGTATGAAACTTCACTTGAATTTGTTGGCCTTGCACGCTGCTTGAAGTGGTTGGAAACTTCACTTGAATTCGGTGGCCTTGCACCCTGCTTGAAGTGGTGGGAAACTGCACATGAATTCGGTGGCCTTGCACGCTGCTCAAAGTGGTAAGAAACTGCACTTGAATTTGTGCTTTCATGGCGTGATTGACAGGAGAGAGATTCTCAACATTTTTTAAACACTAATAACACTTTTATTTTTCATTGATGGGAAGAATCCTCTGCACCTGCTGAGCGGAGGGGGTGTCAGTAAGATGTTCAAAAATCACAGCCGTAAGTGGCAGCGTTTTATCTAAAATCAATATACAGTGCAAACAGAAAGTTAAGCAAAGCACTCAAGCCATCATTTGTAGTAGTGCCTTTTCACTTCAACCCAAGGCACCCAAGCCACCATTTGCAGGAGTGCCGTTTCACTTCAACCCAAGGCACCCAAGCCACCATTTGCAGTAGTGCCTTTTAAATTCAGCCCAAGGCACCAAAGCTACCATTTGCAGTAGTGCCTTTTCACTTCAACCCAAGGCACCGAAGCCACCATTTGCAGTAGTGCCTTTTCACTTCAACCTAAGGCACCCAAGCCACCACTGGCAATAGTGCCTTTTTCCTTCAAACCAACCATATTTTCATTTTCAAACCACAGTTGAGTAGACATGTTCAGTGCTATTCAGAGCTCAGAGAGAAGTGACCCTCTGGCTTCCTCCATCTTGCAGAGACTGAGTGAGAACCACTTCCTGGTTTTATAGTCCCTCTTCCACCCTCCAGCAGGGGCAGCAGAGAGAATGGCAAACATTTTTTAAACGTTAATACCTCTCTGATTTCTCATCGATGGGAAATGGCGGCGTACTCTCGGAAATCACACCACAGTGAGCCAAAAGCGGTCAAAATCAGACTTTTAGTAATATAGATTATTCAGTTTTATCAGTGAGAGAAGGATCATTCTTATATTAAAAGGAAAACAATACTCTCTCTCCATTACTATCCAATCTACCCGTTGGGCAGGATTGACCAACAAGTAAATTACATTTTTGATATTCACTGCCCAGTAATAGTACAAACAATTGGGGAGTGTCAGTCCACCAAATTCTTTAGGTTTACACAGGTGTCTTCTTTGAATTCTTTGGGAATTATAGTCCCATATGAAATTTGTGATATCATAATCAAGTTTTTTCTTTTAATTTGTAGATAAGTATATTGGTATTGATTGAAGGTAAATCAAGGTAAAATCGCAGGTAAAAGTTAAGCGGACAGAAAGGGAACGGGTGGCCACTAGCCAGCGTAGCAGTAGGCAGGTTGTGCAGGAGTCCCCTGCGGTCATATCCCTCCTAAACAGATATACCATTTTGGATTCTGTTGGGGGAGATGGCTCATCAGGGGAAGGCAGCAGCAGCCAATTTCATGGCACCGTGGGTGGCTCTGCGGCACAGGAGGGGGGAAAAAGAGTGGAAGGGCTATAGTAATAGGGGATTCAATTGTAAGGGGAAGAGATAGGTGGTTCTGCGGCCGCAAACAAGACTCCAGGATGGTATGTTGCCTCCCTGGTGCAATGGTCAGGGATGTCCCTGAGCGGCTGGAGAACACATTGGATGGGGAGGGTGAACAGCCAGTTGTCGTGGTGCACATTGGCACCAACAATATAGGTAAAAAACGGGATGAGGTCCTACAAGGTGAATTTAGGGAGCTAGGAGATGAACTTAAAAGTAGGACCTCAAAGGTAATAATCTCTGGATTACTACCAGTGCCACTTGCTAGTCAGAGTAGAAATAGGAGGATATTTCAGATGAATACGTGGCTTGAAAAATGATGCAAAGGGGGAGGGATTCAAATTTCTAGGGCATTGGAACCAGTTCTGGGGGAGGTGGGACCAGTACAAACAGGACGGTCTGCACCTGGGCTGGAATGGAACCAATGTCCTTTGGGGAGTGTTTGCTAGTGCTGTCGGGGATGATTTAAACTAATGTGGCAGGGGGATGAGAGCATGAGCAGAGAGACAGAGGGGTGTAAAATGAGGGTAGAAGCAATAGGTAGCAAGGTGAAAAGTAAAAGTGGCAGGCAGACAAATCCAAGGCAAAAATCAAAAAGGGCCACTTTTCAACATAATTGTATAAGGGGTAAGAGTGTTGTAAAAACAAGCTTGAAGGCTTTGTGTCTTAATGCAAGGAGCATTCGTAATAAGGTGGATGAGTTGAATGTGCAGATAGTTATTAATGAATATGATATAGTTGGGAACACGGAGACATGGCTCCAGGGTGACCAATGATGGGAGCTGAACATCCAGGGTTATTCAATATTCAGGGGGGATAGACAGAAAGGAAAAGGAGGTGGGGTAGCATTGTTGGTTAGAGAGGAGATTAACGCAATAGAAAGGAAGGACATTAGCTTGGAGGATGTGGAATCGATATGGGTAGAGCTGCGAAACACCAAAGGGCAGAAAACGCTAGTGGGAGTTGTGTACAGGCCACCTAACAGTAGTAGTGGAATTGGGGATGGCATCAAACAGGAAATTAGAAATGCGTGCAACAAAGGTAAAACAGTTATAATGGGTGACTTCAATCTACATATAGATTGGGTGAATCAAATTGGCAGGGGTGCTGAGGAAGAGAATTTCTTGGAATGTAGGCGGGATAGTTTTCTAAACCACCATGTAGAGGAATCAACGAGAGAGCAGGCTATTCTAGACTGGGTATTGAGTAATGAAGAAGGGTTAGTTAGCAGTCTTGTTGTGCGTGGCCCCTTGGGCTAGAGTGACCATAATATGGTTGAGTTTGTTATTAGGATAGAGAGTGACATAGTTAATTCAGAAACAAGGGTTCTGAACTTAAAGAAAGGTAAGTTTGAGGGTATGAGACGTGAATTGGCCAAGATAGACTGGCAATTGATTCTTAAAGGGTTGACTAACTGGGATGAACTACAACAATTGTTCATCCCAGTTTGGCAAAAATAATAAATCAGGGAAGGTAGTTCATCCGTGGATAACAAGGGAAATCAGGGATAGTATAAAAACAAAAGATGAAGCATACAAATTAGCCAGAAAAAGCAGCCTACCAGAGGACTGGGAGAAATTCAGTCCAGCAGAGGAGGACAAAGGGCTTAATTAGGAAAGGGAAAATAGATTATAAAAGAAAACTGGCAAGGAACATAAAAACTGACTGCAAAAGCTTTTATAGATATGTGAAGAGAAAAAGATTAATGAAAATAAATGTAGGTCCCTTGCAGTCAGAAACAGGTGAATTGATCATGTGGAACAAGGACATGGCAGACCAATTGAATAACTACTTTGGTTCTGTCTTCACCAAGGAAGACATAAATAATCTGCCGGTAATAGTAGGGGACCAGGGGTCAAATGAGATGGAGGAACTGAGTGAAAACCAGGTTAGTAGGGAAGTGGTGTTAGGTAAACTGAATGGATTAAAGGCCGATAAATCCCCAGGGCCACATAGGCTGCATCCCAGAGTACTTAAGGAAGTAGCCCCATAAATAGCGGATGCATTAGTGATAATTTTTCAAAACTCTTTAGATTCTGGAGTAGTTCCTGAGGATTGGAGGGTAGGTGATGTAACCCCACTATTTAAAAGGGAGGGAGAGAGAAAACGGGGAATTACAGACCAGTTAGTCTAACATCTGTAGTGGGGAAAATACTAGAGTCAGTTATTAAAGATGGGATAGCAGCACATTTGGAAAGTGGTGAAATCATTGGACAAAGTCAGCATGGATTTATGAAAGGTCTGACGAATCTTATAGAATTTTTCGAGGATGTAACTAGTAGAGTGGATAAGGGAGAACCAGTGGATGTGTTATATCTGGACTTTCAGAAGGTTTTCGACAAGGTCCCACATAAGAGATTAGTATGCATACACGGTATTGGGGGTTCAGTATTAATGTGGATAGAGAACTGGCTGGCAGACAGGAAGCAAAGAGTAGGAGTAAACGGGTCCTTTTCAGAATGGCAGGCAGTGACGAGTGGGGTACCGCAAGGCTCAGTGCTGGGACCCCAGCTATTTACAAAATGTATTGATGATTTAGACGAGGGAATTGAATGCAACATCTCCAGGTTTGCAGATGACACGAAGCTGGGGGGCAGTGTTAGCTGTGAGGAGGAAGCTAGGAGGCTGCAAGGTGACTTGGATAGGTTGGGTGAGTGGGCAAATGCATGGCAGATGCAGTATAGTGTGGATAAATGTGAGGTTATCCACTTTGGTGGCAAGAACAGGAAAGTCGACTATTATCTGTATGGTGGCTGATTAGGAAAAGGGGAGATGCAACGAGATCTGGGTGTCATGGTACACCAGTCATTAAAAGTCGGCATGCAGGTGCAGCAGGCAGTGAAGAAAGCAAATGGTATGATAGCATTCATAGCAAAAGGATTTGAGTATAACCATATAATATAACAATTACAGCACGGAAACTCCAGCCCTTCCAGTCCGTGTTGAACATTTATTTTCCCCTAGTACCATCTACCTGTACTATATAACCATATAACAAAAAGTATAGGAGCAGGGAGGTTCTACTGCAGTTGTACAGGGCCTTGGTGAGACCACACCTGGAGTATTGCATACGGTTTTGGTCTCCTAATCTGAGGAAAGACGTTCTTGCCATAGAGGGAGTACAGAGAAAGTTCACCAGACTGATTCCTGGGATGGCAGAACTTTCATATGAAGACTGGATAGACTCGGCTTGTATTCGCTAAAATTTAGAAGATTGAGGGGGGGATCATATAGAAACTTACAAAATTCTTAAGGTGTTGGACAGGCTAGATGCAGGAAGATTGTTCCCGATGTTGGGGAAGTCCAGAACAAGGGGTCACAGTTTAAGGATAAGGGGGAAGTCTTTTAGGACCGAGCAGTGGTGAATCTGTGGAATTCTCTGCCACAGAAAGTAGTTGAAGCCAGTTCATTGGCTATATTTAAGAGGGAGTTAGATGTGGCCCTTGTGGCTAAAGGGATCAGGGGGTATGGAGAGAAGGCAGGTACGGGATACTGAGTTGGATGATCAGCCATGATCATATTGAATGGCGGTGCAGGCTCGAAGGGCCGAATGGCCTACTCCTGCACCTATTTTCTATTTTTGTATGGAATGTCACCTATTCCTTTTCTCCAGAGATGCTGTCTGACACGCTGGGTTACCACAGCTTTTTATGTCTATCACAGGTTTAATATAGTTCCTGGCTTAATCATTATTCTTAGTTGAAAAGATGTTACATGCAGTTTTTTTTTAGGTAAAAGACTGCTCTCATGCTTTTCTTGATTAGAAAATAGACCTTAGAATAGTGCAGCACGGGAGCAGGCCCTCCAGTATGACATCTGTACTGTCCATGATGCCAATTTAAATTAAATCCTATCTGCTTGCATATAGACCAATGGTTTGCAACCTAGGCTAAATTTTCTCATTGACTGACTGTGTTGCGTTCAGGTATATCGGTATCTGTTCATCATTCTTCTTAGGCCCCCTTTGGCCATGGCTGACCATGGGGATCTCCAGGGTGCTGTTCCCTATATGGAGAACCCCAGTGCGTGATTTTGTTTAACGTAGGGAGATTGGTGCACAGACGGACACCACACGGTCCTTGTCAGATCTGGGTCAGGATCCAGTGGCATGGAGTCCAAGGCGACCGGAGACCCTTTTCTGCTGCAGCCTTCATCCGCCTTCCCAGCCGTTCTTGGTTCTTGGTTACTTCGTCCTCCAAAATATTCCAACTGGAATTTAAACTGGAGGTGGTGAAGGGAGGGGTTTAGCCAGAGAGGGTTATTGGGAAGAAAGTGCCACTTTAAATTTAGTTGCATCTGGCTGGGCAACCGTGGTTTGGTGGAGATTATTCCATGCTTTAATAGTGCGTGGGAAGAACGAATTGCTGTACACATCTGTCTTTGTAGCTGGGACCACAAATTGGATCGAATGGCCTCGTCTGCTCCTAATTGGTTTGGGGTTGGTGTAGGTCTTGTGATCAAGTCTAGCTGATCATTTAACATTTTGTAAAAACAGGTGAAACAGTGAGCTTCACGTCTGTCTTGGAGAGGGTTCCACCCCAGAGAATTCAGAAGTTTGGTGACACTCGCTTCTGTCTCGTAGGTGTTAATAACAAATTGAGCCTGTCTTTGGACACGTTCGGTGGATGAAATGTTTTTATCTGTGTATGGGTCCCAAGCTGCAACTGCGTAGTCCAGATGAGGTCTAATGAGGGTGAAATACAGCTTCTCCTTGACAGAAGCTGAACAATGATGGAAGTTGCGCCTCAGGAAGTTTAGGACATCTGTTGCTTTCACTGTTGCATGATGAGTCTGACCGTTCCAACGTAGATCGTTTTGCAATTTGATGCCAAGATACTTGGTTTGTTTGGATTCTTCAAGGGTGACACCAAGTATGTTGTAAGATGTGACGCCTGGATTCCTCTTTCTGGTGACACGCATGGTTTCACATTTGGAAGGGTTGAACTGCATGCCCCATTGTTGTGACCACTCGACCATAGTATCGAGATCTTTTTGGAGAGCATCTTCATTATCAGCTGACTTAATTGGACGGTACAGCAAACAATCATCAGCGAATAGTCTAGTC
The DNA here is from genome assembly GCA_035221665.1 of Okamejei kenojei. NCBI lineage: Eukaryota > Metazoa > Chordata > Chondrichthyes > Rajiformes > Rajidae > Okamejei > Okamejei kenojei. The sequence continues at coordinate 21,242,514 of CM069133.1, forward strand.
GTACTTGCGATGTTGTGACGCTCCACTAAGGTCAGCCATCGTCTTCTGCCTGTTCCACCGTTGAGGTCTTGGTTGGATTGCTCTTTGTTAGAGACCTCCCCCTCAACCTTACTGCCATGGGTGGCCCTACCAGGAGCATAACTCCAGAGAGTATCGCTCTGAGAACCACACAAGCTACTCCATCATGACAGGGTGACAATCCACGGAGAAGTCATGTATCATTAGTTGTTCATAAATAAGTGAAATAACATTGTTATTTGGTACTAAAGTTGCCAGGGGTAAACGGGACGAAACAGGTTGGGAACCCCTGATATAGACCATCTCCCTTCAACTCTTGTCTATCTTAATGCCTCTTAAATGTTCCTGTATCTTCTTCTTCCTCCTCCTGACATGGAAGCTATTTCTAGTCCCCCTCTACTTTCTGTGTAAAAAACTTGCCTCGTGAATCTCCATTAAACTTTCCCCCTCTCGCCTTAAAGCTATGCCCTCTTGTATTTGACAGTTCCACCACGGGAAAAGGGTCCTGACTGCCCACTCTATTTTATGCTTCACATAATTTGAAATACTCTTGTCTCCCAATATCCTTTGATGCTTTATGCAATATAATCCAAGTTTGTCCAACCTCTCCTTATAGCCAACACTCTCCTTATAGTCACCCAGGCAACACCCTGGTAAACCTCTCTGCACGTTCTCCAAAGCCTCCACATCCTTCCGGTTATATGGTGACCAGAAACACACACGGTGCTCCAAAACGTGGCCTAACCAGTTTTAGGTAGCTGCAGCGTGACTTTGCAACGTTTTTATTCAGTGTCCCAACCAATAAAAGCAAGTATACCAAACCTCCTTTACCGCACTATTTGTGGTGCCGCTGTCAGCATGGACATACACCCGAAGCTGTGGACATACACCCGAAGATCCCTGAAGTCTGAAGATGGGTCACAACCCATAACGTCGCCCATTCGTTTTCGCCAGAGATGCTCCCTCACCTGCTGAGTTACTTCAGCATTTGGTGTCCACTGTGACGGGGACTGGCAGGAGTCCGGCCAAAAACTAGTCGGACACAAGTGTGTGCTCTAGACGTGTTTATTCTTCTGCATACAGCTCCCTACTCCCCGGCCTTAAATAAAACTCAGATACCGACCCCATGACTCACGCCTCCCCCACCGAGATGCCGCCCTCTAGAGCCGATGGTTCGTCGTGACCTTGGGTTGCTATCAGGTGCCGTCACACTACACCCAAAGATCCCTCTGTACATCAATGTTTCACAATCACAATGAATCACAATTATACTTTACTAGCCAAGTATGTTTTGCAACATATGAGGAATTTCATTTGCCAAGTCAGTCATACAAATAAAAAGCAATGGAACACACAAAACACATTTTAACCTAAACGTCCATCACAGACACTCCTCCACCTGAGATTATTGCCATTTACCATGTGATTTTCTCTTCCATTTGACTCCCAATGTGCAACATCTTACACTTGTCTAGGTTAAACTCTATCAATCATTTCTCCATTCATATTTCGAACTGATCTATATCCTGTTGCATCTTTTGATAATTGTCCTTACGTCATCTGCAAATATATATATATATATATATATATATATATATATATATATATATATATATACACACACACAAGCAACAGGGGTCAGTGATCCATCTGAATAGGTAAGGTTCAATGGTTCTGTTATTCAATGATAGTTTAGTACCGCATGTACCAGGTACAGTGATGCTTTGACAATCTGCATGTAGTTGACCTCATCTAGGCAGTACACATGTCGCCATGTTTTGGTGCTGGCAAAGTTACAAAAGTTCACTGAACATTCCTACCTACTGCCTGCTGCCGCATGTGGCAGCAGCCCCTCCCTCCTCTCCGTCTTTCTCCGGTCTTGGCAACCCCCGCATTCACCACCCCGCTGGTCCTCCTTTGCTCCTTTGTTCTCGGTGCCTCCCCTTCTGTTGTGTTCCCCTTGGGTCTTGGAACCCCCCCCCCCCCAGCTCCGAAGGGTCTCCCTCCATACTCACATTCTCAGCACTCACACCACTCCGAAGGATCCCTCTTCTTTCTCAGCTGGATGATGAATTATATTGGATCGACGACTTTCTCATCAACAGACCACAATCATGAAACCAGAGCAGTGACACTCCTTTCAGGCAATTGATTCTAAGAGCCAGCAAGACTATTCATTGTTAATGATTAATGGTTTACCATGCGATTGTAAATTTATCTCATTTAACACGGTTTCATTGTTTTCTTGGAACTTGGAAAACTTTATTGTCATTCAGACCTTGCGGTCTGAATGAAATTTCGTTGCCTGCAGTCATACATATAGTAAATAACAAAAACACACAATAAACACATATTTAACATCCACCACAGTGAGTTCACCAGCCACCTCCTCAACGTTGCAAAGAAGCCGGCATTACTAGATTTCAAATTTATTTTTTGCTTTTTTGATGTTCTTTCTTTGGGGAAAGTTAATTTGGTCATAATCTTTTGAAAGGTGATGCAGAGCGGAAATCTTGAATCGCTGCAAGAGACAATTGAAGAGACAATAGACAATAAACAATAGGTGCAGGAGTAGGCCATTCGGCCCTTCGAGCTAGCACCGCCACTCAATGTGATCATGGCTGATCATCCCCAATCAGTACTCCGGTCCTGCCTTCTCCCCATATCCCATGACTCTGCTATTTTTAAGAGACCAAACCAGCTCTCTGTTGAAAGTATCCTGAGAACCAGCCTCCACCGCCTTCTGAGGCAGAGAATTCCACACTCACAACTGATTCTCTATGAGGAAAAAGTATTTCATCGTCTCCTTTCTAAATGGCTTACCCCTTATTCTTAAACTGTGGCTCTTGGTTCTGGACTCCCCCAACATCGGGAACATGTTTCCTGCCTCTAGCGTGTCCAAACCCTTAGCAATCTTATATGTTTCAATAAGATCCTCTCTCATCCTTCTAAACTCCAGAGTGTACAAGCCCAGCTGCTTCATTCTCTCAGCATATGACAGTCCCGCCATCCCGGGAATTAACCTTGGTAACCTACGTTGCACTCCCTCAATAGCAAAAATGTCCTTCCTCAAATTATGGGACCAAAAGTGTACACAATACTCCAGGTGTGGTCTCAGTAGGTGTCTGTACAACTGCAGAAGGACCTCTTTGCTCCTATACTCGACTCCTCTTGTTATAAAGGCCAACATGCCATTTGCTTTCTTCACTGCCTGCTGTACCTGCATGCTTACTTTCATAGACTGATGAACAATGACCCCCAGATCCCGTTGTACTTCCCCTTTTCCCAATGACGCCATTTAGATAGTAATCTGCCTTTTTGATACCAAAGTGGATACCCTCACATTTATCCACATTAAACTTCATCTGCCATGCATCTGCCCACTCCCCCAACCTGTCCAAAGTCACCCTGCATTCTCATAGCATCCTCCTCGCAGTTCACACTGCCACCAAGTTTTGTAAAATTGCTAATGTTACTTTGAATCAGTTCATCCAAATCATTGATGTATATTGTAAATAGCTGCAGTCCCAGCACCGAGCCTAGCCATACCCCACTAGTCACTGCCTGCCTTTCTGAAAGGGACCCATTAATCCCTACTCTTTGTTTCCTGTCTGCCAACCAATTTTCTATCCATGTCATCACTCTAACCCCAATACCATGTGCCCTAATTTTTTGCCCACTAATCTCCTATGTGGGACCTTATCAAATGCATTCTGAAAGTCCAGGTACACTACATCCACTGACTCTCCCTTGTCTATTTTCCTAGTTACATCCTCAAAAAATTCCAGAAGATTAGTCAAGCATGATATCCTCTTCGTAAATCCATGCTGACTCAGACCGATCCTGTTACTGTTATACAAATGTGCGACTATTTCATCTTTTATAATTGACTCCAGCATCTTTCCCACCATCGTTGTCAGTCTATAATTCCGTTTTCACTCTCCCGCCCTTTTTAAAAAGTGGGATAACATTAGCTACCCCCCCAATACCATGTGCCCTAATTTAGCCCACTAATCTCCTATGTGGGACCTTATCAAATGCTTCCTGAAAGTCCAGGTACACTACATCCATTGACTGGCATTGTGGGTAAAGTTACTCTCACAGAAGGCAGTGCAGGCTCGAAGGACCGAATGGCCTACTCCTGCACCTATTTCCTATGTAACAATCAAGGATGAAGTTAAGAAGCTGCCGTCGATTTTACAGAAGGCTGATGTCTCAGCGTTGCCACCTTTAGAACTACAAGCTATGGGTCTTTACCCTTAAAGGAAGAGAAAAGTGAAAGGAAAGCTCTTCACCACCACTGGGCATTCTGAACAAGGGTTCCGACCCAAAATGTCCATGTTCTCCAGAGATGCTGCCTGACCTGCTGAGTTACTCCAGCACTTAACGAATAAGATTTGTTGAATCGTAAGGCAGGTGGAGTGAAAGGCAAAGATTAGAGGAGCTCTATCATTACTCTGGTTCGGAAGAGGAGTGAGAGCAGAAGCAGAGCAGAAACAATTGAGCACTCAGGCAACGCTGGTAGAAGCAAGGCCAAGTTTAAGGAAAAAGGAAGACATCTCAAAGGCTTTGGTGTTGAAAGTCTTGCAAGTGTACACACATTGACACACACCGGCTGGACACCATTTCTAAGTGAGGCCACTTTTATGTGAGGGGAGAAGGCAGGAGAATGGGGTTGAGAGAGAGAGAGAGAGAGAGAGAGAGAGAGAGAGAGAGATAAATCAGCCATGATTGAATGGCAAAGTAGACTTAATGGGCAGAATGGCCTAATTCTGCTCCTATAACTTATGAAGTATGTTCGTACCTTTGTAGCGATGCTTGGTTTCCAGTCAACGTGTGGCTCAGTTCAAAGGAAGGTAGTTTGGATTTGGGGTGGTAGAAGAGTACAATGGCCAATGTGGATTCAGCAGTTTGAGATAGAGAGGGTAAAATGCCAGAAGAAGAGGGTCAAGATTTCTGGAGATGGCAGAAAGGGTACGACCCCACAGTCTTCTGGGATGAGTTCTCCCGGCCAGAAAATTGGGCATGGGGCCAAAGAGAGTGACAGAGGAGCTCAACATCACGTTGGGCTCAAAAGTCATTGTGAGGGGGGAATTCACTACGAGGAGGATTCGAGGATGAAGCTGAGGCCTTTGTGGAATCTTGATCATTCAAAATCAGGGAGGGGACGAGCAGACGTCATGGTAAAAAACATTGCAAAGGGTGAGACAGTGCGGAGAGTTGGGGTAAGAGAAAATTAAAGAGGTGGAAACATCCCCAAGTTTGTTGGACTTAATTAGCTCTTATGTCTGTGAAATTTGATTCTGAAAATAAATAAAAAGTATTTTGGTGAAACATAGGGTGTGACAATGAATAAAGTTGAACTGAGGTTCAGGGCATCTTGAGAAGCAGTTGGTTGGGCCTGTTGTGATGAGAGATCAAGGGCTTCCATATGCAATGGGTGGAAATAATCATAAATCTCAGGATGTAATAGGAATTATGATTCAAGAAGTGCTGGATAGCTTGGACATACCTATGATGATGGGAAGCTCCAACTTTGTAAAGAGGATTCCAGATGGGATGCATGTGGAGGAAGATGGAACTGGAAACAGTTGCTAAAGGAGATGCGACTATGAAAAATGGTTTAGATTAGCTTCGAGATACAGAACGGAAACAAATCCTGCGGCCCACCAAGTCCACACCGACCAGTTATCCCCACACATTAGCACTCCCCTACACACATTAGGGATAAGTTTACATTCATAACCAAGCCAATTAACCTAGAAACCTGTGCGTCTTTGGAGTGTGGGAGGAAACCAAAGATCTCGTAGAAAACCCATGAAGGTCATGGGGAGAACGTACAAACTCTGTACAGACAGTACCCGTGGTCAGGATCAAACCCAGGTCTCTGGCGTTGTAAGGCAGTAGCTTTACCGCTACATCACCGTGCCTCCCAATTGGTCTCCAATGCATTGCAGTCATCCCCTTTGTTTTTTCCACTCCTCATTCTCTGCAACTTCTAACACAATTGATTTAGCAGTTCTCAAGTGCTTATTGACCTGGAACTACAATGCTTTCCCTCTGCAGACAGTCCACAGAACTGAATATTTCAACAATTTCTGTACACTGTGGGTGGCTTGACTGTAATCATGTATACTCATTCCTCTGACTGGAGAGCACGCAACCAATAGCTTTTCACTGTACCTCGGTACACGTGACAATAAACAAATCTTATGGTAAACAAAAATGCTGGGGAAACTCTGCGGGTGAGGCAGCATCTATGGAGCAAAGGAAATAGGTGACGTTTCAGGTCAAGACCCTTCTTCAGACTGATGTGACGGTGGGGGTGGGGCAGGAAGAAGAAAGGAAGAGGCGGAGACAGAGGGCTGAGGGAGAGCTGGGAAGGGGAGGAGAAAGCAGGGACTACCTGAAATTGGAGAAGTCAATGTTCATACCGTTGGGGTGCAAACTGCCCAAGTGAAATATGAGGTGCTGCTCCTCCAATTTATAATGGGCCTCACTGTGGCCATGGAGGAGGCCCAGGACAGAAAGGTCGGATTCGGAATGGGAGGGGGAGTTGAAGTGCTGAGCCACCGTGAGATCAGGTTGGTTATTGCGGACCAAGCGGAGGTGTCGGGCGAAACGATCGCCAAGCCTACGCTTGGGCTCACCAATGTAGAGTAGCTGACACCTAGAGCAGCGGATACAATAGATGAGGTTGTTGGAGGTGCAGGTGAACCTCTGCCGCACCTGGAAAGACTGCTTGGGTCCTAGGATGGAGTCAATGGGGGGGGGGGTAAAGCGACAAGTGTAGCATTTTCTGCGGTTGCAAGGGAAAGTGCCTGGAGAGGGGGTGGAGTGGGTGGGAAGGGACGAGTTGACCAGGGAGTTACTGAGGGAGCGGTCTCTGCGGAAAGCAGACAGGGGAGGTGATGGGAAGATGTGGCGAGTGGTGGGATCCCGTCGGAGGTGGTGAAAATGTCGGAGGTTTATTTGTTGTATGTGACGGCTAGTAGGGTGGAAGTTGAGGACAAGGGGACTCTGCCCTTGTTATGTGTTGGGGGTGTAGCGTGGAAGGTGAGGACTAATCTTATGCTTTCTTTTTGGATTGCTAACGCAGTTTTTTTTAATTTCTGGAGTAATTCTACTTGCATCGCCTGCTTCAACTGGTGTGAAGGAGATGGTTACATTATGGATAGGATTGTGGTTATGATATGGATATGAATAAGGATGGTTACATTATGGAGATGGGCTGAATCTTTTTTTCTGCTTTATTAATATTCAACTTTAATAATGCAATCACAAGGAACTCCAGCAGTTTGTGCCTTTTTTAAATGATATAGTGTTTCCCTTTGCAATGTGGGATTGAATATATCATTTGGATAGGATGTTGTGGGCCTGAGGTGTGAGGCTGTACCATCTTACCCAAGTAACACATTATTTGATTTGGAAATATTTTCATGTCTTTTAACCTTCACAGGTTTAATGAATTTTGTAATCCTCTACTTAACAACTAGATGCGTGTAGCTTCATCAAAACAGAAGGCTGTTCATCTCCATTTCTCAAGTGCAGGTAGCAATGAGCAATAAGAAGGTCTGAAGAAGGGTCTCGACCCGAAACGTCACCCATTCCTTCTCTCCACAGATATTGCTTGTACTATTACTGCTTGAGTTACTCCAGCTCTTTTGTGTCTATCTTTGGTTCAAAACAAGCATTTGCAGTTCCTTCCTACACAATGAACAATATTTGTTGGCCTTGGCCGTAACGCCATATTCTGTGAATTATTTAAAAAAGGTCAATAGTCTAAAGTCAATCTGCATTTCCCAAACCCTTTGTTGCTTCACTGGCAGCCTTCTTTTGGCAGAAAAGGTCCTAAACTCTGGAATTTCTGCTCTAAACCTACATCTCTTGTCTTGTAATATCTTTGGGAAAACCAGTGCTATCACTTCACTGGAATTTTAAATGCCCAGCAACAAATATTATAAATCATCTGTTGTAAATTTGACCTAATGCAGCTAAAATATATTATGTTAAATCATATATTATTTTTCATGCAGCTTCTATACTGAGTATTAACCACTTTAAAGGATTATTTGATCCCCAAATAATCAAAATGCACTTTGGACTTCAATGTAAATAGAATCGGGGTAAATGGGTCAAACTTCAGTGAATCACATTTTTTCAGAAATCTGTCAACATCTAATTTATTCTTCCAAAAGTATTGGAATAACATCAATTTCAACAGAAATACATATCAATAAACACAGCTCTTTAGGAAAGCAGATTGGGAAGTCTGAGTGACAAATCTTTGATCTGAAATATAAAGCAGCAAATTTAAATATTAAGCTTTTCTTGAAATATATCAAACCAAATATTCTGATGACATCTGAATTAAAGCTAAAGAATGCGGCTCTTTTTTTCAGAGATGCACTCTCTTTTGTTAATATATCCTTTTTCTTTCATTAACAATATTATTAATTTTCATTTTACGTGGGCTTCATGGGACTAAATGCATCGTGTAAATAGCATATCTTTATAAAAAAAGAACAATAATTACATTCTTAAGCACTCATTTCACAATACTTAGGTAAACGTCACATAACCTTTTTAAAATACAATATTCCTGATATTTATCCAATCAAATTGAATAGGAAAAAAAGATGAAACATTAATATATATTACAATTGTCACCAAGGAGGTTTTAAAATGAACAATGACAATGCAAAAAATGGTGTTTGAAAATAACATCTTTGTTGACAATAGCAGTTTGGTGTCATTAATATAACACAATCTTAACACAATATTAAATTATTTATTGGAGACACGAGGAACTGTAGAAACTGGAATCTTGAGCAAAAGACAAAGTGCTGGAGTAACTCAGCGGGTCAGGTGGTAGATATTGGAAATATCTGAAGAAGGGTCCTGACCCAAAATGTCGCCTATCCATTCCCTCAGTGCTGCGGCCTGACCCGCTGAGTTACTCCAGCACTTTGTGTTTTACTCCTAAATTATTTACTGTTGTGGCTGTTTCTTGTTTGAAGAGCAAGTTCAGAATTCCACTCATCAGATTCTACGTAGAACTTCCAGTGCTGATTCATGATGTGACATGGCAGGAATTCTTCATTCTTTATAAGGAGAATCTCCCGAAGCTGCATAAAGCTGATGTTGGATTTCTTTCTCTGAATCTGTGAGAAGTTATCTGCACAAGATATAAAGAATTACATATTGTACAATGCCTCCGGTTGGATGGGCAGACTACTGATAATGATCCAAAATTATTGGATAAGTAACTTTGATAAGTTCAGAACATAGCTGTTACAACTCCTATGCTGGTTAGAGTATAGTAACAACATTTAAGATCATTTTGCAAGATTTGTGATAAATGCTCAGAACTTACTAACTGCAAACCTCTGCTGGTAATGACTTCCATCTTTTCTAAGAGCTTATTTGTTTTTCAAAGGGACAAAAGGGAAAATGATGAAGACAAAGAGTAAGAGATTGTGGATCCCTGCCTTTGGTTTTGGGCAGATGAGTGTTAATTTTAGGTGGACCTCAATTAAATCGGAGACAGCATTCAGCTCCAGCTTGACCAGTCCATTGCACTTTTATTTTCATGATTGCCACTTGGCCAATGTGAATTTATAATTGAGCCAATGCATAGGAATGCAAGAGGCTATGGAAAGTGATGGACTCAGCTTGGTCCATCAAGGTCAGAATCCTCCCCTCAACCTCCGACAGAAACAATCCAAGTCTGTCCAGCCTCTCCTAGTAGTTAATACCCACTAAACCAAGCATAATTCTGAGAAAACCTCCCCTGCACCCTTTGCAAAGCCTCCACATCCTTCCTGTACTGGGGCGAACAGAATAGAACGCAATACTCAAATGCGGGGGCCTAATCAAAGTCATATAGAGCTGCATCATGACTTCCTGATTCTTATACTCAAACGTGTGACCAATGAAGGCAAACATACCACATGCCTTCTTTCTCTATCTACTTGCGTTGCCACTTTCAGGGAGTTAAGGACTTGGACCCCAAGATCCCTCTGCGTATCAATGCTGTTAAGAGTCTTACCATTAATTACATGTTTTCCCCTACCAAAATGCAGCCTCTCATACTTGCTGGGATTAAACTCCATCTGCAATTTCTCTCCCCATTTCTGTAGCTGATCTCTATGCCACTGGTGTACTTGGACAGCTTTCCTCAGTTTGCAACGACAGCAATCTTAGTGCTATCACAAACAATAGCACATGTACTTCTGCTTTAGAGTTATTAATATGTTTCACAAACACCACTAAATGTACTCTGCTTTCACGTATCGTTCTCCCACACAGAGCAAGGATAGTACTTCCATTGGCCTCACAATATTTCCCCTATCAGGCAACTGAACAATCCTATGAACAACTAGAGAATAGTTCTGAGCTACTATCTACCTCACTGGAGACCCTTGGACTATCCTTAACCACACTTTACTTTACACATCTTGCACCAAATGTTATTTCCTTTATCATGTATCTGTACACTGTGGATGGCTTGATTGTAATCACGTATAGTCTTTCCCTTGAAGATAGGCACAAAATGCTGGAGGAACTCAGCGGGACAGGCAGCAACTCTGGAGAAAAGGAATGGGTGATTTGGGTCGAGACTCTTTATCCTGTTTCCCTTGACTAGTTAGCACGCAACTAAAGTATCTCAATACACACGATAATAAACAAAACTAAACACGTGATTCAAGTTTGCAAGTTATAGGAGTAGAATTAGGCCATTCGGCCCATCGAGTCTACTCTGCCATTCAATCATGGCTGATCTCCGTCTCCAAATCCCATTTTCCTGACCTCACCATAACCCTTGACACCCATTCTAATCAGGAATTTGTCTATCTCAGCCTTAAAAATATCTACTGACGGCCTTCACATCCCTCTGTGGCAATAAATTCCACAGATTAACTACTCTCTGACTAAAGAAGTTCCTCCTCACCTTTCTAAAAGAGCGCCATTTAATTCTGAGGCAATGACCACTGGTCCTGGACTCTCCCACCAGTGGAAACATCTTTTCCACATCCACTCTATCTATGCCTTTCATAATTCTGAAGCAACGTCAGTAAGGGGGCGGGGTACGTTCAGTAACGTGACGTCAGAGGGGCCGTCAGTGAGGGGCGGGGTACGTGACGTCAGTGATGACGTGACGTCAGTGCGGGGGGGTGAACGCCACCGTGGCGGGGCGGGGTCATGCGGCTGCGTGCTGACGTACACCCGTGCGTGCCCCCATAAGCGGCGCAGGCGCGGTGCGCTCTCTCTCTGTCTCCTCGCCGCCGCCATGGGTCGCATGCACGCTCCCGGGTAGGTACGAATTTTTTTCGGAATATTGAGGAAAAAAATCGGAATTCGGAATTGGGATGGAAAAATCGGAAGAATTCCGCCCAAATCGGAATGGTTGGCAGGTATGGGCCAAGTGCTGTCAAACGCTCACCATTTGCCAACCCACTCATTCCTGGAATCATTCTTGTAAACCTCCTCTGGACCCTCTCCAGAGCCAGCACATCCTTCCTCAGATATGGGGCCCACATTTGCTCACAGAACTCCAAATGCGGCCTGGCCAGTGCCTTATAGCGCCTCAGCATTACATTCCTGTTTTTGTATTCCAGTCCTCTTGATATAAATGCAAGATTTAATTTGCCTTCATTACTACTGATGAGTCCTGCACCAGCAATCCCAAGTCCCTTTGCACTTCTGATTTCTGGATTCTCTCTCCATTTAGAAAAGAATCAGCACTGTCCAAATCCTTCTGCAGAGACCATGCTTGCTCTACACTGCCTGCCCCTCCACCTATCTTAGCATCATTTGCAACCCTAGCCCCAAAGGCTTCAATCCCCTTGTCCATATCATTAATATACATCGTGAAGAGAAGTGGTCCCAGCAATGACTCTTGCAGAACTCCACTAGTCACTGGCAGCCAACGTGAAAAAGTGCCTTTTATTGCAACTCTTTGATTTCTGCCATCCAGCCAACTCGCTATCCATGTTAGCATCTTTCCTTCAATACCATGGGCTCTCATCTTCTCCAGCAGCCTGACGTGCGGCACCATATGTGTCTGGTAATGATGCCTTTTCCAGGCATATATTTCCCCCCATCCTCACTCAGCATTGTCAGGGACCGTTCCACCTCCACACCCCATTCACACTTCCATCTTCACCTACCCACCATCCAGGAGTCCAAATGCTTATTCCAAGTGAGGCAGCAATTCAATTGCACTTCTTTTAATTTAGTGTACACATTTTGGAGAAACTAAACACAGATTAGAAGAGTTTACAGAACAGCGCTGTTAACACCATAAGGGTAAACCTCAGCTTCCAATTACCTGTTGGTTTAATTCCCTATCCTATTCTTGCATTCCCACTTTGTTGTCTCTGGCTTTACCTTATGAGAGTGTTCCAACCAGGTCCAACATCTGCCTAAAGAAGAACATCCATTTTTTGACCAGTCCTCAGAGCTCAGTGGCGAGCTTTGATGAAAAATCACCAGAAAATGTATTCTTGCTTGGATTCCCATGAACTTGTCTTAATCTAGAAAGTGGGTGAATCTTTGGTATTGAGTTCTTTAGTTGCTGACCACAGATTTTTAGATGTTCTTAGGGAAATTAAAGCATGTGGGTTTAATGCTGCAGTAAAACATTGCCTATGATGTATGGTTAGAGAATGGTCGAAAGTAGGAATAAGGACCATATGGCATTCTCCTGCTTCTATTATGGCTGTATGTTCTTTATCCATCATAGGAATGCATAATTGTCTTCAAAAGAAAATGTTATTCAATTTTGGTTACATCAAATGAGAAGATGAGTCAAAGGAAAGTACAAAAATACATTATTTTCTACTATTGAATCCAAAATATTACTGTTGGATCATATTAACTTGAAGCAAATTAAAATAATAGGTGTGATGTCTTTAAAGTGAAGGAGGAGATGTGATGTCTTTGTAATGTTCTATATATAATATATGTAATGGAATATATAATGTAAATGCCAGTGCCCTTGAGGCCAAAAGAGAAGCTGGCAAATGTAATTAAAGTGAAGGGGAAGATGTGATGTCTTTAAAGTGAAGGAGGAGATGTGATGTCTTTGTAACGTACTATATGTAATATATGTAATGGAATATATAATGTAAATGCCAGTGCCCCTTGAGGCCAAAAGCAGAAGCTGGCAAATGTACCTGTGCCTCGTGACTGAGGTCAAGCGACCTTCTGGAAGTTTCAGTCATTGCAGATTAAACGCATCTTACTCGATGGCGGACGTGTTGTCTTTGTGCTAGTCACAACAGAGCCTTACGTGGTCTCAAACATAAAATCATAAAATAAATGGTTTACTGGCTGATGTAGAATTCATATTAACAAACCTGCACAGATGCTGTTTTGCACAGTTACTGAAGATGTCTCATCTATTGCTAGGATGGGTTTTGGAATAAACTGAGTCTCTGGGGTCTTGGATGATGTTGTAATTAAGGGCCTGTATTTGTCGAGTTCTTTTCCTTTGTACGTAACCTAAAAAATAAACACAGTAAGCAAGATTTTCTCTTAACCTGTACCTCACCTTATTTGTTGAAATGACAATAATCTCAACTTGACTTGCCGTCAGTGCAATGCAACATTTTGAAATTTAAAATCAACTTTGTTCCCAGGAATAGCTTGTCTAATCTTTATGTGCAGAATTCAGTGAGAATATTTTACGGAAATGTTAAATGGTCATCCATATCACATCTGCAACATTAATCTTTTTATAATCTCCAGCAGTCACAATCTCATTCAATCATTACAATGAACAATATTTTCTTTATGATGAATATATTCGGTTAGAGAGAGGGTTTGGGAAAAAAGCATCAGAAAGAATTGAAGAATCCCTTTTCAGAAATCTGGATGTGGAAACACAGGAATTCATCTTAAGTGGTGGTGATTGGGTGTGCAAAACTAGGCAAATTTTCAGCCTTGACGAATGGGAAATGGGAAGCCTAGGCAAAAGGGAATTTAAATGGAATAAATTGGACTAAAAGCAATAGTGAAAGCGGCAATGATTGGTGTATGAACATTTCTGGTTTATTAATAGTAAGATTAAACGAGAACTTACCAGTTTGAAGTTTGATCTTTATTTTATGAGGAGTCGAGTTGAGGGACTACGTGAATAGAAGCCCGTACAGCCGTTGGTGCGTCAATCTTCAAAGCAGCGGAATGAATTCACAGCTAACAATGACCGAAGTATAACGGTAAGATGATAAAACTAGAACTACCAGATGAGATCTATGAGGGTGGGAGCGGAGGGCACGTAGTCCCTCAACTCGACTCCTCATAAAATAAAGATCAAACTTCAAACTGGTAAGTTCTCGTTTAATCTTACTATTTTACTTCGGAGTCACGTGAGTGACTACGTGAAGACTTCAAAGCACTGTGAATTCACGCCGCAGACTCAAATCCGACGTTCACACTGCCTGGATTGACTCAAAAGTCGTTAACAATCAATCATGCATCAGTAATACATTTGTTAAATGAAATAACAGTTTATTTACAAACAAATCATAACAAACCCCTCTAACTCAGGGGAAAAATGTAACAGTACTGACACCAGAATCAGCAAACACCCCGAGCCTTGAAATCGGCTTGTGACAAAACCTCTGAAAAGTTAGCTCACTGGACCATCCTGCGGCCGCGAGGACCTTGAAATCGTTTGCACCGACACCTTACTGTGTGGTTTTTTGTGGCTAATAAACAAAGCCAACTCTGTTCCTCTCAGAGGTTTAGTAATCTCAATGTAAAGAGATAAATGTGAGACTATACAGAAGCGATCATCTGCGGGGTATGCTGAAAACACCATCTTACATCCTGTCATGCCTCTTTTATTATGTTTAAGCAAATCATAGACATAAAATATAATGGCATCAGCCGACACATGCATTCTATCTAGCCGTAGCTTTTGCAATGTTTGTACACGTTGGGCTGAAACCAACACCAGAAGCATGACCACCTTCATAGTTAATTTGGCTATAGATAGGCTTGTAACCGGAGCCCACTGGCGAAGAAGCATAAAAACCTCACTCACATTGCAAATACCGGCATACCTGAGTTTAGGAGGATTAGAATTGAAAACTCCCTTCATGAATCGTGAACTAACGGATGTGTCCCTACTGTATGCAATTCTGCATTCATAGGTAAATAAGAAGACAGAGCACTTCTGGCTGAATTAATTGCACTGTAACTTAATTTTTTGGTCAAATTAAAGAGTTGACAAACTCCAATACATCCGTGATCCCTGCCGTGTGATATACAATATCCTGCTGTAGGCAGAATTGCTCCCACTTCCTTATATAGGTGATATATTGCTGCTGTGTACTATCCCTGCAGGCCGACGTGAGAACATCCACTGTCCGATGAGACAGTCCTCTCCCCAGGTATGGCCTCCTTAAAATCTGCAAATTAACAGATCAATACGATCCTATAAAGGATGTTGATCCCCAGTGACTGGATTTACCAGTAGATTTTTATTCTTGGGCATAAGCATGTAAGGCTCCCTAACCATTTGTAATACAACGGGAAACCATGCTCGTGTAGACCAATCTGGCACTACCAATACCCCTGAAGCGGAGTCCTCCTTGATCTTTTGCAAACATCTGCTGATGAGACAGAATGAAGGAAATACATACACAAACATTCCTCCCCCAATGCAGCGAAAATGCATCCACTGCTACTGCCCCAGTATCTGGTTACCATGAAACATATCTAGGTAACTGATGATTTAATCGAGATGCAAACAAGTCAATATCTGGCAATGCATACTGATCAATCATTTGGTTTAAACACATCCTGATTTAACATCCATTCAATGTTGTCATTAACTGACGTGACCTCTTCCTGGCAAATAAAGTGCTGAAAGCCAGATATTTTGGTCAATACACCAGCTCCAAATCTGGTTAGCCAGTCTATCACAAGACTGTGACTTAACTCCACCCATGTGGTTTACATATGCCACTGCTGTGGTGTTGTGAATCTGAGCTGCACATGCAGATCCCTCCTTGTAGAACAATAAGCTTTGAGCCCATACCAGGTGCCCAACAACTCTAAATAATCAATCCCTCTTAATTGAGGAAGCGATGTCTCATCCACATTCCATCTGCCTCCACAACTAGAAGACATATCTGTTGCACCCCAACCCAGTGCACTCACATCAGTCTGTAATATCAGTGACGGTGATTCCACGAAATCTTCCTTAAATTTTTTGAAACATGTACTATCCACCATTGTATGTCAGCAATCGCCCCAGCTGACAACTGCATAGGCCTATCAAAAATAGCCCCTTTGTATTCTCAGTGCCTGTTCCTTTGATGGTTGTAATTGTTGATAATGCAGAGGACAATACTGCACAGCTGGAAAGGCTGCAACAACTTCCCAATAAAACTGGCTACTTGTCTAATCAAAGGCCGTTGTTCTCCAACGAGATTAACACAGTCCTCAATTAACTGATTCAATTTATCCCTGGGCAAAGTTACCAACATGTGATTGGAATTAATGGTAAATCCCAGATAATCAATAATTTGGACTGGTGATAATTTAGATTTACCTGGGTGAATAACAAATCCCATTTGTTCAAAAGTGATTTTAACAACTGAAACTGATGATTGAGTTTCAGCATGAGTCTTTCCAACAATCAGAAATCATCTAAATAGGCCATTACCACATGCCCCTGAGCTCTAAGCAATGCTAACACAGGTTTTACCAATTTAGTAAATAATCTAGGAGCTGAAGTTAATCCATTCGGCAATGTCCTGAATTGCCACAGCTCAGTCATCCAAATAAATTTCAACTATCTTCTATCATCACCATGAATAGACACTGCGTAATACGCATTCTTTAAATCAATGGTTGCCATATAATACCCTTTGGACACTAGATGTTTGCCCGTGGTAAAGTTCTCCATTTTGAAATGCCTATAACAAACAAATTTGTTCAAATTCGATAAATCCAGAATAATTCTACATCCCCCAGTCTTTTTAGATCTGGGAAATATACTTGACAGAAATTGTTGACTTTGATAGACAGAAGGCTCAATTACCCCTTCTTATGTAACGACTGAATCTCTGCTTGAATAAGCACATTTTCCTCATCTGAAAAATAAGTTTACGACTAGGAAAATGTTGATTAGGTAGACTGTCATAGTAAAATCCAATTTTTCACCCCTTCAATACACTAAGTATGAACAAATCTGATGTCAACTGCTGCCATTGTTTGAGAACAATTTTAACCTTCCCCAATTTGAACAGGAACATCAGTTAATTCATCGTCTGTCAAATGTTATATTCCTTACCAGCATCTTTCCTTGCGGCCTTGTTGTCCTCGACTTCTTGTAGAGAACCTTTTTTGCCTTGCTTCCAGCTGGCTTAATGAGGGCCATGGTTATAACAACCTCATAACAGTCTTTGACCCTTTTTGCAAGGTTACCACCAAACAACAGATTTTGTGGTGGTACACTGGTCAGTTTGCACAACTCGCCAAATTCGGGTTAGCACTGGCCTAATAGCGGCCCTCCCGACATTATTAATTTCAAAATGCATTACAAAGGAGTCCCAGTTCATCCTGGTGTGCTTCAACCATATCATTTGTATCAATAACTTTCACCACAGCTGTAATACCTGCTTACAACAGTTTAAGCACTTTTTTAAAACTTCATCTCCTGGGCCCTAGCAGGCAAACCCATCTATGCAAATTTGGTGATTAACCACCGGTACCTTCAGGAGATCACAATTAACAGGAGCTTTATAGTTTTTTGCTACTTCATCCATAGCTAGCTCCTGTAACTGGTGGGAGAGCATATACTGAATGGCTTCGGCCAATTCTACATCAATCGCCTTTCCTGCCTCTCTACACTCAGCAAACTTCCCAGCAATGTTCGGAATTACCTCCAACCGAACACCTTGCTCTCCCCCAGCATAGAAACAGTGTCAGCAAACGGCCCTGATAGAACATCCTCCTCACAGGCAGGATAGTTCTGCAGCCCTGAAACAGGTGCTGCTAGCACAAGCTCTCCATCAGCCTGGCTTGGGCACCACTCCTCCTCACGGAGTTGGAACATCCTCCTCACAGGCAGGATAGTTCTGCAGCCCTGAAACAGGTGCTGCTAGCACAAGCTCTCCATCAGCCTGACTTGGGCACCACTCCTCCCCACGGAGCTGGTCCCTGTCGAGCATTCTTTTGTAATAGAATCTCGACGTGGGAGAGCCGTGAGCAAACGGACTCTCCTATGGAGGGTATAACCTCCAGGCCCGACTCATCTACGGGCCACAGAGACTTGCCAGTGGCCTTCCGCCCTACTGACAAGCCTCCACTGCCCCCCGGCAGTGGGTCCGCAACCACTGGCTGTGTAGCCAGCACCGGACCAGGTGTACCAGACGGGCCTCCATCCTCAACACTCTCCTGGTCACTCTCCTTTCTACCCCCGGAGCGCCTCGCCGACACCTTCTTCCCTTTCTGCAACATATCTACTCCCAACCGTCGCAGAAAATGACCTGTGGTAAAGTATTTCAACAAACCTTACCTCCGTTTAAACCTGTTAACGAAAACTGCAGATGCTGGAGAATGGAGGGTGAAGTCTGAAGAAGGGTCTCGACCCGAAACGTCGCCCATCTCCTTCGCTCCTTAGATGCTGCTGCACCCGCTGAATTCTCCAGCTTTTCGTGTAACCTGTTTAAACTTACCGCTCGGAGGAGCGCTGCTGCTCCAACCGTTCCCGACTGCACCAGCGTCTGACGTCATGACGCACCAACGGCTGTACGGGCTTCTATTCACGTAGTCACTCACGTGACTCCGAAGTAAAATAGTTCACTAATGTCTTTGAGGGAAGGAAATGTCCTCTATATGTGACTCTCGATACATTAATGCACAGATCACTTAATAGGAATCTGAGGGACAACTTTTTTTACACAAAGGGTGGTAGAGATATAGAACAAGCTGCCGTAGGAGGTAATTGAGGCCGGTACTATCTAGGTTTAGAAGCATATGCAGGGAGGAGGAACTAGTGTAGATTGGGCATATTGGTCGGCATGGACATATTGGTCCAAAAGGCCTGTTTCCATGCTGTGAGGCTCTATGAGAATAACTGATTACATGGCACGTTGAGTGCCTGGTGTTCCTGGCCTGGCAGATTTTCTTGAATATACAATTTTATTCCCTATTAATACTTCAGCACATATTTAGTTTAGTTTAGAGATACAGCGCAGAAAAAGGTCCTTCGGTCCACCGAGTCCTCGCCTACCAGCGATCTCCGCACCCTAACACTATCCTACACACTAGGGAAAATATACAATTTTAATGGTCAATTAACCTACAAACCTGTACATCTTTGGAGTGTGGGAGGAAACCGGAGCACTTGGAGAAATCCACGCAGGTCATGGTGGGAATGTACAGACTCCGTACAGACAGCACCTGTGGTCACGATCGAATCTGGGTCTTTGGCGCTGTAAGGCAGCAACTCTACTGCTGCATCACCCATTTAATTCACTTCTTTTCAGGTGTTATATGACACTATAATATCTTTCCAATGGTGAATTTAAAAGGAAAGTGGGAAATAAGGACCCAATGGGTTTAGAATGAGCATGGGACACCTGATGAGTCAGCTGCAGTATGATCAGGATTGTTCGACAAATGTGGGATGTTTTCTCTAGAATGTCTGAGGATGATGGGTGACCTGATAGAAGTAAATAAAATTGTGAAAGGTTGAGACAGGCTGGATAGTCAGAATCTTTTTCCCCAGGGTGGAAATGTCAAAAACTAGAGTGTATAGGTTTAAGGTGAAAGACAGAGAGAGAGAGAGAGAGAGACGATTAGAAACCTTGCAGATTTATGTGGCAAGGTTTCTAAACAGAAAATGGTACAAGCTTGAAATGTGTTGCTAGGGAAAGCGGTGGAAACATGTATATTTAGATTTAAGAAGTATTTAGATAGATACATGATCAGGCAGGGAATTGAGGGATAAAGATCACATGCAGGCAGATGTGCAGTTTAAATTGGTATCATGGTCAGCACTGATTGGTATCATAGTCAAGCCTGTTCTTGCGCTGGGCTATGTTCTATATAAAAAGCTCTGGTTGGATCACACCGTGAGCGTTATTTGTCTGCCAGGTACCAGAATGAATGTTGGATGCCAGGAGATAAATTAGGATCAGAACCTGTTTAAAATGGGGTTGCATTCTCTGACACTTAGAGAGTTAAGAGGTGATTTAATCAGATTTTCAAGATAGAAAAGCTAATTATTATGGAGTCTAAGCTAGGTCATAAGAGATAGGAGTAGAATTAGGCCATTTGGCCCATCAAGTCGACCATTCAATCATGGCTGATCCATCTCGCCCTCCTCACCCCTTCTTCCCATAACCTCTGACACCTGTACTAATCAAGAATCTATCTATCTCTGCCTTACAAATATCCACTGACTTGGCTTCCACAGCCTTCTGTGCCAAACAATTCCACAGATTCACCACCCTCTGACTAAAGAAATTATCTCCTCATCTCCTTCTTAAAAGAATGTCCTTTAATTCTGAGGCTATGACCTCTAGTCCTAGTGGGCCACACTCTAAAAAATAGAGGCAGTAAAATTAGAAGACACATCAAATACAAAGAGCAGTCAAAGTTTGACACTAAGATTATGTAACAGCAGCTCAGTAAAAGATTGCAGCCTTTTCCATCATTGTCATTACCTTGCTCCATGCATAGCTCCGGCTGACTGGCGTTCTTTCTTCCAGAAGTTCTTTAATCCAATGCATTGGATTACGATATAGTTTTCTGTCTTTATCTCTAATTCTGCCAGTATCAAGAAGATCAGCTTTATAGCAAACTCCCTGAGAACAAGAATTTTGACATATTATCTGGATTTCTAACCAGAAGAAAGAGATCCACCATTAATTCACTGCTCATAAATGTAAAATATGCACATCCAGTGCTTACAGAAAAAGACATATAGGGAGCCAAATAAAGAATGTGGGATGTATATAATTATCATGAAAGTGGTGAACTGGTGTTGTTTCTGATGGTATTGGGACATTAAAGAAGGTTTCCAAAAGTTTGAAGAAGCTGGACAGACAGACATGTTGAAGGCATAATTTTACCACCATCAAAGGTATTCCAAAGGCATTCTGCATTGTTTTGTGTGACCTTCCAAGTGACACAACTTTGCCACGTGTTGTGCTAAGCAGGGTCTCAACAGATGGATCTGGGAAGCTCACAACTTCGAATCTTTCCCAATAATCTGAGCAATAAACACAAAGTGCTGAGTAACTCAGCGGGTCAGGCAGCTCTGGTTAATATGCATGGGCGACGTTTCGAGTCTGGACCTTTGTCACGAGTGATTGTAGATGGAGAGGGGTGGGGGGGGGCAGGGAGGGAGGTAGCTGGAATAGAGATGGGGGCAGGACAAAGCCAGGAAAGTGATAGGTGGAAGAAGAACACAAAATACTGGAGTAACTCGGCGGGACAGGCAGCTCTGGAGAAGGAATTGGTGGTAGTTAGTGTCGAGACCCTTCTTCAAACTGAAGAACTGTCACCAATTCCTTTTCTCCAGAGATGCCGCCTGTCCTGCAGTGTTACTTCAGCATATTATGTTTATCTTTGGTGTAAACCAGCCTCTGAAGTTCCTTTCTACACGAGTGATAGGTGAATACAGGTGAGTGGGGTGGGGGGGGGTGAAGGGTTGTTTGAGTGGCAGCATTTATTTCTTATCACTAAGTATCATTTAAATCAGCATATCCCGTATTTCAGCAGTTTTAGCATATCCCGCATTTCAGCATTCCTTTCAGCTGCATTTTATTCCATGTAGGATTACGTACATTACATATTCTAACATAAAGGAGACTCCTTTATATATACATGATGCACAGATTATTAAATAGGGCCTTGAATATTAAAAACATCTTTACAATCCTTACATCAGGCCTGAATTAAAGTACAAATGTTCCTCGTTTTAGGAAAAGATCATGTTTTGGAAAAACAGTTATATTAAGCAAAAACTCCTAATTTTAATTTTATAAATTATATTCCATAAGTTTCAATCTAAAAGGTCTGGGAATGTTCCAGAGCTCAAGTATTTCGGTCACAAACACCTAACTACTTAAAAAGATTGCAATACTAGCACTGGATGGATTTAAGAGAGAGTTACATAAAATGTCATGTTAAATGAATACATCATTACAATGGTGCGGAAAAGAACTTGCAGATGCTGGTTTAAATCAAAGGTAGATATAAAATGCTGGAGTATCTCAGCGGGTCAGGCAGCATCTCTGGAGAGATGGAATGGGTGACGTTTCGGGTCAAGACCTTTCTTCAGACTGATTACAAGTCTGTCTATGTCAAATTTTAATCCATTTATTGCAGATGAACCAAAAGTAGACTTTTCAGGCTTCAAGCTTATTCCATCATCTGTACGATGATGCACCTTAATCTCATTTAGTTTGCCATTGATGAACTAGTGGTGCAGCAGTCAGTATTGCTGCCCACAGCTCTGGAACCCAAGTTCAATTCTGACCTTTGGTGCTGAATGTGCATACTCTCCCTGTTTCCCCTCACATCTTAGAGAGATACTGATTGATGGCCACTATAAATTGTCTCTCAGAGTAGATAAGTGGCAAAAAGTCTTCAAAGCAGAAGTTGGAAGGTCATGAGAGGATGTTAAGGGGAATAAGACAGGGCAAGTGGACTAATTATGTTGTCCTGCTTGAAGCCAGCATGGATTTGATAGGTTGAATAACCTCATCTGTATCATAATGATGTTAAACTTTAGGCCCACCGAGTCCACACCAGCCAGCGTTCACCCCGTCCACTAACCTACACACATTAGGGACAATTTTACAACTTACCCAAGCCAATTAACCTATAAACCTCTACGTCTATGGAGTGTGGTAGGAAACCGGAGCACCCAGAGAAAACCCATGTGGTCAACGGGAGAACATACAAACTCCGTATAGATAACACCTGTGATCAGGATCGAGCCCTGGTCTCTGGTGCTGTGCGGCAGCAACTCTACCTCCTCGCCATGGTTCATACGTGGTTCTTTTTAATGACTCACCTGTAGTTTGAGATCAAGGACATCGTCTCCCGGCTGAATCAATCCATGTTTGATGAGATCTATTAAGTGTAGTAGTTTTCTTTGCCTAGTTCCTCTATCCACTGGTAGAGATTTTATATTAAGCTCTCTCCCAGAAAGACCAGATGCATTTGCCAGGCTGTGAACTTGATTGTTGCTGGTAACCTGTCTGTTATTTACCAGCAATGTGCCCCGGTTGTCTGGCTGAGAAACATTTACCTTCACAATGTTTTGGTAATTTGCACTATTACCTGCATTGTTAAATGGTAAAATCTGCTGTTGAATCCTACTCTGTGGTGCGGTCAACTTAAGGTTGGATTGCAATATATTTGGCTGGCCAGTAAATTGTGGCTGAGTTGAATTAATTGGTATCAGGTAGGTTGTAGGTTTTGTGGCAGCTGGTAGAAAATAATAACTTTGCTGGTTGGAACTAATTTGCTTTACCCTCAACACTGTAGATTTTTCTGTGTTCACCAGCGTAGAGTTACAAACTCTTCCAGTGTTATTTTCTGGGTTATTGATCGATTGTGTTATGTTCAAATGAATATTCTGGCTTGAGTTACTGCATGGTGTTGAATCTCTGTTTGTCTCAGTTTGATTTGAGTTTGATGATTCCACTTGTAACATTTCCAGAGGACGTGACTGTAACAAATTTGACTCTCTGTGGCTTGGGTCAGTTTCAGAAGCACTAATTTTACTTACACTGCCATCCCTACTTGTAGCGTCAACAACAGTGGTTGCAGCAACATTTTCTTTATCTCGTCCAGTGCTATGATCCACAACAGCAGTAGTCGTATTTGTCTCCTGATTGGCTGAAATAGTAGTCTCTCCCTGACTGGGAAAGTTGTCCGGTTGTAAGCATTCTGATTCGCGAGCTGGACAGGCAATGGATATTTGTTCAGCCCGTTCAGAGGCACAGCCAACACCGAGTCCTGCATTTTGATCCAGAAACTGCACTTCTTTCGAGGGTGTGATTCTGCTTACAGTAGGGCAAGTCAAACTTTTGCCTTGGGTTCCTATATTGTTTTGCCTTGACTGTTGCTCTTTTAATTTGTA
Source organism: Okamejei kenojei (assembly GCA_035221665.1). Lineage (NCBI taxonomy): Eukaryota > Metazoa > Chordata > Chondrichthyes > Rajiformes > Rajidae > Okamejei > Okamejei kenojei. The sequence goes on from CM069133.1 coordinate 21,266,662, forward strand.
TTCCCGCAATTTACGATCTAGTGTTTTCTGCTTCTGTAACAAATTTAGAAATCTTCTCTGTCGAGTGGCCAGAGCAGTTACTTGTTTTTGCAGCGTGCCTTGCCTGAATGATCCTGGGGAGACCCTATAAAATAAACAATCACTAAATAATATCTTTCTGATACCTATAACATGTGGCATGTAGTTTAGTTTAGATATGATGCATAGGAAGAAACAGCAGGTGCTGGTTTACACTGAAGATAGACACAAAAGCATCTCTGGAGAAAGAAGTGGGTGACGTTTCAAGTCAAGTCTGAGGAAGAATCTTGACCTGAAACGTCACCCGTTCCTTCTATCTAGATATGTGGTCTGCACCACTGAGTTACTCCAGTGTCTATCTTTAGTTTAGACATATGAAAACAGGCCCTTAGTCCACCAAGTCCACGTCAACCACCGATCACCCGTTGATACTTGTTCTATGTTATGCCACTTTACCACTTCCTTCACACTAGGAGCAATTTACAGAGGCCAATAAATCTATAAACCAGTCTGTCTTTGGGATGTGGGAGGAAATACGAGCACATGGAGGAAACCCACATGGTCACAGGGTGAAGGTGCAAACTCCTCACAGACACCACCCGAGGTCAGGATCACACCCTGGTCTCTGGCACTGTAAGGCAGCAGATCTACCAGCTATGCCACTGTGCCACCCACTAAGCATGTTGATGTTGGCAAATGGCCAAACAATCCCAACTTGTTTGTTCTTAAATTCCATTAATTATTTTGTTAAATAAGGAGTTACTGTTATCTCTTTGTATGATTAATTGAATTCTATTAACCACAGCCTAATAACAGATAATGTATAGTTGTCATTGTAAATAAATTCAAAGAACGTAGAACACTGAACAGTACAGAACAGAACAGGCACCGGTACACAATGTCTGTGCCGAACAATGATACCAAGCCAAACTCTTATCTCATAAAGTCTTAAGGGATAGGAATCATGTTTGATCTCTCTCCCTCCTAACCCAATTCTGACACCTGTACTAATCAATAATCTATCGATCTCTGATGGATTATCTGCCTGCACATGATCTGTATCCTTCTTTTTCCCACATATCCACATGTGTATCTAAAGGCCTCTAAAACACCACTGTCGTATCTGCCTCCACCACCAGTCCTGGCAGCAAGTTCCAGGCACCCACAACCCTCTCTGCAACCATGGCACATCTCCTTTATTTTGCCCCTCTCACTTTAAAACTATGTATTCTAGCATTTAATATTTCTATCCAAGGAAAAGGGGTCTGACTGTTTACCCTGCCTCTCATAATTTAATGTACTTCTCTCAGGTCTCCCCACATACATTAGTAATTAATGTCCCCACAATAAATTAGTTCCTCCACCAGGAACAACATTAGCTACTCTCCAGTCTTCCGGGACTTCGCCTATGGTTTTACATCTAAGATGAATCTAAGATGCAAAGATCTTCGTCAAGGCTCCTGCAATCTCCTTTCTTGCCTCTGTGGTAAATTGCATCAGTGACTTAATGCAGATTAAATTCAAATGGTACATGCAGTCAAGGCTAAGATGCTGAATCATTACCTTTGGTTTGGCTTTGGTAAAAATTGTAAATTATGCCTAGTGTGTAGGATAGTGCTAGTGTACGGGGATCGCTGGTCGGTGCGGACTCAAGTGGGCCGAGGGGCCAATTTCCTTGCTGTATCTCTAAACTAAACTAGAGAAAAGTAAAGGGACAGTTTAAACACAGTATTGAAGAAGTATTTAGTGGAGTGATTAAAATATAATGCTATTGGCTGGGCGCAAAAGCAAATAAACGGGTTTAATATATTGAGGTACTCGCTAGCCAACAAGGACATTGTGAGCCAAAGAGCCTGTTTCAGTGTTTTGAGGTGATGGCTGGGGGCACTGATGTGATCCATTATAAAAACCCTTGACACGTTCAATTAAACACGGCAGTGTCGCAGCGTTAGAGTTGCTGCCTTACACCACATGTAGCGCCGGAGACCCGGGTTCGATCCCGACTATGGGTGCTGTCTGTACGGACTTTTCTACTTTCTCCCCGTGAGTTTTCTCAGAAATCTTCGGTTTCCTCCCACACTCAAAAGACACACAGTTATTTTGGTTAATTGGCTTAAGAAAGATGGAAAAATGGAAGGTACACAAAAATGCTGGAGAAACTCAGCGGGTGAGGCAGCATCTATGGAGCGAAGGAATAGGTGACGTAATTCACCTGGACCATTTCCTACATCTCCCTACCGATTCTACACCTCACTATCTCAATCGCAGGTAACGGACTACTGACCGACATCTACTACAAACTCACTGACTCCCATGGCTATCTGGACTACACTTCTTCCCACCCTGCTTCCTGTAAGGACACTCAATTCCTCCGTCTACGCTGCATCTGCACCCAGGCTGAGGTGTTCCAAACTGGGCATCGGAAATTTCCTCATTCTTTAGGGAACGGGGTTCCTTCAACTATAGATGAGGCTCTCACCAGGGTCTCCTCAATATCCCGTAGCTCCGCTCTCACTCCCCATCCCCCCACTCGTAACAAGGACAGAGTCCCCCGTGAACTCACATTCCACCCCACCAGCCATCACATACAACAGATAATCCTCCGACATCTTCGCCACCCCCAACAGGATCCCACCACTGGCCACATCTTCCCATCTCCTCCCGTCGGCTTTCTGCAGAGACCATTCCCTCCGTAACTCCCTGGTCAATTCGTCCCTTCCCATCCAAACCACCCCCTCCCTTGGTACTTTCCCTTGCAACCGCAGGAAATACTACACTTGTCGCTTATCTCCCCCCTTGACTCCAACCAAGGACCCAAGTAGTCTTTCCAGGTACGACAGAGGTTCACCTACACCTCCTCCAACGTCATCTATTGCATCCGCTGCTCTAGGTGTCAGCTGCTCTACATCGGTGAGACCAAGCGTAGGCTTGATGATCGCTTCGCCCAGCAGCTCCGCTTGGTTCGCAGTAACCAACCTGATCTCCTGGTGGCCCAGCACTTCAACTCCCCCTCCCATTCCGAATCCGACCTTTCTGTCCTGGGCCTCCTCCATGGCCAGAGTGAGCAACACCCCAAATTGGGGGAGCAGCTCCTCATTTTTCACTAGGGCAGTTTACACCCCAGCGGTATGAACATTGACTTCTCCAATTTCAGGTAGTCCTTTTTACTCCCTCCTTCCCCTCCCCTCTCAACCTGAAACGTCACCCATTCCTTCGCTCCATAAATGCTACCTCACCTGCTGAGTTTCTCCAGCATTTTTGTCTACCTTGGTTAATTGGCTTGGTGAATGTGTAAATTGTCCTTAGTGTGTGTAGGATAGTGTTAATGTGCGGAGATCGCTGGTCGACGAGGACTAGGTGGGCCCATGGGCCTGTTTCTGCGCTGTATCTCTAAAACCCTAACATATTGCAGGATAGTATCATTCCATGACTTCAGTTCCATTATGGAACGTGACACCATTATCTACCATTTAACTTTCAATGCTTTTTGTTCTATTGCTACTGCCAAAGATTCAGATGGGTTAGAAATGTTTTGGTGTATCCAGAAGAGTTTCTTGAAAGAGTATGTCAATACGCCAACATGGAAAAGAGCCATATTTGCATTGGGAGGTGGTCAAATGATTGGAGTTTCAATGGGAGAGCAGTTTGGGGACATTATCTATAACACCATAAGTTTTCAGATAATTATGGACCTCAGGGAAAGGTGATAAATTGGGGAATGGCTAATTACATAGTACTAGGCAGGAGTTGGTGACAGCAGATTGGGAGCTGATATTATTGGCTTAGTTCACATCTGATACCTGAGATAGACACAAAATCAGCGGATCAGACAGCATCGCTGGAGAAAAGAAATAGGTGATGCGAGAGTTGTTTAAATGTCAGTTAGTCTGAATTCAGGACTAATATGTATTTATGAAGACAGAAAGACAAGGATGGCAGGATGAGGGAGATTGCAACTTTAGACAAAAAGAAAAATAAAGCATGGATAGGGTTTGGGATGCTCAAATTGGACAAAGCACATGAGGAATACAAAGAAGCATGGAAGAACTTAAACAGTGAATCAATAGGGCTGAAAGAGGCCACATTATATCCTTGGCAAGTAAGATTAAGGAGAATCCCTCGGCATTTTATACATTATGTAAAAACTAGAGGGTAGCTTGAGATGGAATAGGGCCTCTCTAGGACAAAGAAGGGCAGAAGAAATGTGTAAGATTAATTACCACATTCATACTGGAGAATAGTGAGGCCAGGGAGTAGGATGCGGACAACTGGAGCATGCTGAAAAGAACAAAGAGGAGGTGTTGAGTCTTTTGAAGAATGCGGAGTTGGATAAGTCCCCACAGTTCGATAGGATCTATATCAGGTTATGGAGAATCAAAAAAGGAGATTGCTAGGGCCTTAACAAAGAGCATTGCTCTTGATGTACCAAGGGATGAATGGGTCAATGGTTTATTTACTGCACATGCACAGAAATACTGCGCAGTGAAATGCTTGTTCTATATGCCATGCCATACATGAATACAATAGATGCTCTCTGGAACAGCATGCAGAGTCATCATGTTCCAACTTCCAAGTCTCTGAAATGTCTGATGTAAGCCTATTTTATATTTCTCACTTTAAGGCCTGGTGTTCTGGCATAACTGATTTGGGGTCCCAGGGATCAGCCTAGCCCAGTGAGATGCCGTCGGCTCTATGCAGCTACCGCAGGCCCGTACCAATCACAGAATCTTAAGGAGCTTTCCAGGGACGTGGGAGGTGAGTCCGGTAGTCTGTTCACAGCCATCAACTTTATCCTTCACCTTCCACCACTGCCAGGATGCAGCATCCATTTACCATGATTGATCAGGTTAAACCACAAGGGGAGGCTGCTTGGCTCAAACCAGAGGTGTTCCCTGTTCACATTTTGAGGAAGTGACAAAGATGATTGAAGCGGGTAGGAATATATGTTTCATGCATTTAGTAGGGCATTTGACAAGGTACTTCATGGTAGGCTGATCTAGAGGATTAAGGCAAAAGGGATCCATGGAGCCTTGGTAGATTGGATTCAAAATTAGCTCGGTCAGGGGAATGATGGTGGGTTGTTATTCTTACCAGACGTTTGTGACAAGTGATGTTCTGCAGGGATCAGTGCTGGGACCACTGATGTTTGTGATATATATATATATATATATATATATATATATATATATATATATATATATATATATATAAATAATTTGGATGAAAATGTAGGAAGCAAGTCTGCAGATGACACAAAAATTGACAGAGCACTAGACAGTGAGGAAGTTTATCAAACGACAGCAGAATACAGATGGGTCGGAAATATGGGTGTTGAAATAGTTAGCATTGTGTGTAGTTATGGTCGCCCTGTTACAGGAAAGATTAGGAGGTTTTTAGATAGGCATATTGATATACAGGGAATGGAGGGATATGGATCATGCACAGAGTAGATTAATTTAATTTGACATCATGTTTGGCGCGGATATTTTGGGTCGAAGGGGCTGTTCCTGTGCTGTACTGCTCTATGTTTCATGTTAAGAAATGGCTGATGTAGTTTAATCCAGGCAAGCATGAGGTATTGCATTTTAGGAGGTCAAATGTAAGACAAAAGCATACAGTAATTAACAAAGCCCTTAGGAGCATTGATGCTCAGGGGGATCTTGGGGTGCAAGTCCGTAGCTCCATGAAAGTGGCAACGCAAGTAGATAAGGTGGTAGAGAAAGCGCATGGTATACTTGCCTTTATCAATCGGGACACTGAGTTTGAAAATTAGTAAAGTCAGCACAATACAGTTTGCACAGTTGCAACTGTATAAATGGCCCCATTTGGTGTATGCATGCTGTTCTGATCGCCACATTACAGGAAGGATATGGATGTTTTTGGGAGGGTGCAAAAGTGGTTCACCAGGATGATACCTGGATTAAAGAGTATTTGCTATAAAGAAAGATTCGACAAACTTGATTTTTTTCTCTCTGGAGTGTCGAAGGCCAAGGAGCGATCTGACAATCAGTGACTTTTTCCCAAAGGACATACCAGAGGACATACGTAGCTTCAAGGTGAGAGGGAAACATTTTACAGGGGGTTTGCGAGTCGAATAATGATTACAGAAAGTGATGGTAGAATATGCTGCCAGGGGAGGTGCAGTGGAAGCAGACATGATGGCAACATTTAAAAGCCATTTAGACAGGTAAGGGTTCGAGGAAGATAGACCATGTACAGGCAGCTATGATTAGTTTAAATTGACACAGGCCTTTTCCTTCCTGTACTGTTCTAGGTTCGATGTTTGAAACTTACCTAAATTTTTTAACAAGATCTTCCTTTTCAACTTTATGTTTGGTAAGTATTTCATTTAACACAGTCCGCATCTGTAACAATTCCAGTTCAAGTTGAGCTGTTGGAACAAACAAATAGATTACATTATTGAATATGATAATGTAGCTTGCTGACATTTATCTACTTAGTTATTTATTGGGCATGTTATAGGAAACCCATAAAAAGGTGTAAGGCTTTATAGACTGAATTTGATATGAGCTGGAAATGTGAGATGTCACAATAACATTTGATTTCCTTAATATCCATAAATGACTGTGTAGCCGGTCATAGTACGAACTCCATCATCAACTTCGCTGACGACACCATTGTTGTGGGACGAGATGAGTCAGAGTATAGAAGTGAGATCGACGGTTTGACCAAATGGTGCCAGCACAATAACCTGGCTATCAACACCAGCAAACCCAAGGAACTGATTGTGGACTTCGGAAGGGGTAGGATGGGGACCCATTGTCCCGTTTATATCAACGGGTCGATGGTGGTGAGGGTCAAGAGCTTCAAATTCCTTGGCGTGCATATCTCTGAAGATCTCTCCTGGTCCGAGAACACTGATGCAATTATAAAGGCTACACAGGTCGGTGGGGGCGCTGCAAGCCGGCATCCCTGCCAGCAGCGCGTTAGTTTTTTCAACTTCTTTAATTTTTTTAGTGTGTTTAAATGTATGTTTTTAAAGTTTCTTTGTGTGTCTTGCGTGGGGGGTGGTGTTGGTGGTTAAGGGGGAAAACTGCTTTGGTCGCCTCCTCCACGAAGAGGCGACTTTTTCCATGTCACCTTCCCCGTGGCCTAACATCGAGGATCGGAGCGGCCTTTCCCGGAAATGCACCCGGGCCTTCATCAGCGGGCGCAGCACGGACTCTCGGCGCGGAGCGGGCGAGCCCTCGCCGGGGCTCGCCGGAGGGGAGCGTTCCGTTCGCTGACTTACAGCAGCCTGAAGCCGGGGTCTGCAGAGCTCCAGCCGGCGTGGCGTCCTGGGCCTGGGATCCCTCGTTGGGGACCCGGGAGGGGAAGAGCTCCGACCGCCGGCCCGTGGCCAACTTTTACCACGGGCGCGGCGTGGACTTGCCATCAGGAGCGGGGTCCCTCGCCGGGGACCCCTGGAGGGGAGCTCTGACCGCCGGTCCTGCGGTGCTTCCGGCTGCGGCGCGGCGGGAACTTTAAATCTTCGACCGCTGGCCTACACCAACCTGAAGCCGTGGTCTCCGGTGGGGAGGCACCGATTTTTGTGTGTTCTTTTTCAATGTACCGCTGCTGGCAAATTCATTTCACTTGCACTTTATGTGCAAGTGACGAATAAAACTGATTGATTGATTGATTGATTGATTGAAAGAAAGCTCATCAGCGCCTCTACTTCCTGAGAAGATTACGGAGAGTCGGTATGTCAAGGAGGACTCTCTCGAACTTCTACAGGTGCACAGTAGAGAGCATGCTGACCAGTTGTATTGTGGCTTGGTTCGGCAACTTGAGCACCCAGGAGCGGAAAAGACGGCAAAAAGTTGTAAACACTGCCTAGTCCATTATCGGCTCTGACCTCACTACCATCGTGGAGATCGATCGCAGTCGCTGCCTCAAAAAGGCTGCCAGCATCATCAAGGATCAACACCATCCTGGCCACTCACTCATCTCCCCGCTGCCTTCAGGTAGAAGGTACAGGAGCCTAAAATCTGCAACATCCAGGTTCAGGAATAGCTGCTTCCCCACAGCCATCAGGCTATTAAACTCAACTCAAACACAACTCTGATCATTAATAGCCCATTGCACTTTATCTGGTTATTTATGTGTGTATATATAAATAATTCATTGGTATATGGTCACACTAATCTGTTCTGTTCTGTATTTATTTATGCCTACTATATTCTGTTGTGTTGAAGTAAAGCAAGAATTGCATTGTATTATCTGGGACACATGACAATAAACTGTCTTGAATCTTGAATCCATATACCCACCACCTTTTGTGTGAAAAAGTTATCCATCGGATTCCTATTAATTTTTTTCCACTTCACCTGAACCCGTCCTCTGGTCCTCGATTCCCCTACTCTGGGCAAGAGACTCTGCATCTACCCAACCTATTCTTCTCATGATCTTGTACACTTCTTAGGGTTACCCCTTTCACCCTGGCCTCAAACTATTTGAATCACTTCCCGCTGGAAGGCGACTCCGGACTGTCAAAGCTGCCGCAGCCAGACATAAAAACTGCTTTTTTACCACGAGTAGTAGTTTTACTCTATAACCAAAAATCTGTAGCCTCCTTTTGCTCTGGTGTTAAGTCAATGCAAAAGCAATAGGGAACAAGAAAGCTAATTTCTGAGTATGAAAATGGCCATAACTTTTTTAATACGGAAGATATGAAAGTGTCAAATTAAACTTATTTTTATGCTTTATCTGATGGGTTAAATTGCAGACTTTTTAAATCTCAAAATTTTGGAACATTGCTAATATTTATGTCCAGGAACTTGAAACTCTCAACAAATCTCCAATCAGCACTATTGATGCTGACTGTGGCATATACACCATCGCTCATTTCCTGAACTCAATAACTAGCTCCTTCATCTTGCTGACATTGAAAGAGTCATTGTTATCTTGACACCATGTGACTAAATTCCATATCTCCTTTCCATCATCTATACATAACTAAACTATGATCTTGTGCTCTTCCGGTTTGCGTGGTCATTCTATTTGCGCAAAAACGGTACGCGATAGCGCTACAATTTTTCGCCAGCTCACTCATCCTTCTTCTGTGCTGCGAGTGCACCAGTTCCGTGGTCTATTGTAAAGGTTAGTGAATTTCAAAAATCTTAAAAAACCTGCTTGCGCTGATCGATCTCCTCTCCTGCCAGTCAGCGCCGCGTGGGTTAATCTTTTCTCCTGTCACTCCGCGGGAAGGTCCGGCCCTTCCTACGCCATCGCGTCTTTACTGGAGCTGAGGGATATCCTGGATGGCCAGTGGAGGTCTCCAACCGGACACAATTTTCGGAGGGAACGGCCCGGGAGATGTCACCAAACGGAAAGCAGAAAATCTGATTCCGGCGTAGAACGTCCAGCGTCCAGTGCCCGCCGTGAGTCCCAAACGCACCACCAGCTCCAGCCCATTCCCCTCTCGTCCTCCTCGCTGTCTCCTGCCCCTCAAAATGCAGGGCGGCACAATCGAGTGTGGCAGCCTCACTAGCAGCTCTCCGCCCTTTCACCTTTTTTTGTTATTTTTAGTATGTCACAAAGTATGTTTTAAAGGTTTCTTAGTCTTTTTTTATGTGGGGGGGAAAAGGGGGAAACCATTTCCCAGTCACTTACCTGGTCGAGATCCGTCTTTTATCTGAGTCGCATCTTCGCCGCCCCCACTCGTGGCCTAACAACTGGATGACGCGGCCTTTCTTAATCTAGTCTTTATTAAAACTGTAAAATTCATAATTAACTACCAGATCTACTAGAACTTGCTTAGATGCCAGAAGGTTAGATAAACGGATTGTTTTCTCTGGAGTGTTAGAGTCTGACAGGTGTCCTGGTAGAAACATATCAAATTATGGGAGACATATCTGCACTTTCTCTGCAGCTGCAACACTATATTCTGCATTTTGTTCACTTTTCTCTTTGCTCTGACTGTTGTATGGTTTGATGTACCCAATGCATGGTGTGTGTCGGAAGGAACTGCAGATTCTGCTTTAAACCAAGGGTAGACACAAAAAGCCGGAGTAACTCAGCGCGACAGTCAGCATCTCTGGAGAGAGGGAATGGGTGATGTTTCGGGTTGAGATCCTTCAAGGGACACCCATTCCTTCTCTCCAGAGATGCTGCCTATCCCGCTGAGTTACTCCAGCCTTTTGTGTCACTCTTCCATGCATGGTACGATTTGACTGGATCGCACGCAAAACAATGTTTTTCACAATTTTGGTCTAAGAGTAGCCCTTTAGCGGGATCCCTATCGGAAAAGGGAATATTGGTAAATAAAATTGGGTAGAGTGATTACAGAAATGTTTGAAGAGAATGTGGCTTATGGTCGGCTCAGGGAGGGGGCAGTGGCGTGGTCTGCTCTGATAAGGGGTGAGCATAGTGTAAGGGTGTTCTTGTATTATGTTTTGACTTCGATTTAACCATCCGTTGTTGAATAAGATTAACATAAACGAAAAGATCATTATGATTAATGAAATAAATTAACAACCATGTAGTAGATAGTAATGACAGGGAAACATATAGCCAAGGACAAAGTATATTTTTGTATAATTGTATCTAACCAAAAAATAATTTGTTTACTGCCTGTATACCTATCGGCTAATTCTGCGGCAGAAACAGAGAACTGGTGAGCAGTTAACTGCCACCATCTCTTCATGATATCATGCAATAAAGCCTCTTGAAGCGAAACTCAAAGTCTCCGTTTTTCCTTTAAGTCTATTTCCTCGACAACTATTACTGCACTGACTACTATAGCTACTTGAAAGGATGTCCGATTAAAGGGCATAGCATGCAGAAGGGTCAGAAACAGATTTAAATAACCCTCGATAGACGCAAAATGCTGGAGAAACTCACCAGGTCAGGCAGCATCTCTGGAGAAAAAGAATAGGCACCAGACTCTCAGTCTGAAGAAGGCTCTCAACCCAAAATGTCAGCTATTCTTGTATGTTTATGATTTATTCAGTGTTTTACCTGTTTGTTTATATCATCATTATGTGAAAAGCAGCTTCGCTCCAGGCTTTATTAAATCCTTGGTCAAAACCTAGTCAACAGATTTGAACTCTGTAGATGTGGCAAGGTTGATTACATTTTGAAAATAAGGTAGTTGCAAAGAATGTGCTACCAAGGAGCTCTAATAAGCTGAGGTCATTGGCGCTGAATGAAAATGCTTTTCAATAGCATGGATCTAATACAATGATTGAGTTTGTCAAATATTAGGTATTAAACTAGTTTGCTTCATTCCCCATGCTTCATTTACCCGATTGCCATGGGCACTACCATGCAAACAACTACGTACTCAAAGTTTTGCACAACGTTCTGGCCTAGGGGAAATTCCCGAGGCCTGGTTTATTAGCATGTGGTTGCAACGCATGATTGGATGCAATGGCTTATTCAAAGGCTCATGAAATCTTGATGTTAACAACCTTAAGAAAGTACAAATGTAGATTATAACAAATCCACACCTGCCACATCAGTTTGATCAAACTGACCTTCTGTGGCAAAGTAGGGTGTCGGATTACAAGTTACAATGGCAAGTTACAAATAATCATTGTCTTGGCAAAGGCATGATCCCTCGTGATTGATAGGGGTTATTCAGGGTTGTAAAATTAAGTAGAAGTTAGAGTTAGATTGTTAGTTAGATATACATAATAGAAACAAACCTTTCGGCCCACCAATTCTGCGCTGAGCAAAAACACTTGTTCTATGCTATTCCATTTTCTCATCCATTCCCTTGGAATTATAGGATCCCAATCCAGTAATTAGGATAATTTTACAGGAGCCATTTAACCTAGATACCCGGACGTCTTTGTGAGGTTCGAGAAAGCCAGAACACTCAGAGGAAACCAAGTAGTCACAGGGAAAACATACAAACTGCGCACAGATAGCACCCAGGTCAGGATTGAACCGGGTCTTTTGTGCTGTAAGGCAGCAGGTCCACAAGCTGTGCCACTGGTAGCAGCTGTGCCGAAGTACCAGCTATTAATTCAAAGCAAGAACTATTCTTCAAAATATCTGATCAAATGCAGTAATCAGCTTGAAATTAAAAAAGATAACTTTGCAAACGGACGAGCTGACTGTTCATATGGCCAAAACTCAGTTTTGTATGCAAGAGCAGAATATAAGACAATGGAGTTTGTTAATTGACTTTCGTCAAACCAGAAATCTTCAGCTTAAGTTACTTCACACCAATTTGCCAGAGATGGATGAAGTGTCCAATAGAAATAGGTGCAGGAGTAGGCCATTCAACCCGTCGAGCCCACCAGTCTGCCAGACCAGTTATTCTGTCACTTAGCACATCGAGCATGACCAGAGGCATATTTGTCTTTCTATTAATAATAGTAAGATTAAACGAGAACTTACCAGTTCGAAGTTTGATCGTTTTTTTTATGAGGAGTAACGATGAGGGATTACGTGAAGAAGCCCTGCCATGATCGGCATTAATTCAAAGCAGCGGCATGAAAAACACAGAACCAATATAGCCGGAGTAAGATAGTAAGGCTGTACATAGATTGAGAACTACCAGTATGATCATTTATTTTATGAGGGTTGGGAGTGGAGGGCACGTAATCCCTCATCGTTACTCCTCATAAAATAACGATCAAACTTCGAACTGGTAAGTTCTCGTTTAATCTTACTATTTTACTTCGGAGTCACGTGAGTGACTACGTGAAGATTTTGTAGCTCTGTTTTTTATGTCGTAGACTCATTCCATACGACACTCTGGCTCAATCAACACCGTAATGAGTAAATAACACATTTTTTCCCAAACATTGCTTCAGTTTATGTGATAAGTTTTTTCATCATAAAAGAATTAAAGTAATGCCCTTTCTATTGAAAGGCAAAATTATCACCAAAATATCAATTGATAATATAATTTGATAATATAAACAAAGCAACAATTACAGAGAACCCAACACTGCGTGTCCAATCCTGACACCATGACTGGTTCCTTGTAACTTTAAAATTTATTTTACATTCTCCTACGGCCTTTAATCATTGCTCGAGCGGCCCATCCTGTGCCATTCCTGTGAATGTATCTACCTCCTTAATGGAGTGATTGTCCACATCTCAATGTCTACTTTCACTGAGTCTAAAACATGTTTTAACCATCTAGAATGTAATTATCTGGAACCATCAGTTTTTACTGATACTTAATGTGGTTTTTGTGTGTAATAAGTAGTGCTGTCTCACCACTACAGAGACTCTTACCTACTTTAACATATTGAGTCAATGCTGACCCACACACAATTTTTGGCCAACAGGATATGCTTAAATTTTACCTTGGTTCCAGCTCCTCTTAGTCTGCTTTGTTTGCTAAAGTCATAAACATATAAGATAATGTAATCTGTAGCCACATACAATTATATAACGTAACATTTGCAATGTTTGCATTCTTATGCTGATACTAAAGTCATGAGCATTATTACTTTCAATGTTAATTTTTCTTTTTTTTTTTTTTTTTTTTTTTGAATCATTGATAGAATTGGAGTCCATTGCCTAAGGCAAGTCAGGACTATGCTGACCTCCCAACTTCTGTATTTCAACTTTGGACAGATTATATATATATATATATATTCCTTTTACATATCGGGATATTACGGATGAGCCCGATAAATTCTTGGTCAACAATTTGTCCTAAATAGGACGATAAACACCATGAGCACTATTAGATGTTGAGAAAAAATGCAATCCACAAGGAACTCCCATATATCTAATATGATAAAATAACTTTTACTGTCTACAAAAGACTTCCAATTTCTTATAAAAACAAAATATTGTTTTTAATGCTATTTCTCCAAATTGCAGGTATAACATTCCTTTTGTGCATAATTGTTATATTGTTAAACATTCATAGACCTCTTTGACCATCAAACTGTTATAATGGTCTGGTCAAACATGCAGATAGCCAAATTCATATCTTCCTGCCATGGATGAATTTGTACAACAATAAATTACTGCACCTATGAATCATCATAACTGGTTCAAACATCATTCTCAACATTAATGAGAACCATGACAGTCCGGTTTGGGCCACCAAAGTGCCCCTGGCAGCGTCCTGCTAATTTTCATCAGACACTGCCCTATCAGACAGAATGAGGAACATAAAAGAACATCTTTCCTCATTTAATTTAGTGAAAATGCATCCACTGCTCCTGCTCCTGGTTTTCCCACGAGAAAACATTTGAGCAATCAGTGATTTAATCTGGACACAAACAGATTAATGTTAAGTAATCCATATTACTGACAATGTTTTTTCCCATGATTTGTTGTCTGCGACAACATTGTCTCTCTCTTAGAGATAAACAGCTGAACTCAAATATTTTTAGAATACGCCACATCTGGTTACCCAGATAATCACGATAATGATCTTCTTTGACCCATGTGATTGATATATGCCACAGATGTGGTATTGTTCACCTGATTGGACATGCAAACTTTCATAGTAGAAACAATAAGCTTTTAATCCATAAAAAGCTCCTGATACTCCAATAATTTAATACAAATGTTTGGAGAAAAAGGTTTCTTAGGACAATCCATATGCAACTCCCTGGTGTTATTGTCCGTAGTTCCCTAAACAAGGGACATATCAAATATTAACTTGATAAGAATAGATATTATACTTATCTTAGCCCAAATAATCACAGAAGCTATCCATCATCCGAGAATACTTGCTTCAGTTTGCAACAGCTGCTAAGCTTATATGTTTAAAGCAGCTTGTGGAACCTTCTCTATCCACCACTTTAATTCTGATAAAGTATCCTTTGGTAATTGCATAGGCCTGTCAAAAAAGGCCTGCATACTCTTATAATGCTTGTGTTTTTCCCTTTGTTGGAGCTTTTTTAATCATTTACCTAAGCGCCTTCTCAGATGGAGGGACAAAGTTTGTCAACAAAGCAATGACACATATTTGTAATATTGACATCTTGTTTCTTGGAAAAAAAAAATTCCCCCATATGGTGCTGAATTACTCCTAAACCCAGAATAGTAATTTGTTTAGGAATGCCTAAAACATAGTTTTTATTGGATGGGTCAGGACCCTTGCCTCTCAACAGGCTTGTAATTGCTGCACTAATTTGCAGCTGACTGACTCCTGATCAACCTTCCAATTTAAAAGTGATCAAGATAAACCATGACCATGTGTCCTCATTAGTGCAAGTGCTGATCTTCTATCAGTGCAAATGTTGTTCCAATAATTATGTGAACAACCTAGAACTGAGTTTAATCCATTAGACAATGTCTTAACTTGCAACAGCTGACCCATCTAATTAATTTCAAGCACCTGTAAATATGATAATAAATTCGTACTAAATACCATCCTTCAAGTCTTATAGTAATGATTAACAATTTGTTAATAACAACTGTTTTGCAGTGTTGAAGATGTCCATTTTGATCAAATGTTTTACACTGTAAAAGTGTATTTAAAATGATGTCGTATGGCTTTACCACCACATCTTCCTTTTTCCTGGGGAAATTTATGATACAAATTTACGTACCTCTTCTTTATTGGAGATATTTTGGGTTGCAAACCTAAAATCAAATTTTAGGTTTTCCTATACAGGTGAATCAATTCCTTCTACAAATTTTTTGTAGATCCTTTACACATTAAAATAAATCAATCCGTTGTTATGCCATATCATTGATCATAACACACCTGTAATCTCCCACAATTGGAGATGTCATCAACTTCTTCTGTAACAAGTTTTTGCACCTCTTCAAATGTACATGAAGCCTTCTCTCCCCAACCATATGGGTTCACATAAGTCTGTGTTGGATAAAATATTTCTTTATCATACTCCTGCCTCTGTTTGATCCATTATCAAATCTTTACATTGGATCATAATTTTGCCAAAGTTTAATGACCAATAATCTTTCCTTTGTAATCAATGTATTTGATATATCTTGAGGCAGGTTTACTCCATAAAATAATCAGGAGTTTAACATAACTTGATCTGTGTTGACCTGCAAATCTAAAGTGCAAAAATGGTCCCAATAACAATTACATATATATATATATAAATATATATTTATATTATATATTTTTTATACCATTGAGCTCCACAAACTAATGGCAATTTGTCTTTTTATAAAAATTTTTTTTTGGTTATTGCAATGTTTTACTTGTTTTTACATAAGTAGTGATGCCACGCACCAGCTTGAAATTCTTTGAAATCGTATTTCCTTATGTCTCCATATAATTGAGACATGGGTACCATAATCGGATTCACCGTTGGTACCTTAATAAAACACAAATGTTTTATCAATAAACTCTGCTGTTTCAACCATAACAGCCTTATGAAGCTGGTGAGAGACCAATTAATGTTGGTTACCATGGTTTCCTTCCATGGCCTCACTCCTTCATTCAGGTATCATACTTAGTACACCTGTATGTATATTTGTGCTGTGGTGGGTACTTATGACCAGCCACCATTATCAATGCACCTTCAAGGTCAGTTTTTTCATTTTCCTTTTACTGCCCTGGTACTCCTGAGATTTTGCTCAAGGAGACTACCTCCAAACCAATCTGAGGTAGATATTCCCACATTGGTAAAAACCACCATATATATTAGTATATGGAAACCCCTCAGGGTCTGTTTTTGGGAATATTCTGGGCCTTTTTTAAACCCTTTTGGTTGAATTTTTAATTTGGAGTCTTTCTCCATTAATTTATTCTAAGCCATAAAGCTTTTTTGTCTGGAGGCCTTTTTTATTAGAACTTTTAAATCATGGCCTCACTAACTTCTTAAAATTTCTCCCCACTGGAGTTTTTCTCATAGCCAAATGTTTGTGGAGCATCTAAAGTCTCCCTAACGGTAACTTTAACGGCCACCGGTATCGGAACCGGCTCCGCACTAATCTGCCGTCCCGATCGCTGAGTTTTCCCCCCGGGACGCTTTTTAAACTCTGTTTTTTCACCCGGAGTATTTTCTTTTCTTTTTAACTTTTAAACTCCGTTTTTTTACCCGGAGTATTTACTTTTCTTTTTAACTCCTGGTGGCTCTATACATTATGTAAAAGTCGTTTGAGAGAATATTAGGACGTTTAGCTTCTTCGGGCATTGCCAATTTATTTAGACGACCGCCCATCCTCAGAAGCCCTTCCTCCAATACTGGGTCAAGCTTGTACAATTGACTGTGTGTTTTTTTACCCCATTTACCCCAGCTGCCAATGTTAATATTTCTTCCTTGTATTTCTGTCTTCGACAGAAAGAGATGATCGCATTTTCCGCCTTGAGGAGATCATCAAGACGTAAACAAATGTGGCGGTTGGATAGCAGTAAAAGGATTAGACTAAGTCAACATGGATTTATAAAAGGGAAATCATGCTTGACCAATGTTCTGGAATTTTTTGAGATGTGACAAGTAAAATGGATAAAGGGGTGCCAGTGGATGTAGTGTAACTGTAGTGTAGTGCTTTCAGAAAGCCCTTGATAAGGTCCCGCACGGGAGACTGGTGACTAAAATTAGAGCACATGGTATTGGGGGTAGGGTGTTGACATGGATAGAAAATTGGTTAGCAGACCGGAAGCAAAGAGTAGGAGTAGACGAGTCCTTTTCAGATTGGCAGGCATTGGCGAGTGGAGTGCCGCAAGGCTCGGTGTTGGGGCCGCAACTGTTTACCATATATATTATTGATTTGGAAGAGGGAATTAGGAGCAACACTAGTAAGTTTGCGGATGACACAAAGCTGGGTGGCAGTGTGAACTGTGAAGAGAATGTTAGAAGGTTGCAGGGTGACCTGGACAGGTTGAGTGAGTGGGCAGCTGCATTGCAGATGCAGTATCTATATTACTAAAAGTCTGATCTTGACCGCTTTTGGCCCACTGTGCTGCGATTTCCGAGAGAACGCCGCCACGTGTGGCCGTCATGTTTGGCCACCTCGCTCAGAGCCCCCCTCCGCCTTCCTGAACCGGAGGATTTTTCCCATTGATGCAAAATGAGAGAGATATTAATGTTTTTTTTAAATCCCCATTCTCTCTGCTACTGGCAGGAGGAGGGACTATAAAACCCGGAGGTGTCGTGCCTCACTCAGTCTCTGCCAGACCCAGGAAGCGAGAGGGTCACTGCTCTCTGAGCTGCGAATAACACTGAACGCACGTCTACTCCGCGGTGAGTCCCCGGATGTGGTTTTCAGCAAATGTGTTTTGTGGGCTTGCTAAGTGTTTTTGTTGCCCTAATTGGCTTTTTAAAAGTGCTTTCAGCAAAACGAATGTCTTTTGTCGGCTTGCTAAGTGTTTTTTGTGCCCTAATTGGCTTTTTTAAAAGTGCTTTCAGCAAAACGAATGTCTTTTGTCGGCTTGCTAAGTGTTTTTTTTTGTTGCCCTAATTGGCTTTTTTTGAAAAAGTGCTTTCAGCAAAACAAATGTCTTTTGTCGGCTTGCTAAATGTTTTCTTTGGCCTAATTGGCTTTTTTTAGGTGCTTTCAGCAAAACGAATGTCTTTTGTCGGCTTGCTAAGTGATTTTTTTTCCCTAATTGGCTTTTTTTTAAGTGGTTTCAGCAAAACGAATGTCTTTTGTCTGCTTGCTAAGCGATTTCTTTGCCCTAATTGGCTTTTTTTTAGCGCTTTCAGCAAAACGAATGTCTTTTGTCGGCTTGCTAAGTGTTTTTTTTTTGTTGCCCTAATTGGCTTTTTTTTTAAAGTGCTTTCAGCAAAACGAATGTCTTTGGTCGGCTTGCTAAGTGTTTTTTTTTGTTGCCCTAATTGGCTTTTTTTAAGTGCTTTCATCAAAACAAATATCTTTTGTAAGCTTGCTAAGTGTTTGTCTTAATTGGCTTTTGTTTTTCCCGAATTGGCTTGGCTTTTAAAGGGCTTGCTTGCAACAGTTTTCGGATGGATAAAGCGTGAATAAACATTTTATTAGATCAGAACTGTGTTTAATTTCAAAATTGGCGCTCACTCTGTGATTTTCGTTTAGTTGCAAGATGGCGCTATGACGTCATTTCCGGTTAGCGGCATGTTGGCGCTGAGTGCGTCATTTCCGGTACGTGGCAAGAAGCGAGAGGGTGACGTCAAGATGGCGCCGAGTGCAGGCGCTGTTGAATAATTCAAGCGAGCTGACTGCTCTGTCTATGGTGAGTGGGTTTCTTGGATGTTATTTAAAGCACTTTTTTGCTTCAGCAGGTGCCTCGACAGGAGGCTTTAAACATTTGTTTTACACACTGTATATTCACCACGTTCTGAAGTTACTTGGCATTTTAGTATTATGTGTGTGATTGTGCGTGTGAGATTTGTTTGTTGTTTTGTTGACGAATACTGAGATCAACGATCCTCAACAATTATGGGATCACTTCAAGAATTCAATGTCTGAAGATTACCTTGAAGGAGAACAATGAATGATCCTAATATCGTGATTGAAGAGAAGCATCATGATCAGGCTCTGTTGTATATTCAAGACAAGCTTGAGAATTACAACAAAACAATGGAATTCTTTAATTTGCCACAATCAAGACATGGAAGGATGCACCTTGATGGTGACAATCCAGAATTGCTGCAGGAATTGCAATACGATAGCAATGAACAATAGCAGTTTGTTGAGGAGAATGAGCCTCTGCTGAATGATGAGCAGAGAGCAGTGTATGACCAAGTGTGCAACTCCTTGAAAAGGAATCTCCCTTCAATGTTTTTCAATGATGCACCAGGAGGAACAGGAAAAACATTTATCACCAATTTGATCCTCTTCATAGTTAGAGGTCAAGGTGATGTGGCTATTGCTGTAGCATCCTCTTGGATATAAGCTACATTAATGCCTGGTGGAAGAACTGCATATTCTCGATTGAAGCTACCCATCCAAGTGGCCGAGGATACATTCTGCAACATCGAGAAGAAATCTAAGATGCCACATTTCATGAGGCAAATGAAAGTCATTGTTTGGGATGAATGTCCAATGATTAGGCGAGAAAGCTTTGAAGTGGTGGACAGAACTCTTCAAGATGTCTGCAGCAACACTAAGCTTTTTGGCGGCATTCTTATCGTTTGTTGTGGCGATTTTCGACAACTACTTGCTGTGGTGAAAAGAGGAAATGATACTGATGTTGAAAATGCCTGCATCAAGAAATCCTACTTGTGGAGACTTTTCACTAAGTGTCCATTGCACACAAATAAGCGATTGACAGAGGGAGAAGACAATTCTCAATGTTTGTTGAAAGTTGGAGAAGACAACATTTTAAAGAATGAAGAAGATGAAATTGAAATCCCACATGACGTGCTTCTATCAGCAGAAACACTGGAGGATTGTATTGATTTCATCTATCCCACATTTGACAATCCTGCAGACTTATTCTCAAGCAATTGTATCTTGGTTCCTCACGATACCATGAGAAGCATCAATTCTACGTGCATCAGACGCTTCCCTGGAATCGTTAAGGAGTACTTTTCTTTCAATGCTGTCACTGAGGGAACTCATGATACTCACTTCCCAACAGGATTCCTCGATTCACTCGAGCTCTCTGGATTATCACCACACAAATTGGAGTTAAAAAAAGGATCTCCAATCATATTAATGAGAAACTTGGAGCCGCCAAAGTTATGCAGTGGAACGAGGATGATTGTGGAAGAGCTACACAATAACCTGATCGTTGCAAGAATCAACATCGCAGCCTTCAAAGATGACATTGTTCTCATTCCTAGGATAGCACTCATTTTGACAGAAGGACCCAATTCCCCATTCAATCAGGTTTTGCTATGACGATCCATAAAGCACAAGGACAAACAATGCAGAAGGTGTTGATCTACCTCGACAAACCGGTATTCCAGCGTGGACAACTATATGTGGCTCTTAACCGAGGAAAGATGAAGGGAGATGTCACAGTTTTCCTGAAGGATGGATCATCGACCAAGAATGTTATCATTAAAAGTGTGCTTCGTTGAATGATGACTTCTGAGATAATTTCTCAGATTTTCTTTCTTAAAATTTGACCGCTGAATTTCTCTATATTAAAATTGTCTCTTTTTATCAACGGGAAATAGTCATCAAGAGGCAGTGAGCAGCAGAGCACAACAAGAGATACAACAAGAAATAACTTAATAATTCTCATCCTTAACATTTAAATTGTTCTTATACTTTAAGTGTCATTCACATTTTAAACTTTAATAAATCATTTTTGCACTTTTGATGCCTGTGTGTTCTTCATCACAATGGGAACCTAATAGGCAGGAATGGCTGATCTGTGAGAGAGCCACTAAGAGTGCATGGGGGGAGGTTGTGGGGAGATGCACTGAATGCATGGGGGAGAGGGAATTGGCAAGGAGCAGAGTGGGGGGGGGGGGGTGAAGGGAGAGGGGTGACTGAGTGAACTGCCAGCGTACCAGGCGTGAGTGACTGCACTGCCAGTCCATGAGCCGTGAGTAAGTGAACTGCCAGCCCACCAGCTGTAAGTGACTGAACTGCCAGCCCAATAATCCATTCAATCCACCCTCTCCCCCTTCTCTCTCACGCAATCTGTCACCTGTTTTGGGCACAATTTCTGGCAGTTTCTCAGCCGCCAGCCCGGCAGGTCCGAATGACTATACTGCCAGGTCTCAGTGACTGAGCTGCCAGCCCAAGAATCCATTCGGCCCACAATGTCTATACTAGCCCTCTGGAAACCAGTACTGTCGGCTCACAACACCCATACTAGCGCAACAGAAACCCCCCCCCCCCCCCAACCCACTGGCGAGCAATATTGGAATTGGTGGAGAGGTGGAATTTTGCGTTGGTGACCAGCCCTCCCGTGTGATGCTGGGACCCAATGGGTCCCACTTAGTCTAGTAATATAGATAAATGTCAGGTTATCCACTTTGGCGGCAAAGCCAAGGGGGCAGATTATTATCTCAATGGGGTTAGGTTAGGTACAAGGCGTCGTTGTACACCGGTACAAGGACACCTTGTGCACCGGTCAATGAAAGTTGGCTTACAGGTACAGCAGGCAGTGAAGAAAGCTAATGGAATGTTGACGTTCATAACAAGAGGATTTCAGTATAAGAGTAAAGAGGTTCTTCTGCAGTTGTATGGGGCTCTGGTGAGAGCACATCTGGAGTATTGTGTACAGTTTTGGTCTCCTAATTTGAGGAAGGACATCCTTGTGATTGAGGCAGTGCAGCGTCAGTTCACAAGATTGATCCCTGGGATGGCGGGACTGTCATATGAGGAAAGATTGAAAAGAATAGGCTTATATTCACTCCTAATTCCCTCTTCCAAATCAATAATATATATGGTGAAAAAAAACGTTTTCACCTAGAGAGTTGTGAATTTATGGAATTTATGGAATTCCCTGCCACAGAGGGCAGTGGAGGCCTAGTCACTGGATGGATTTAAGAGAGAGTTAGATAGAGCTAGTGGAGTCAAGGGATATGGGGAGAAGGCAGGCATGGGTTATAGATAGGGGACGATCAGCCATGATCACAATGAATGGCGGTGCTAGCTCGAAGGGCCGAATGGCACCTATTTTCTATGTTTCTATGTTTCTAAACCTTGTACGCCATATGAAGCATCAAAAACTTGCATCTGGCTTTCAACCTTCTTTTTTTCCGTATATCAGGACTCTCTTCTAGGATAGTTTCTGTAATTTGTCTCCTTTTCCGAGCCGACAGCAATAACCTTGTTTTTAATTTAAGAAACCAGGCTAACGCAGTTATCAATTTATTCCATGATGAAAAGTGGGTAATTAAATTGTTCACAGTGTCATATGAATCTTTAGCAATCACATTCATCGTAATGTTTTGTTTAATCTCCGCGTCATTAGCAGAGATTTCAAATCCGAGTTCAAGCTTTGGTCATTCTCCGCTTGGTTTACAAAGAAACTCTGGTCCATTGATCCATCTCTTGTTGCTTAGAAAGGAATTTGCTGTCAATCCTCTAGAGGCTTCGTCCGCAGAATTTTCTTTTGTGTTAACATATTTCCATTGTGAAACATTAGTAGCTCCTAATACAAAAGAGACTCTGTTTGCTACAAATGTCATAAAGCGCTTGTTTTCATTGTTGAAGTATTTAAGAACCGTAGCGCTATCGGTCCAGAAGATAGATTCTTCCAGTTGAAATTGTAGTTCCTTTTGCAGCATAATGTTAACATTAAAAGCTAAGACTGCTGCAGTAAGTTCCATTCTGGGAATCGTCATTTGTTTCAGTGGTGGCACTCTGGCTTTTCCCATTAAGAATACAGCACGCACTCTTTTGTTA
Organism: Okamejei kenojei; assembly: GCA_035221665.1. NCBI lineage: Eukaryota > Metazoa > Chordata > Chondrichthyes > Rajiformes > Rajidae > Okamejei > Okamejei kenojei. Next base: position 21,289,825 of record CM069133.1, read on the forward strand.
TCTTTTTGCAGTCATAAATATGAAACAGTACCGTAACCACTGTCACTAAGATCCGAGAAATTATGCAATTGTGCACCTCTGATTTTACCAACATTTTTAGGCTTTATGCACCGATCCACCTCGAACTTTGAAATCTTATGGAGGTCTGTTAACCATTCTGTCCAGCGGTGTGAGGAAGTTTGCTTTATACTCTCATCCCATCCAAGTTTTTCCTTACAAACATTCTGTAAAATTAACTTGGTTGGCAGTGTAAATGGTGCAAGAAATCCCAAAGGGTCGTATACTGAGCCAATCACAGATAAGACACCCCATCTAGTACATGGTCGCTCTTGAATCGACATTCTGAACTTGAACACATCCGTTTCAACGCATCAGTGCAGTCCCAATGCTCTTTCCATTGGCATATTGTGTTTGTCTAAATCCAACTCTTTGGTTTCTTTGGCTCTATCACCTGGTGGAATGCTTTACAATACAACACGATTGTTGCTGTTCCACTTGGAAAGCGTAAATCCTCCCCTATTGCAGAGAGAGGTCAGATATTTTACCATTTGGATTGCCTCCTGTTCAGTAGATATGGATTTTAAGCAATCATCCACGTAGAAATTATTTTTCAAAGTGGATATTACGTCCTCTGGAAAATAATCTTTATTGTCCTCTGCGGTCTTCCTTAAAACAAAGTTTGCACAACTTGGAGATGACACTGCTCCAAAGAGTTGTACCTTCGTCCGGTATTCAACAAGATCTTGCTGCACATCCCCTTCAGGCCACCATAGGAATCGCATGTAATCAATATGTTTACCAGCTACTTTCACTTGATGTAACATCGATCTGATATCAGCCATTAAAGCAATCGGTTCTTGTCTAAATTTAATGAGAACTCCAATGAGTGAGTTGGTAAGGTCTGGACCTTGTAGTAGTTCACCGTTAAGTGATGTTCCTTTAAAGACTGCAGCACAGTCAAAGACCACCCTCAGTGTACCTTTCTTTGAGTGATACACCCCATGGTGCGGAATATACCAGAGCTCTCCATCACCCCGATTCAGTTAATTCGTTGGTACCATTTTGGCATAATCATTATCAATCATATCCTGTAAGAAGGATGTATATTCCTCATGAAATTTCGTATTCTTAACAAACTTACGTTTCAAAACAGGTGCGCTGTTCTGCAATATGACGATTATTCGGTAAACAAACACTTTTTTCCTTGAAAGGTAAGTCCAAACAATAATGTCCATCGATCATCTTAACTGAATAGTTCATAATATTCAAGAATTTTAATTCTTCTTTGGACATTTCTTCAGATTCTTTGCTGGTACTTTAATTGAAGTCATGATCGTGTTGCTTCAACAGCTTTTCTAAATTTACCGGTAGATATTTGATTAACAGCAACAGCACGGGGTAGTTCACCTGGCTCCCGTTTCCTTTATTTCTTCTCGAGCCATAGATAACCCATCCAAGTAGGGTTTTCGCAGCATACGGTCCATCATCTTGGCTCCTAACAATCTGTATAGGTTCCAATGCTTTCAGAGCATTCGTTCCAATAAGCAGTTCAATATCAGAATTTATTTTACATATTTTGACATCCTTCAGGTAAGGCCATTGCTTTAAGTCTTCATATCTAGGTATATTTTGATGACCAACAGGCATGGTTCCATGAGTAAACATTGGAATAAAATTATCTTCATCCAAACTGGATATCTCCATACTTGTAATGTAATGACTAGGGTACTCTTTCTCTTTATTCATGGTACGCATTTGAATTTTAACCTTTTGTCCTGTAATATCCAGCCTTCTCATCAGATTCTCTGTACAAAAGGTAGCTGAATTTCCGTGGTCCAAAAAAGCATATGTTTGCAACACTACATTTGTGACTCTAATCCTTACCCCTACTGGTAAGATAGAGAAAATGCATACGTGTACCCCGGCCCCAATATGAGCAGTTACTTGAGACGAGGTGACAGCATCACTAACAGTTGGCTCCTCTTCCTGCTCTGTATGGTCCGGCTTCCTTTATACGGGGTGAAGCACATCAGGGTGCTTCTGCTTACAGTTGTCACAAATTATTGGGCTCTTAGTTTTTTATCATGTGCCCCTTTTTCAGACATCCATAGCAAATCCCATTTCTTTTTAAGAAGTCCATCTTCTCTTCATATTCTTGGCTTTGAATCTTCGACACCATCTTATGGTGTGACCCATTTCATCACATAACGGACAAAATCCCTTCTACTTAATAGTTGACACATCTTCTTTGGCTCCACATGTCGTCTCCATAGGTATTATAGTGTAGCAAAATTGCTTCTCTTAGGTCCTGATTTTCCTTTAGTTTTGGTAAAGATAGAACCTTTGTTAGTTGCAAGTGGTTTGTGATCTTCAATAGTCCCATAGTGTGGCTCTAACATGTACCATACTTCCTTTTCTAAGAAATCCACCAGGTCTGGTAGCCTGGCTACTTGGTTCATCCTATCCAATATTCCGCCTGCTTCATCTCTCCACTTTTCTCTAATTCTTCTGGGCAACTTGCTAATGATGATTCTAGTATTACTCGCAAGATTCATTTCTTCCATGTGGCCGAGATTTTTCATCGAGCTGCAACAATCTCTCAGATATATTGCATGATCACTCAATGCCTCCCCATCTTCCGGCTCGATTCCTTTCCAAGCATGGGCCTTCCCCATGTATGCGTTAGCAATCCTCTGTTCATTCCCAAAATGTTATTTAAGTAATTTTCTCGCCTTTTTTATAGCCATGGCTGCCTGGCTCATTTTGAAAACTTTCTACAAATACTTTAACATTTCCACATGCACTTCACCAGAATTCTTAAGCACTCCTTTTCATCCATAACTTTTTTCGAAACATTACGAATGTCAACATTTCCATCAGAACCATAACAAACTGGGATTGTAGAGAACTTCTCTTAAACCTCAGGCGCTAAAAGATGGTGCTTCATTGAAAGGAATGCGTGCTCAATCCAAGGTCGGTCTTGTTTCTCCAGACAGATTGGAAAAAACACCTTCTGGCTCTTCTTAAGGAGTTTAATATAAAGCTTTGCAGCTTAAAATTCAAAGAATAATAATCGATTTTTACTCACAATTCCTGTGATATTGTAGGTAGACAAAAGTGCTGGAGAAACTCAGCAGGTGTGGCAGCATCTATGGAGCAAAGGAAATAGGCAAATTTTCGGGCCAAAACCCTTCTTCTTCAGATAAGTCTCTATGCCGTCAATAGACCTCAAGGCCTGCTCTGGCCAAGATCTATTATCTTCAGTTCCTCGGCTGGAACCAGTCTTCTGGCCAAACCTCTTTCGAGATCTTAGCCCAATCTTCTGTCCCAATCTCTGGGACTGGTATTTTCTTCAGTTCCTCGGCTGGAACCAGTCTTCTGGCCAAACCTCTGTATATCTCATATATGTATGCTAGCTGGCCAAACCTCATATATGTATGCTAGCTCACCGTCAGAGACCTTCAGTGCTTCTTCAAAGATAAGTCTTCAAAACACAGTCTTTTGATTAGTAAATTCTTTATTGTTGATGAAAAACAAGATACATCCAAACGACTCGTTACTATAATAATCATCGAACTCCAGCTTATCGCATTAAACGTTAGAAAACTCCTCGTGTCTCCGTTACACTTTGCATAGTCAAAGGGTAAACCTTCTCCATGCTCGTTCCAAACTCAACTAAAAACTAAGCTTCTGCGCAAGCAACTTAGCCCCAAACATACCCTAAAATATGTCATAAATCCCACCCACAATATAACAGGCAGCCTAAAATTTAAAGACACGTGCCATCATTAATGACATGCAAAACAAGCCAAATTGCCACTACAGTTGGAAATAGACAAGCAGAAAAAAGCTGCTCTGTAAAAAAAAGTCTAAGAAAAAAATGTTTTTGTATAACCTTGCAGTAATCAGACAACGTTATCTCTTAAGAACAGTCAGTTTCATTGTAGATGGTCTTGAAATTGACAACTTCCTGTGACACCTGTGCAATGATACACGATTAAAGAGTTTAACATACAGCTTTTAATACTTTTAGCATAGGAGTAACAAAAATAAGCTTGGTTATTAAAACTACCTTTATTTTTGAATTTCAGGAAGAAAAAAGTAATTTCCCCAGTGGAAATTTTTGATTCTGTTGTGGGGGGACGTTTGTGTTGAACTCTATAATGTGTTGTGTCAATTTTTATTTTTTTAATCTTTTTCTATGGATGTAGGGAAACGTATTGTTTATTTTATGTAAAGCACTTTGGTTTCAACGCGAGTCGATTTAAAACGTGCTATATAAATAAAACTTACTTACTAACTGCCAGTCTGGAATGCTCTAATCCCTAACCTCCTTTTCAAATTGATTTATACAACAGGATTTTCTATAAATTGAGATTTCTTAGGAATTGAATTGAATTGAATTGAATTCCTTTATTGTCATTCAGACCTTTCGGTCTGAACGAAATTTGTTACCTTGCAGTCATAACATGTAATAAATTAAAACAAAACACACAATAAACACATAATTTAACATCCACCACAGTGAGTTCACCAAGCACCTCCTCACTGTGGTGGAAGGCAAAAGTCTTAAAGTCTTTGTCATTTTCCCCTACTTGTTCCCCCTCTGTACTGAGGCAATCCAGGCCTTCGATGTCATCGTCCACCAGGCCCGCGGCCGAGCCTCCGAAGCCAGGCCGCCACCGCCGCCGCCGCCGGAACGCCAGGAACATAACTATCACAATATAGCTGAACTACCTCTAGTGTTACAATCCCTGACACAAACACAATCAATAAGGTGACCACATGAACTTTTGGTGACTGCGGGTACCTGAAAAGTTTACAGTGTCGATAGTGATCACTGCTTCAGTGTTTGTTTTGGAAAGATATAATCTAAAGCCTCAGGAAACTACAGGTGCACAGACACATATTTTGATGACGTGACCATAGTGGTTCATTTCTGAACTATGGAGAGCGATGAGAAACAAGGATGGAACAATTACGACTGCTGAGGCAAAGGGAGGCCCAGTAATCAACTGTGCAGAGGATGTTATGTGTGAATAGGAGACATGTAGGCTGTGGGCTATTTTCCTGAGAGCTTTATTCCAATGTTTCGTGACCCAAGTCATAGGACTACATGCAATTTTCACATATTGTGTAAAAATATTATATAAATCATCCCTGAAAACTCGTCAAGAACAAGACTTGCACATTTTTTATTAAATTAGAGAAAAAACGGAAAAATTTCGGGTATTTTTACACCAATCAAAGCACGTTTAACATTGAGTTGTATGCCAGTTGGCCAATCACACGCTTTGTTTCAGGCTAGCTAGGCAGGGAGAACACAACATGGCTGAGAGGACTTCACGGATGCCTGTTTTACTGGAGATTCCGATAAAGGTTCTTTCTAGTTCTGTGGAATACATGTCATGGAAACTTGCAGCAGGGTAATCGGATTTAGTGAGAAAAGCATTAAGAAGTCTGAAGAATGTGCAGCTAAGTGGATAGAAGTGGAACAGTCTTGAAAGCAAAGTCGCTGCTGAGATGCTGCAACACAAAGTTGTGAAACCAGTCAAACTTTGTGAATCAACTGGAACTGAAGTAAGATCTAAAGTCTGAATTTATGAAAATTAATCTGTATGGACTTTAATTAATTTAATTGCACCCTTTATAATATGAAAAAATGAGATTTGGAGGCTGTACATTCACTCACTCACTCACTCATTCGTTCATTCATTCGCTCATTCATTCACTCATTCATTCACTCATTCATTCACTCACTCACTCATTCGCTCATTCATTCGCTCATTCACTCACTCATTCATTCGCTCATTCACTCACTCATTCACTCCATTCATTCATGAAGTTGAGGGCCTAAACTATCCATAACAAGGTAAATTACACATTTTCACTAATGCCAGCTTGTTGTAGTCGAATAAGTCTTTAACATCTAATCTCGGAGCTGCCTGCGATAACTTACCGAGTACAAGTGCTCCGATCGCAGGGCCTATGTACTTAACATGAAGCCGCGGTCTCAATTAAGAAGCGACCGATTCGCGAACGCGGAGCGTGTTTGGATCATGTCCGCGGAGGGGGGGGGGGGGGGGGGGGGGGGGGGGGGGGGGGGGGGGGGGGGGGGGGGGAGGCTGTACATAGTGCTGTCCGCTACAGCCGTTTCCAGGCCCCGACCTCGGGAGAAAAACGGACGAATATTCATTGCACTTTACAGGCTTCCATTGGAGTGAGAAATGGTCGGAAATGGCTGATGTTTATGTAGAAATTAATTGGTGTATGTGAACTTGAACTTTAACTAATTTATCTTTGGTAGTAACAGTGTTATTCTCATTAACATTAAGAAGTGGTTGGAATTTTATGCTGACTTAATGATTATGAGATTTTTTTTATAGCCTCTGCCTGACCCTCCACTTGAACTTGAACTAACTTATCAATGGACTTATCAAAAGACTTGGAATCTGATGAAGAATATTCAGATGAAGATCAGATGTAATGTAAACAAATAAATTGGGGAAATAAATGATTATATAATGTTTTATTTTAGTGTCGATCATTTCACTGTTTATTTGGTCCAATTATTTAAACAATGAGTGAATTACTCATTCACCCATCCATACACACATCCACACACACATCCATCCGTACGCACACTTCCATGCATGCACACACACACATCCGCGCACACACATCCATCCGCACGCAGACATACATGTACACATTCATGCACACACATACATCCACACATACATCCATCCACACATACATACACACTTACATCCACACATCCACAGATTAAAGGTAATAGCCCTAATTTGCAAAGGCACCATCGGGGTCTCTAATATAACTAAGGCTCATTGTAGCTTAAAATGAATACTCATCGAGTAAACATCAGAGCATTCGATTCTTGGTCAGGATGTGACATTTACATCAGAAATAGTAAGATTAAACGAGAACTTACCAAGTTTGAAGTTGATCTGTATTTTACGAGGAGTCGCGGTGAGGGATTTCGTGAAGACCCCGCCAGCACGCATGCGCGGCATCCTTCAAAGCAGCGGTGTGGAATCACAGAACTAAACCATGACTAAAAAATAGTAAGATGAAAAACGTAGAACTACCTGGTTGACCTTATGATAGAGGGTGGGAGCGGTGGGCACGAAATCCCTCACCGCGACTCCTAGTAAAATACAGATCAACCTTCAAACTTGGTAAGTTCTCGTTTAATCCTACTATTTTACTTCGAGTCACGTGAAGTGACTTCGTGAAGATTTCAAAGCTCTGTGATTTCACGCCCAGGACAACGTCCATGCTTATCACACTGCCGCCAGTCTGATGAGAAGGCTGTTAATGGAGTCAGTCAGTCAAAACTGGCTGAAAAATCAACACAATTTATTAACAAATAAACAACAAACCCCTAAATCGGCGCCAGACATTTACTGAGCGGTACCCAGGATAGCTTCTGCGAATGTCACAGGGGCGGCCAGAGGCTTGTTATAGAACCGTTGAAAGGTTTTTTCCACTGGCCCAGCCCTCGGTGGCGAGAATGTGGTCTATGGGCACCTCCATGGCTCTCGCCGCTGATATGGATGCAGCCCTGGTGGAATGAGACTTAAAAAAATTTGTAGCAACTCCTGCTGCATCCAGCACCACCCTAGCCACCTGGCGATCGTCTGTGTAGTCACCCGATGATGCGAGGTTTATGACTGATGAGGAGCCCCTGTTCCTTCATCTGATAACTCCAGTAACTCGGATGTAGTGGTGGAGATGGGTGACTATGCAAGAGAGTGGCAATCTACAGGGTACGCCCAAAATTCCAACTGCAGCCCATGCGCCCCTGGCCTGTGCAGTTTTAAATTTCTTTGTCGAAGAATTTTTATTTGACCAGGGGTGGCCACCATGCTGTCCAGTCGCAGTTTCTGTAACGTCTGGGCTCGTTGGGCTGCAGTCAGTGCCATAAGCATCACCACCTTGAGGGTGAGCTGTTTCAATGGTAGCTCATCTATTGGAGCCCAGCTCCTCAGTAGGGTCAGCACGATCCCCACATCCCACGTTACTGTATATCTGGGTCGTGGAGGGTTGGTGTTGAACACTCCCCTCAATTAGTTTAGACACCAGTGGTTGGAGCCGACACCTATATCCAGGTATGAGGACAGCGCACTCCTGGCGCTGTTGATGGCACTGTAGCTGAGGCCAGCATCGAAATGGAGGCCTGCTAGAAACTCCAACACATCAGGTATTGTTGCCTAGTTGGAAGACTTGTTGGTCCGGGCACAGAATGCCTCCCACTTTCTGATTTGGGTGAGGTATTGTTTTCCGAGTTGATTCTCGGCATGATGCAGCGATAAGGTCTATGGCTCTTAACAAGATGCCTGCCCGGATGAGTGGTCTTTCAGAACCTGCAGGCCAACAAGTTTAAATGACCATGGCAAGGATGACTGACCCCCCCCGTAATGGAGTGAGTAATCAATTTGGGATGTTTCCCAATCGCCATCCATGTTGTTTTAAAATTTCTACAACTATCGGGTACCATGGTTGTGTAGGCCAGTCGGGAATGATCAATATGCCAGTTGCAGAGTCTAGTTTAATTTTCTGCAATACCCGACTGGTGAGGCAGAATGGGGGAAATGCGTAGCAAACCATTTCCCCCAATGGATAAAAACGCATCCATTGCTATTGCCCCAGGGTCTGGTTCCCACAACACATACGTTGGTATTCGATGGTTCAGCCTGGACGCAAATAGGTCAATATCTGGTGTCCCAAAATGAGCTATAATATCTCCAAAATTTGGGGGTTCAACATCCACTCAATGTTGTCATTGAAGACACGTGACCTGGTGTCCGCCACTGAATTAAGCTTCCCAGGCAAATAGGTCGCAGTAATCCAAATATTTCTTTCAATGCACCAGTGCCAAATTGTATTAGCCAATTCATCACAAACTAGTGACCTGATGACTAACTAGTACCCATATGATTGATGTAAGCCACTACTGTAGCATTATCTATTCGAAAGCGGACATGTAATCCGTGAATTAGTACAGTAAGCCCGCAGTCCATGAAATGCCCCCTGCATTTCTATATAGTTTATCCCATGTGACTCCAGGAATGCAGACTCATGAGAGTTCCATCTGCCACCACAACTGGACATCGTACCAGTTGCTCCCCAGCCTGGTGCGCTTGCGTCAGTTAGTAGCACAACATCAGGGTTGCTCACTATAATAGGTCAATGACATTCTTTAATATTATCTACCCACCATTGTAGCTCATTTCTAGCTTCCGGTGGTAACCGAATTGGCCGATCAAAGCGGCCAGCATTTGTTTTTTTTTTTTTGTTTTTTTTTAATGCTGTGATTTTTGATCTTTGTAAATTTCGGTAGTGTAGCGGTCCGAATCGTGCAGCTGGGAATGTAGTTACCAATTTAGAGTTACCAATACCAATAACTTATGCTATTTGCCGAATGGTCGGTACCCTGGCGCAAGCAAGATTGTGGCACTCTTCTATTATAGCAGTAGCTTTATTAGTTGGGATGATAAACTTCATTAAATTGGTGTCTAGGGTGAACACCAAATAATCCATAACCCGTACCGGGTGCAGTTTTGATTTGTCTGGATGGATTACAACCCCAGCTTCTCAAGCAGAGCCTTGGTTGCAGCCACTCCTTAAATTGCCAATTGGAGGGTCTGCCCCACTATAAGGATTTCATCCAATATGCCATCACTATAATCTTGTTGTCGGAGAAGAGCCAATACAGGTAAACACCAATTTGGTAAACAGCCTAGGGCTGTGATGATTCATTGGGCAATGCACCCTTCCAGACAACTTCAGAATTCCCTGTGCCTCAGCGATGGGCACCGTATAGCATGCTTCTTTCAAATCGATGCATGCCATAAAGTACCCTGGGTAAAGCTTATGCCTAGCTGTTCCAAAAGTATCCATTTTGAAATGGGTATATTGTACAAAAGTGTTCAACTCAGTTAAATCTATTATAATCCGACATCCCCCTTCTTTTTTACTGCTGGTGAACATATTAGACTCAAACTCAATAGGTCCATGCTTGGTTATGCCAATTACCCCTTTTTCTGTTCGCCGTATAATTTTCAGCATGCCCTGCCTCCACCTCTTTTTGGGATAGAGTAAATTCCTACGAGGCGAATGCTGGGTAGGGGAATTTATACCTCCAACAAATTATATACCCTTGAACACTTTGTAAAATAAACTCATCTGTGGTGACAGTTTTCCCATATGTCCAAGGCAGCCCGCAATCGCCCACCTATTCGTGCAGGAGGGATACTACGGCGTGAGAGGAGCCAGACCCCCTTACCTCCATAGTTAACGGCGGTTCCGTACATACGGTGCTTCGGGTGGACGTTATGGAGGTTGACGGGCCGGCGGCCGCATTTTCCATGCAGGCCGCTGTTGGCCTTGCCCTAAAAGGTCGTTGTGTTTGTTGAGATGGAGGTAAGGTAGGGATCTTTGTGCCCTATCCGGCAGCCTTGGTTCACAGGTTGTATTAGGCTGTTGCCCGGTGATATGGGTGAACTCTGGCCGATGGAGTTCCATGAGGCCCGCTGTTTTGGCCTCCTTTATCCAGTCCCTTCACCTGTTTGGACAGGTCTCCAAACAACTGATACGGCGGTAGAGCAGTAATGGTCGGCACAACCCCGCGAATTTGGGTTGAGTGTGGGCTATATGGAGCTCTTACGCAGGCAGTTTATCTCATACTGGGCGTTGCATAGGAGTGCCAGTGCATCTTGCTGTTTACTGGACACATTATCCCCGACCAGGGTCCTAGCAAACGTCGTTATGCCCGTGGAGAACATTTCTCCAAGGTATTATTGAGAACCTGACTCCGGAGTTGGTGCGTAATTAGGCAATCAATGGTGCCCGCCAATTCGTGGTGCAGGTGTTCACCTGTCTGGGTGGAAACGGCAAACTTCACTCACCACATCCAGCATATCCTCCTCATGCTCTGGCTCAGCGGTCACTGGCTGTCCGGGTCGTCTTCAAACACAGCAGCTGGGCAATCATTAATGCTTCTGGCTGGAGACGATGAGGTGCTGAGTGGTGTCCTTGCACGGCTTAGTGGATGCCCGCGAGTTCCCGCTCTTCTCGTTCCCGGTCCTGCTGGAGGCGTTGCACCACTAAGAGCTCCAAACCGCTCTATGCGACCGTCCCTGCTATATGCAGCGGACAAGCCGACTTCCCCAGGCCCTGCGAACTCACTGGGGCTTCCACCATCGGACCACACCCCCTTAGGGTGCTGTCTAGGGTCCAATGGCAGGTCGTCGTGACCTACAGCCCAAGTCATACGAATCATACGACTCCCGCACGGACTCTCCGCTAGTCTGTCTTCTCCGAGACTGTGGCGGCCCACCTGTCTGATATGAAGGCAGGTGAGTTGAATCGGCGCCGGCCCCCGGAACCTGGCTCCCCGGAGTCCGTGCAGGCTTACCTCCACTCTTGCCCATCTTTTGGCGTGGAGGCGCATGGTCGGCCGCTCCCAGAGCTGAGCTGACCGACCGCTTCCTGCTGCCACCTCCGCCCTTGACCGCAGCCTGACGGGGTGTGTTGTCGGCGGTATCTGCTCCAGCAGGCCTACACGACGCAGCAGTGATGTTGCCAGACTGCACTACGGCAGATTCCCTGGCTGTGGTACGTATTGCACATTGCAGGGCTCCCCTGTCGTGCGGCTGACCCCGGCCCAGCCCCCTCGGGTCTTCTGGAGCTCGGGGAGAGGTTGCCTGTGAAGAACAAGACCCCTGGCCACGTACCTGTATCCCCCCTTCTTCTCTTGGGGGACGGGGGCTCGGAGTCTGGATCCGTTGCATCCAGCTCCGGAGCGGTAACCCATTCGGGGAGTCGGCCCCTGAATCAGCGGGAGCGCCCGACTTCCGCATTCCTGCCCCCACCATGCGTTGAAGCTGCCGGCGTTCCTTGCAGCTCCGGGGACAAGGGCCGTTGGCTGGCCGCAGCTCAGCTCCTCGACAGCGTCGTCCTCCGGCCCTTGTCCATGCTGTAAAGAAAAGGTAATACTTACCTGCCGGTCTTGTGAAGGAGCCGGAGGAGAGAGCGCACTCCCCCCCCCCAGCCTGCCGGTGCGAGTGCGCGCGACGATATGCCACGCATGCGTGCTGGCGGGGTCTTCACGAAGTCACTCACGTGACTCCGAAGTAAAATAAGACAGGTCTCTTACAGGTCTGTCACCCAGCCTGGCCCTGCCCCAGTCCCACTATGGCTGTTACCCCCACTCTCCCCACTATGGCAGTCAGTGGGGTTCAGTAAACGGGGGAACCCAGAGGATCTGTCCTGACCCTTTAATTAGGCAGGTTCATGAGCCCTTAAAACCCGGGACCCCTGCTGCAGTCTCATTACATTTCCTATTAAAGCGACTGGAAGATGCCTTGCAGGACTGTCCCCCAGCCTGGAACTGCCCCCCCAGCCTGGAACTGCCCCAGTCCCACTATGGCCGTGACCCCCACTCTGCACACTAGCAGTCAGTGGGGTTCAGTAAAGGGAGGAACCTACAAGAACTGCCCTCACCCATTAATTAGGCTGGTTCAGGAGCAGGACCTCTGCAACAGTGTCATCAAAAAAACACTCACAATTATATTCATCATATTATTTTTATATAATATAATTATACTTAATTATATATGATTACAGTCACATTTACATGTCATATATATATATATAGGTATAATAATATATAGTTTAAATGGAATGCAACATGGAAATAGGCTGCCCATGGTGTAATATGGGCATTGGCCAATAGATGGCGCTTACTTTCCCAATCTCATTTTCTAATTAGTTTAATTATTTAATGTGCAACTTTTGGCAGTATCGAGTTATGACATCCTTCTCAATTATATTTCATCTAAATCTGTGGAATATTTCATGTAGTTCTGTGATCTGGGTCATGAAAAACGATTTCTAGACACATTTTTAATGCTCGGCCCACAGCCTAACGCTGGTGCAAACAATATAATTATTTCAACCACATTTAGTTTAGAGATACAGCGCGGAAACAGGCCCTTCGGCCCACCGGGTCCGTGCTGACCAACGATCCATGCATATTAACACTATCCCACACCCACTAGAGACAATTTTTACATTTACCAACCCAATTAACCTACATAGCTGTACGTCTTTGGAGTGTGGTTGGAAACCGAAGATCTCGGAGAAAACCCACGCAGGTCAAGGGGATAACGTACAAACTCCATACAGACAGCACCCGTAGTCGGGATCTAACCCGGGTCTTTGGCGTTACATTCGCTGTAAGGAAGCAACTCTACCGTTGCGCCACCATGCTATTCTGCTAGAGTAACTCAGTGGGATGAGCAGCATAGTGTCATAAAGTTATACAGCATGGAAATAAACCCTTCGACTTGCCCATGCCGACCAGGATACCCCACGCTAAATCTTTCTTATCCATGTATTTCTCCAAGTGTCTTTTAAATGCTGTTATCGTAGCTGCCTTAGCTACCTCGCTGACAGCTCGTTCCATACACCCACTGTTCCTGCTCGTTCCATACACCCACTGATCCCAAACGTTCCATACACCCACTGTTCCCAAACGTTCCATACACCCACTGTTCCTGCTCGTTCCATACACCCACTGATCCCAAACGTTCCATACACCCACTGTTCCTGCTCGTTCCATACACCCACTGATCCCAAACGTTCCATACACCCACTGATCCCAAACGTTCCATACACCCACTGTTCCCAAACGTTCCATACACCCACTGTTCCTGCTCGTTCCATTCACCCACTGTTCCTGCTCGCTCCATTCACCCACTGTTCCCGCACGTTCCATACACCCCCTGTTCCCGCTCGTTCCATCTGTGGATGGAAAGGAATGGTCGCCATTTCAGGTTGAAACATTGCATCAGGATATTTCTTTCAAGTTCTCAGCAAAAAAACCTGGGAGATCTGTCATTCCCATACTGCCAACTAATCCAGGGCGGCATATGTTCAGGATAATGATGATCAAGCTGAGGACACAGATTTTCATACGGTGTGATAAAAAGCCAAACTGGTCACCAGAACTTTGAATTTATTTGCCGATCGAACAAGGATTGGTATGCTGGATGATGACACTGACAGAATGAACTAAGAGCCTTGGTCATCTGCCTTGTCATCTTGTGAAAATGTTTACAATGTCTGAGTCCTGCAGCACAGAAACTTTGGTCCATGCCCACCTAGATGTCCCATTAAAGCTAGTCCTGTTTGCCCGCGTTTCGCCCATATCTTTCTAAACCGTTCGTTTACATGTACCTTTCCAAGAGTCTTCTAAATGTTGTTATAGTTTATAGTACCTGCTTCAACTAAGTCCGTTGACAGTCCATTCCATACACCTGCATCCTCTGAGTGAAAAAAGTTGCCCCTCAGATTCCTAATAAATCTTGCCCTTCTCACCTTAAATTTATGTCCTCTAGTTTTAGATTCTTCTATCCTGGGTTAAATACGCTGTGCATTCACCTGATCTATTCCCCTCATTATTTTATACTTCTCCATAAGATCACCCCTCCTGTGCTTCATGGAATAACGTCCTAGTCTGCCCAACCTCTCCCTAAAGCTCAAGCCATGAGTTCTGGCAACAGTAAATCTTGTTTGCATTCTTTCCAGTTTAACGACATCCTTCATATTGCAGTGGACCAAAACTGAACACACTACCCAAAATGCGGCCCCACCAACATCACCTTGTACAATTGTGGCATAACATGACAACTTCTATACTCAATACCCTGAGTGATGAAGGCTAATGTACCAAAAGCCTTCACGTCGTGACAAATCATGCACAAGTGCGGAGATTCAGTGATCTGGGAGAACATTTCTGGGAGAAAATCCTGGTTAAAATGGAAATCTAATCTAGTGCTTTTAATAGAAAGAATGAAACTAATTTGGAGAGGGGAGCAGGATAGTGACAATTTGGGGCTGTGCTTCAGATGTGCCACATTTGTCTGGGAAATATAGAAAAAACAGGACCCGTGAGTTTTACATTTCTTGGGGTTCGGTTTGAGCTGAAAGAAGTCCAGAAAAGTAAGCAGTTTACTTATTGTTCCTGGAAGAATTAATCGGCAGTGCACAGATCAGAGGAGAAATTTGAAAGAATTTCTCAGACCTTTGAAGATAAAGCTGATTCAACCTCCAGTCTTTCCCCAAGCATTATAAATATTTTTAGACATAGGACTATTAAGACCTTGAAAATGTTTATGTTACACATCCAACTGTTGCTGGTTAAGGTGTTGGTAAGGATTGGGCAGAATTAAGACACATGCATCAAACCACTCAACTGGAAACTCAAAATATACTAACACCAGTCCACTTCGGCTTGAAGGATGCCAGTTACAATTAAGCCAAGTGGACCAGATGCCTGGGTGCTGCAAGGTCGCCATCGATAATGCTCAGAAGTCGTGATGTTTAGACTTTGTCAGAGGCATAATTTGCTCAGAAATGCAATGGAGTTGCTAGCACTATTTACTTAGAGTTACACAATTAAAAGTAGATATTTTCCAGAAACACATCAAGAAGCATTTCTATGACATATCATGACTAAGCACTTCCAGTTGTGTAATGCATGATAAATGACACCATTCTCACTTTGGAAAATTGTGAGACAATTCCAGGAAATAACCAATGTATTGTTGTTGGGTGGGGAGCAGGTGTGTGTGTGTGTGAGGTCAGCACTTGCTGGACTGGATCCATAGAATTAACTAAGCCTCCCCAATACCTTACATGGTTACCAATCTCATCAGCCGTGCACCTCCTAGCTCTTATAATTGTCCTTCCACTGATCCACTCTCCCAATATCGCTCTTCTCTCAAATCACTTTGGACCATAATGACTGGGGGCAACTTATACCTCACGCTGCCTCGGCAAGGCCAGCAGCATAATTTCCTTCTTCTCCCCTCTCCCATCAGGCAAAAGATATCGAAGTGTGAAAACACACACCACCAGATTCAGGGACAGTTTCTTCCCAGCTGTTATCAGGCAACTGAATCATCCAACCACAACCAGAGAGCAGAGCTTAACTACTATCTACCTCTTTGGTGACTCTCGGACTATCCTTGATCGGACTTTGCTCTCTTTACCTTGCACGAACCGTTATTTCTTTATCATAGAAACATAGAAAAATAGGTGCAGGAGTAGGCTATTCGGCCCTTTGAGCCAGGACCGCCATTCAATATGATCATAGCTGATCATCTAAAATCAGTACCCCGTTCCCGTGTTTTCTCCATATCCCTTGATTCCTTTAGCCCCAAGAGTAAATTTAACATGCATCTATACACTGTAAATGGAATGATTATCATCATGTATTGTCTTTCTGCTGACTGGTTAGCACGCAACAAAAGCTTTTCACTGTACCTCGATACACGTGACAATAAATTCCTGGCCTATAACTCTACCAATCTGAGCAGCCCTGTCCCAGTTTACTGTATTGCCCCTAGTTCTTGACCCCCTGATCTCTTGCTAGTCACCCTCCCTCCAGACAGAGGCTCTGATAATAAACCCAGGCCTCTCCACCTGATTTATAATTGGGCTTCTAAATCCTGAAGCATCCCCAAGCCAAGACCTTTTGTTACCGTACCACCCTGACTCTCTGATGGTCAAGATCCTTAACTCAAAACTGAGCTTCTAATGGCTGAACTCTGGTCGACTCTTAGACTGTTCAGAATTAATGTCACATTTACAGTTGTAGTTAAAGATTACTGTGTAAATTGTTAGTACAGAGGTCATATGAACACTTTTTCTGAAGGAGACTTGTCAGAGCCGGCATACGAAAAGTGATCTGTCATGCTTTGACCTGCCCCTTCCTTCTAGCTTTCTTTCTCTCAACCCTGCAATCAGTCAGAAGTAGGATCCCAACCCATGTTCTCCAAGGATGTTGCCAGCCCCACTGAGTTACTCCAATATTTTGTAGTTCCTTGTTTCGACATAACTAAAGTATTGCGAACAAACAAAAAAATTTAGTAACTGGGCTAAATATGTCAAGGATAGACACAGAGACACAGATTAAATGGAGCGAGCAGAACATGGCTGATATGGACCAGCCAGGTTAAGCAGCAGGGAAGCCTTGACAGCGGGGGCCACAGCAGGGTGGGCGATTGCAACATAGTGCTCAAAGTCCTGTCGGAACACACTCCAGCGATGAGTGATGTCTGCATCAAAGACTAGGATGTCAGGTTTACGACAGGCAGAAGCCATCACGGCACAGGGAGGGGGTACTGGGACTAAAAAAATAAAACGCGATAGATCAGAGACGCAGGAAGAACCACTTCTGACGCCATGCAGAGTGAGTACACAGACACCGTAAAATCTTCAGTACTTTATTAAGCACACGTTATACATAGCCCTGGCTGTACGTGGTCTGTCACGAACACTGGAGAGAGAGCTAGGGGCGTGTGGGTTGCAATTATACTAACTGGTGGGGGGAGTGGTTAGCATGGACTTCGTTACTATCAATTAAAGGTGTACACACATATCATCTACATCAACTGACTTACCAGTAATATAATAAATCAGAGACAGAGGACACTGCAAATGCTGTATTCTGGAGCAACAAAGCAGCAAAAAGGAAAAGGATTCCCTTTTAAAACTATACCCCTCCCTTTCAACCCATTATCAGCATCTGCATCCTCAAAAGGCTACCCTTTAAATTCCTGATATTTGCAATTGATATTTGATATTCCTCTCAGAAAATCAATGTTCTGTTTTCTGTCCCGTACACAGTACCAACATGACCCCAATCAAGTTCAAACTCAGCTTTTTTGGTTTCCATAGCTCAGAATCCCATCTCATCTGATGTAACTTTTTGAATACAGTATACAATCATGTAATGTTTTGAATACTCAGTATATTTCCACACCGTACACAATACTACAGAATCTATAGTTTGCTTACTTGCACTTTCAGGCTCCTTGAGCTCGCATTTAACTATCCTTTCTTGCTTTGTCTCGATTTCATCCAATGTTATTGTAATCGATTCATGCTGTGAAATATTCTGAAATAACACCATGCCATTTTATGTAGAAACGTTTAGCATACAAATGGCTTGAAGTATTTGGCTTATGAATTCAGTGAAATACAGCCAAATTTTAAAATATTCATTTTCTGTGGAACTTACGTAATGTGGACTTTCTAAACCTTTATCATTTTGTAAAACTGTTGTTGTTTGATTATCATCACAAGACACACGGTTATCTGGTGGAGGGCCTGGAAAATACATATCAGACATCCTTTCAGAGAAGTAGCAAAAATAATCATGTATCTACAATCAAGTGTCTTTGTCGTTTTGACAGCAGAATTCTAGCCAGGCTAATTCCTTAGCAATACTTTTACAATGCAGCAGTTAATAAAAACACATACACTGTTAGCACAATAAGAAATTCAAGTAATAATCCCAGGTAAAGTTGCTTTTCATCAGCACAGCAGTTTTTGCTTCATCTCAGCTTCACATAAAAGTTAATGCACAAATGTGTCCCAGGGATAGCACTTCCTGTGGATGCATGAATCAATTATTCCATCACTTCTTTCCAATCCATTATTAGCAGAGAATCAGTCAGCTGGTCGTGCATTGTGCACACAAATTCATCTAATTTTAATTCATGTTATTTGGTTTATTATTATTGTCATATGTCTTTGAATGAGATGCAGTGAAAAGCTTCTCTTCCCCTCTCTCCTCGCTCCAATCAACCATGTCCGGTTGCAATTAGATAATACCACGGTGGTGGCTTATATCAACCACATGGGTGGTGAAAAGTCGATATCATGTGACAATTTGGTCAACCTAATCTGGCAATGGTGTGTCGAAAGACATATTTGGTTATCAGCAACTTACCTACCAGGTAAGCAAAATACAGTGGCAGACACCAGGTCACGCAAATTTAACGATAACATCGAATGGATGTTAAATCCCAAAGTATTTGCTGAAGTTACAAAGCAATATGGCACACCAGGTATCGATCTATTTGCATCTAGGCTGAATCACCAGGTACCAACGTATGTCACTTGGGAACCAGACCCTGAGGCAGCAGCAGTTGATGCATTCATGCTGCATTGGGGGAAAATGTTCTTCTATGCCTTTCCTCCCTTCTGCCTCATCAGTCGGGTATTACGCAAGATTCAATTGGATTCCGCTTCAGGAATCTTGATAATACCCGACTGGCCTACACAGCCATGGTTCCCAGTGGCCCTCGACATGGCTGTCGAAACACCGTTGGAATTCCCCAGCAGTCCAGAATTATTAATCCACCCAGTGTCAGGCATTAGTCACCCGTGCCATGATAGAGTCAATCTCCTGGCTTGCAGATTCTAAAAAGACCTCTACTGGGCCTGGGGCTGTCTGAGGACGCCATCAACATGATGACCGCATCCCACCGGGAGTCCACCAGGAGACAATACCTGACCAACATAAGGAAATGGGAACGGTATTGCTCCAAAACAGGAACTACCTACTCAACAGCAACAGCTACCAGTGTTGTGGAGTTCCTGGTTGGATTACAACGGGATGGACTCAGCTACAGTGCCATCAATATATCCAGGAGTGCGTTGTCAGCTTATTTGGTTCCAGCAGCAGGACAACAGGCTTTGGGGTCCCATCCACTTGTGGTCAAACTCATGCGTGGTATTTTTAACACTAATTCCCCCAGACCAAGGTACACTCAGATCTGGGATGTCAGCATTGTGCTGACGTACCTTAGGGGATGGCCACCACCCAGGTCACTCACCCTGGAACAAACTTACCCTGAAATCAGTCATGCTCATGGCACTAGTGTCAGCACAAAGGGTACAGTCCCTCCACCTTCTGAGGCTGGACAGCATGACAGAGTCATTGGACTGTATCACATTCCATATTCAGAGTCTGGTCAAACAAACTAGACCAGGAACCACGCCTCCAGTTATGGAGCTCCGGGCATATTCATCTGACCCACGGCTGTGTGCCAAGACCCATCTCGCCATTTACATAGACACAACATACAACTTAAGAGGGAGAGAAAAAGCCTTATGGATAAGCCACAAGAAGCCCCATGGTCAGGTGACGAGCCAAACCATTTCAAGGTGGCTCAAGCAGGTGCTTACGTCTGTGGGAATCAACACTAATGTTTACAAATCTCACTCCACCAGGGCTGCATCCACGTCGGCGGCTAGGCGAATAGACGTGCCTATGGACCATATTCTGGCCAGAGCAGGATGGTCCTCGGAAAGAACTTTCCAAAGGTTTTATAATAAGCCACTGGTGGAACCTGCTCCATTTGCAGACAGAATTTTAGAGTCTGCAGATAATATTTAATTTAAGCCCGGGGAAGCTCTCTGTTTTTTGTTGTTATTAATAAACCTTTTTTGTTCACAAACAGGTTATTGTTGATTGTGATAACATACTTCCTCCCTCTAAGGTCTTCAGACAGTCAGTGAAGCATGAGCTGGTACACGGTTCGGAATCACAGAGCTTTGAAGTCTTCACGTAGTCACTCAGGTGACTCCGAAATAAAATAGTAAGATTAAATGAGAACTTACAAGTTCGAAGTTTGATCTGTATTTTATGAGGAGTTACGTTGAGGGATTACGTGCCCTCCGCTCCCACCCTCTATTATACAGATCAACTGGTAATTTTCTTATTTTTTCTTTACTATATTTATTTCAATCGTTGTGTTTTTTCTGTGAATCCACACCGCTGCTTTGAAGAATGTCGCGCATGCGTGCTGGATGGGGTCTTCACGTAATCCCTCATCGTAACTCCTCATAAAATACAGATCAAACTTCGAACTGGTAAGTTCTCATTTAATCTTCCTATTTTGTCTTCTCCACCCTCAGTACCAAGACTAGGAGACAACATCTTTTGATCACAGATGAAAATATCTGGAGGGTGGCGTCGGCGGCTGTACGTTCGGCTAAGCGGCGCAGTTGTTTTGTAGGAACAAAGTCGATGCCGAGAACCGTAAACTCGTCCTGTTCATAGGGGTGACGTTCATTGGATGCCCGTGGTGCACGAGAGAGTGTCCGCAACGTGCATGTCTTTTAGAGTCAGCCGTGTATTCACTCCTGCACACCGCTGGTAAGATTCTCGATCCTACAGTTCTGATGACAGTCAATAATAAAAGTTTCAAGGCCAAATTAGACACAGGAGCCGCCAACACTTGTTTGCCGTGAAGGAACCACGTCCACCACCAGCCGGTCCCTATGCTCCACCACTTCAGTTCCAGCCGTTTGCTGCTGTTCCTTCCACCAGCCCCAGCATGTCCCGTACCCCTCCACGACCAGCGGCTATAACTAACCACAAAACTATCTCTCCTGCATGCTCCCCCTGTCGGCCACCATGGGTGTCCCCTGCTGCTTTCTCGCGTCCGGGTTCACCACCTGTTAATCTTTCTGGTGAAGGGGAATAAGGATTCGGGCCGTATTAGTAAACCACCTGATAGATATGGCGAATATGTTTAAATTCTTATGACATGTGTGCTTAATATATTCACTCTTTAATGGGAAGGATGTAGATTGGTTCATGCATGATAACCAATCATAGTAGAATAATAGAATAGCATCATTAACCCCACCCAAGACTAAAGATTATCTTGCATTTCAGATTGTATTACTCAGTCATATGACTAAGAAAAAACATTGAATAAAATGAAGAAATTGAATGTTAATTGCATCATGTTCAACACAGATATTGTGGGCCGA
This sequence comes from Okamejei kenojei, assembly GCA_035221665.1. Taxonomy (NCBI): domain Eukaryota; kingdom Metazoa; phylum Chordata; class Chondrichthyes; order Rajiformes; family Rajidae; genus Okamejei; species Okamejei kenojei. The sequence continues at coordinate 21,311,491 of CM069133.1, forward strand.
AGCTCCTGTGCTGGACTGTTCTATGCTCTATTCTATAACAAAGGCTATATTCTACAACAATATGCTATATTCTGTTCTATAATAACTATGATATTTATATTCTTATGCATCAATATATATGTCATAAAGTCATAAAATGATAGGAATAGAATTAGGCCATTCAGCCCATCATGTCTACTCTGCCATTCAATCATGGCTGATCTATCTCTCCCTCCTAACCCCATTCTCCTGCCTTCTCCCCATAACCCGACACCCGTACAAATCAAGAATCTATCTCTGACTTAAAAATATCCAGCGACTTGGCCTCCACAGCCTTCTGTGGCAATAAATACCACAGATTTACGACCCTCTAACAAAAGAAATTCCATATAATCTCCTTCCTTAAAGAACGTCCTTTAATTCTGAGACAATGACCTCTATTCCTAGACTCTCCCACTAGTGAAAACATCCTCTCCACATCCATTCTATCCAAGCATTTCACTATTCTGTATGTTTCAATGACCCTCAGAATTAAAGGACGTTCCTTTAGGAATGAGATGAGGTGGAATTTCTTTAGTCAAAGGATGGTGAATTTGTGGAATTCTTTGCCACAGACGGTAGTGGAGGCCAAGTCAGTGGATAAGGCAGATATTTACGTAGTCTATGAAATTTATGTTGAGGTCGGAGTCTGGACTTTTTTACCGACTCCGACTCCAGCAGCACCAAAATTGCTCCGACTCCAAGACTCCGACTCCACAGCCCCGTTTCAGACTCTAGCACAACTCTGCATCAGGCCTGAGGCAAAAAACAGGACTTTGCCTTTATGTGAAGAAATAATTCACAACTTATTAAGAGGAACTTCTGCATACAGAATATATCACGCTCTCCATTGAATATTAATGAGCTGATGGGTACCAACCTGTATCTGGTTGTGGCTCATCACAAATAATCACATCACTATTATTGTGATTACTGTGGGTCTCAAGTAGATCTTTAATCTTATCATTCACAATTTCATTAAAAGCATTATTTCCTTCTTTATTCTTCTGCATTGGATCAGCTCCATACTGAAGCAGGACTTTCACAGCCTAAAAAAAGATATACCATTCACAGCCATAAAAAAGATAAAGTACTGAAAATCTGGAAGAAAAGCTCCATATTTTTCATTCAGAGCTAAATTTTGCTTTTGAATCTATCAAGTTCTGATCTGAGTCTTGATTTTCATTCTGATCCTGGGATGGTTAGAATAAATATGTCTCTGCATGCATATCCTATATTACTGTAGTATAATAATTCACCATTGAGCACAGCGAGTTTAAAGAGAGCAGGAAATGCCCATGCACCGACTCAACTACGTCCTCTGGCAGCTTGTTCCATACACCACCACCATCTACGTGAAAAAATTGGCCTTTAGATTTCTACCAAATCTTCCCCTCTCACCTTAAACCTACGTCCTATGGTTCTTGAATCCCCTACTCTGGGTAAAGGACTCTGCATTCAGTGCTCTTGTAAGGGTAGAGGTCTTTTTTATTAATGTACATCATTATCCATCAGCATAAAAATACGTCTTTTGGAATCCTCCAACGTCTGAAAATAAAGATTTGCAATTCTACTTTTTAACGGGAGCAACTCTCATAACAAGAATGACCAATCACTCTGCTATTTTAAAAGGAGGTACAGATTAATTTGCTTCATTTTGCCATAAGCACTAAATCATTACATTGTAACAGATCCTTCCACTTGCATTTGAAGAAAATATCTACAAGTAAAATAAACACAATGGGTCCTGATAATAACTGTTTAAATTGTATGTTTAAATTGTGAAATTTGCCACTTCATAGCAAAACAGCAAACATTTTCATGGTAGATATAAAATGCTGATAAAAGGAATACGTGACGTTTCAGGTCAATACCCTTCGTCATTCTCGACCCGAAACGTCACCTATTCTTTTTCTCCAGAGATGCTGCCTGACCTGCTGAGTTATTCTCGTATTTTGTGCCTAACTTCGGTGTAAACCAACATCTGCAATTCATTTCTGCACAAGATTTTCAACGTGTCTGTTTGTATTATTAAAATCCAGTCTGTTCAATGTACGTTTGTCTTCAGTTGAGCAGAGGAGATACACGATTGCTTGTAACTATTTCAACCTCATTATTAACAGCCCAATCTAAAAATGTACTTTGAATTAGCCGAGATATTTTGTATATAGACAACAATCTTAGTAGGACATCACCAGTTTAAGAGTTGCACCAAACCTTAGCAACCTGCTCCAAAATGTAAGGAGGTGCTAATGACAGAAGAATACATTTGCCTGAAGGCATTGAGGTGTTGAAAGAGGATAGCCTTGCCCATTATCAATTTGACCTAAATATTAAGCGTTGACTCCAAAGTGCTCCCAGAAATCACCTTGGAAGCCACTCGTTTCAATCAGAATTGGAGATGAATGGTAAACACAGGCCTTGCTAATAAAATTCAGTCTCAATGAAGATGCACCAATTAAAGATTCGGTAGCTTAACAATGGACCTATGCATTAAAACAAATGGGAGCAGTATGCCACCTGGTGCCCAAAGTCTGCTCCAACAGTCAGTATGGTCATGGCTGAACTGTCCCAGGTCTCAGTATCTTCACTATGCCAGTTCTCCATAGCCCTCAATTCCCAGATCTTTCTCTTTAAAGGGTATTTGGACAGTGGAGTTAGCGTTTCTTCTCCGCACGGGCTGTAAGCCTGGGGCCGCCACTACTCCGGGCTAGTGTCCTGTGAGTCCAGGGTCCTCCGTAGTCCGAACCGTCATCAGCTTCGATCCTGACTACGGAAGAAAAACAGGTCGGGATACATGCAGCAGCACAGCTGCCGAGAATGTTTATCGCGAGTTCTTGGTTCTTGGTTTCCTGGTCTTCCAAAAATATTCCAAATGGAATTTAAACTGAAGGTGTCGGAGGGTGGACTTAAGCAAAAAAGGGTTCTTGGAGAAAAAGATCTACCTTAAATGTAGTTGCGTCTGGTTGGGTAACTATGGTAGGGTGAAGACTATTCCATGCTTTAATTGTGCGGGGGAAGAACGAATTGCTGTACACATCTGTCTTGGTAGCTGGTATCTCAAATTGGATCCCAAGACCTATGACCTGGGCATGCGCAGTCGGAATACCAAACTCGCTTTTTAAAAAGACTAATTTTGCTCACAATGGAAAGCGCAGAATGGGAAAGGGGTGGGTTTGCTGATTAGAAACAGCATAACCCTCTCAATCATAGAATCATTCCTAAACATTTTTTTTTTTTTTTTTTTAAACTTTTGGTGGCAGACACTTTTATAAAGAGTTATAATACCTCATAATGAGATCCGCTCACAGCATCTTGCAAAGGTGATACCCCATTGAATGCTGGGCAGTTGACATCAGCACCTGCTTTCAGTAATTCTTGTATGATATCAGTTAAACCTCTGCTACAAGCTTCATGAAGTGCTGTCCAACCTTGGAAGACAAATCGCAGAATACACAAGTTACCTTTTTGGATTTTATCAGGTTAAACATGGAGTCTGACTTTTTATCTCTGGTGCCATATCATTTTGTACGTTGTAGTCAACAGGGGCTCTGCAACAGGACAAAGACTCAGACAATGTTCATGGTGGTTATTCAGGAATATACAAACCTGTGTCTTTCAGCACACACACCGCTGCATTTGGCAAAGGACATCTAATTTGTACAGGGCCTGCAGGTATCTTTGTTATAATCTGTTCTTTTCTCTTCTAAATACGGCTTCGCCAATTTCTTATACAACTGCAACATAACCTCCCAACTTCTGTACTCAATACTCTGACAAATGAAAGCCAGTGAATCAAATGCCTTTTTGAGCACCTTATCTACCTGTGATGCCAGTCACATTCTAGTGCAAGTGACTGTGTGTTACTTAAAACAGATTGCCTGTTCACTTGCTCAGATAGGACCAGAACCAAAGAGGGATCATTGTCTACCTGGGCTACATAGAATGAAATGGTGCTGGTGCCATTCAGTACAATCGTCATTCTGAGCTTCCACGTTGATGCATCACCTCATGACCTCCAGCGATTTGTTATTATTTGACCTATACTTTCCCAGCTACTATTTATGCTCTGGATTCCTGATCAAGTAAATAGAACATGAAATAATGATGATGTAACTAGGAAAATGGACAAGGGAGAGCCAGTGGATGTAGTGTACCTGGACTTTCAGAAATCATTTGATAAAACTCCAAATTCGAGATTAGTGGGAAAAATTAGGTCACATGGTATTGTGGGTAGAGTGCTGACATGGATAGAAAATTGGTTGGAAGACACGAAACAAAGAGTAGGGATTAACGGGTCTCTTTCAGAATGGCAGGCAGTAGACTAGTAGGGTACCGCAAGGCTCGGTGCTGGGACCGCAGCTATTTACAATATATATTAATGATTTAGACGAAGGGATTCAAAGTAACATTAGCAAATTAGCAGATGACACAAAGCTGGGTGGCAGTGTGAACTGAGGATGATGCTATGAGAATGCAGGGTGACTTGGACAGGTTGGGTGAGTGGGCAGTTGCATGGCAGATGCAGTTTAATGTGGGTAAATGTGAGGTTATCCACTTTGCTAGCAAAAACAGGAAGGCAGATTATTATCTAAATGGTGTCAAGATGGGAAAAGAGGAAGTACAATGGGATCTGAGGGTCCTTGTTCATCAGTCAATGAAAGTAAGCATGCAGGTACAGCAGGTAGTGAAGAAAGGGAATGGCATGTTGGCCATCATAACAAGAGGAGTTGAGTATAGGAGCAAAGAGGTCCTTCTGCGGTTGTATAGGACCCTAGTGAGACTACACCTGGAGTATTGTGTGCAGTTTATGACTCCGAAGGACATTCTTGCTATTGAGGGAGTGCAAGGTTAATTCCCGAGATGGCGGTAGTGTCGTATGCTGAGAGAATGGAGCAGCTAGGCTTGTACACTCTGGAGTTTAGAAGGATGAGAGGGGATCTTATTGAAACATATAAGATTATTAAGGGATGGACACGCTAGAGGCAGGAAACATGTTCCCGATGTTGGGAGAGTCCAGAACCAGGGGCCACAGTTTAAGAATAAGGAGTAAGCCATTTAGAACCGAGACGAGGAAACACTTCTTCACACAGAGTTATGTGTTTGTGGAGTTCTTTGCATCAGAGGGCGGTGGAGGCCGGTTCTCTGGATACTTTCAAGAGAGAGCTAGATCGGGCTCTTAAAGATAGCGAAGTCAGGGGATATGGGAAGAAGGCAGGAACGGGGTACTGATTTGGGATGATCAGCCATGATCACATTGAATGGCGGAGCTGGCTCGAAGGGCCGCATGGCCTACTCCTGCACGTACTGTCTATTAACAAGGCAAAGTTTGAGTAAAAAATTAAAAGTAAAGATAGATTAAGATTATATATCAGCCATTATCTCATGGAATTCGAGAACACAATAACTTAAGAAATAGGAACACTGGTAGAACATGTGGGCCTCAAGCATGCAATGACTGGCTACAGAATCAAGGCTGATATTCAACCTCAACTCTGCTTTCCTACCCCATACAATATCACTTGATTTCCTTTGAGTCAATAAAAATGAACAATGCCTGACATAAAGATGACAATAAAACCATGGAAATAGACAGGGTGAATGCATAAAGTCATTGACCCACAGTCGTGGAATCAAGAACCAAAGAACATAGGTTTAAGGTGAGAGGGGAAAGATTTCATAGAAACCTGAAGGACAAGTTTTTCCACAAAGTGGGTGGTGGGTATGTAGAACGAGCTGACGGAGAAGGTAATTGAGGCAGGTTCTCCGGAACCCTGACTTTGGTTTCCTGGAAGCTTTTTGGTGGGTCGTGGAGATATAGTTCTATCCCCATAACCCAGTACAGGAACAGGCCCTTCGGCCCACGATGTTCATGACAAGCATGATGCTAAATTAAACTAATCCCCTCTGCTTGCATGTGATCCATTGACCTTAATTCCCTGCATATCCATGTGACTATTTCAACACCTGTTAAACACCACTATTGCATCTGCCTCCACCAACCATCATGTTTCACAAACCCATCATTCTTTGTGTCATAAAAAAACTTGACCCGCACCTCTCCTTTAAACATTGTCACTTTCTCTTTAAAGCTATGACCAAGAAATAATGTCACTGATCACTTGTTTGCATTGTTTATGATTGTTCCGTTTCTTTTTAAATGTGACCCGAGTCCAAGAAGCATAAAGTAGTAACAAATAAGACCGTGATAAATGATAACAGGTTTCGCTTGATAAAAATATCAAATATCAAGATCCAGGAAAAAGATAGTAAAACAAGTTCCTTTTACAAGTACATACCTGCATTGTCTTGTATGTTTACACTAGTTCCCGCTCCGATTAGAGATTTTACTACACATATGTCTCTCTTCATCACAGCAAGATGTAGACGAGTTTCTCCTTTGCTATTTTTCTTGTTCAAAGCACTTAATTTGGGAATTGGCAAGGAAGGTTTTGGTACGACAATATCCTGCAGCGGTGAGCCTAATTCAATCGAAAAAAAAATCTTATCATAATTAAAATGATTCACCATAATTGCAAGTTTTCTTTTATCTTGAAGAAGAAATTCTCCATGGTATTAGTTTTAGATGTACAGCATGGAAACAGGCCCGTCAGTCCAGCAAGTCTATGCCAACCATCGATCATCTAATTCACACAAGTTCTATGTTATCCCACTTTCTCATCAACATTTTCCAATGTTCAATAGATTCAGGATCAGTTCCTGTAGATTGGAGGGTAGCTAATGTTATCCCACTTTTTAAGAAAGACGGGAGAGAGAAAACAGGGAATTATAGACCAGTTAGCCTGATATCGGTGGTGGGGAAGATGCTGGAGTCAATTGTAAAAGATGAAATAGCAGCACATTTGGATAGCAGTAACAGGATCGGTCCGAGTCAGCATGGATTTATAAATCATGCTTGACTAATCTTCTGGAATTTTTTGAGGATATAACTAGGAAAATGGATAAGGGAGAGCCAGTGGATGTAGTGTACCTGGACTTTCAGAAAGCATTTGATAAGGTCCCACATAGAAGATTAGTGGCCAAAATTAGAGCACATGGGATTGGGATTAGGGTACTGACATGGATAAAAAAATTGGCGGACAGAAAACAAAGAGTAGGGATTAACGGATCCCTTTCAGAATGGCAGGTAGTGACTAGTGGGGTACCACAAGGCTTGGAACTGGGACTGCAGCTATTTACGATATATATTAATGATTTAGATAAAGGGATTAAAACTAACATTAGCAAAATTGCAGATGACATAAAGCTGGGTGGCATTGTGAACTGTGGGGAGGATGCTATGAGGATGCGGGGTGACTTGGACAGGTTGGGTGAGCGGGTAGATGGGCAGATTATTAAAGTCAGAAGCATCAAAAGAATAATAGAATAATGAAAGGAGAAATAAATATTCTAGCTATTCTATCAAATCAAATTCTGACAATTTTTAATAAGAAGAACATTAAAATTAAAGAAAATTGTTTTAGAAAAAAAAATGTAGGTATCACAAGGAACCCTGGGCCTCTATGGGGTGCACTGGATTAGCTTACAAATTGAGAGATGAACATGAATAAATCAAGGTGAGATTTCCCAGATACCTCAAGGATGGAGAAACAATTGTGAAGATAAATGGGATTAACCCCCTGTGCTGAGATATCTGTCCAAACTGTCCAAGATAATGACAATCAGGTGGGGCAGAGGCAGTGTAACATTTGACCAGGATATACTCTAACCAGAGGAGCCCCCAATGTCAGGAGCAGCAAAAGGAACAGTGAGAGGAGATGAGGGATACTTAATGTGGAAAATGATTAAGGAAACCAAAATTTGGGTGCGAGTTAGTAAGTTAATAAACCGCTTTCTTTAGTAAATTAGTTTTCTCCCACTCCATCATCCAATCGGGATCCCTGAACCATGTCTCCTCTGTGTCTTGCTCTCGCTTCCCACCCCCCCCAAAGATAGCACAAGGTTAGAGTTCTCCTGATATTCACCTTTCACCCCACTAGCTTCCTCATTGAGCACATCTCTGATATTTCTGTCACCTTCGACATAATCTATCCGCCCTCTCCCAGGTACATCTGCCTGCCCTGGAAGAGATCTATCGCTCTTGTTGCCTGAAGGACTCATCTCATCCTGCACATCACTTGTTTGCCCTCCTGCCCTCAGGAAAGCGTTACACGTCCAACATATCACACACCACAAGATTAACAAACAGTTTCTACCCCAAAGACATCACCACTCTGAACTGAAACTGAATACACACCCACCCCCATAGCCAATATGTCGTACTGCTATAACACTATACTGTGAAATATTACACATTCTGACTAGACTACGACATTTTTCTTGCCGTTTTTGCTGTTTCCATTGTCGTTATTATTTATCTGATACGTTGGTGCTCCGCTCGGGCAGTGCGCCTAAAATGTTGTTGTATGTATTTAAAACGACAATAAAGCATATTATTATTAGGTACTTTGCCCTACAACTGCAGGAGATGCAATAACTGTCTCTTTATCTCCTCCTTCATCCAGGAACCCCATTAGTCTTTCCATGGGAGACAGAAGTTCACATGCAGGTCCTCTAACCTTGTCTAATGCATCCAGTGTTCCCAATGTGACCTCCTGTACATCGGTGAGCCCAAGCATGCACTCGGCGACCGTTTTGACGAGCATTTATGTTCGGTCTGCCGAGGCCTATTGGATCTTCAGTTGCTATCCATTTTAACTCCTCTTCCCATTCCCATACTGACCTTTCTGAACTGGGCCACTTCCATTGCCAGAGTGAGGCCACATACAAACTGGAAGAACAGCACCTCACATTCCGCTTGGGTAGTTTACAACACAACAGTATGAACATTGAATTCTCCAGTTTGAGGTAACCGCAAACCACCCTCACCCCCCCCCTCCCCCCCGGCCCCTCACTACTTCTCCCCCAATTTTTCATCCCCTCACCCTGTGCCCCATCTGGACTCACACCCATTTCTCTCCTCCCCACCCCTTCCACTTGCATTCCTTCCTCTTGCTTCATTATTGGCAACTTTCCAATCCTTTTGTCTCATGCTGTCTTTTCATCTCTGGTCTTTGTACATCTGCCCCCCCCCCCCCCCCCCCTCCATCCCCTGTATTCACCTATTACCAGGCTTTGTCCTGTCCCTCCTCTCTTCCAGTTTTCCTCCCTCCATCCCCCACAATCAGTCTGTTGAAGGGTCCCGACTCAAAATGTCACCTATTCATGTTCTCCAGAGATGCTGCCTGGCGCACTGAATCACTCCAGCATTGTGTCTTTCTTTGTACACCAGCATCTGCAGTTCCTTGATTCTACACTTCAAAATGTAATGCAACTAAAGTTTTATTTCTTGAGCAAATACCTGAAGATTCTGTCGTGTGTTGCTTCCTGAAACTCTTTTCTCTCTCGTTTTCTTTTCTTGCATTTGTATTTATTTCTGCAGACGGTACATTGCTCATTCCCTCTCGGTTCTGCAATGTATTATTTTTCTCATTGCTTCTACACGAATCAGTTAGTACATGCTCGGGTGCATTTTTACTGGCTTCTTCTGCTGATTCTCTAACGTTGTTGTTTGCAAATCTGTCATTAATATTTTCATCAGGTTCATTCGGATTTACATCTTCATCTATTTCCATGTTAATTGCCGTGGACAAATTATTGGCATCGTTTAAGTTGTTGGTATGGAGCTCAGACAAATTGGTATTCGAATCATTTATATCGGTTTGGGGTTCCGAAGAATGGTCATGACCTGAAACCCGACCCAATACTGTAGTTTCAACGTTAACTTTGCAACACGGGACCATATCACAAGCAGGTGTGCTGCTGTTAGACTGATTATTTGCAGTCATCGTATCTTTGGAATATTCTCCTGGAGTTCCATCTAAGATTGCTGCTTCGGTAGGCTTTAAGGTGGAGGCCACATTATGACAAGATTCATATTCTATAATCACATCATCATTTTGGTCAAAACCTGAAACTGTGGAACAATTGATTTTTTGCTGTAAAGAAATATGATCTGAGGTTATGGATTCAGGTAGATTCGCTCTGGATTCATACGCTGAAATCATTGGGGGATTACACCTATTTTCTAACACATCGGAATGTACCACATAAGCATCAAGGTTATCTTCTAGAGTCTCGTTCTTATTGTGATCAAATTGCTTAATTTCACATTTTTGTAATGTATCCTCCATTACAGTGAGTTCAGTGGGAGTCATAGATTCAGCAACAGATTTATTGATTTCTGAGGAATAATTATGGTCAAGCAAGTTGTTTTTCCAGTGTGTTTGAGGTGATGGATCACTGATGGTGTTTTCATGAATACTGTTTTCTCTGGTGCTTTCATATTCGGGTTTCTGAGCCATTTCCACGTTTTGATTGCATCTGGCCACTTTGCTCAGAATTTCTTCATGAACTTGCACTTTTGGGTATTTTTTCAATTGTGCAAGTTGTTCAATTGTATTGTGTTCTTTCGGCACTTCTATAGTGACTAATTTACCATCTGTTGCAACAGTGGCATTAGATTTGTTTCTTGCACTGTCTAACATATTTACAGTACAATATTTGTCAATTGACTCAAACTCTGTATTTGGAGCGGTTATTTGATTTACTGTGGGAGTTGCACTACTTTTATTGGACCTAAGAGCAGTGATCATTCTAGTTTTGTTCACAGCATCATAGGGTTTAAGTACTAAGGTATGCATCTGGGAATTTTCAATATTCGATTGATTGTATGTACTTGAATTGTCCTCAGCTGGGTCAGCAAACCCGTGCATTGAATTACTAATTCCTGCAGATTGTCTCAGTGGTGTTTGAGCTACAGTTATTTTACCAATGACTACAGGATTCTGAAAACTAACATTGCTACTGGCAGGCTTGGTCACAGCTTCGTTCACAGTTGTAGAGGCAGATTTGGTCTGAATTTCAAAATAGTTAGACTTTATGATTTCTTGTCCAGTATGAATAGCAAACTGGGCCTGTGACTCCACCATGGCACGCGTTACAGGTTTTCTCTGGGATTGCTCCACAACAATATGCTTTGGCTGATTTTCATTGATATCGCATATAATCTGTGTGCTTGGAGTCTTTTTGTTGGGTTGCACATCAATTTTGGTTTGATGGGTGCTTTCTGTTTTTCTCTTAAAAGAAGCTGCTTTGTTAAGAACATGACTACTTGTAGTAGCCATTTTATCTTTCTTGCAAACCTAGAATTGGATGAAAACAATAAATAAACATAATTAATATTAATCAACAGAGAAAATTGACAACAGGCTCAGCAACCTTATACAGCACCATGTAGACAGAATATAAATGCATAATGCACTCAGAGGAGTGGTATCAAATAGTGAATATAAAGTCAATAGGGGACAAGAAAAGAATGGAAAAGAAAAAGTTATTGATATAAACATTAATTGTTATTAAGTAATTCAAACAACCAAGGTAAGAACTGCAAATGAAATACACAATAGGTGCAAGAGTACGTCATTCAACCCTTTAAGCCAGCACCACCATTCACTGTGATCAAGTGTGCAATTTTTTGTACACTTGCCACATTGCTGCACCTGGAAAGACTACTTGGGTCCTTGGATGGAGTCAAGAAGGGGGAGGTAAATCGACAAGTGTAGCATTTCCTGCGGTTTCAAGGGAAAGTGCCAGAAGGGGTAGTTTGGGTGGGATGGGACGAATTGACCAGGGAGTTACGGAGGGAGCGGTATTGCTTTAAGCATTAAATAAATTACATTCAATTATTCAACCAATCAACAAAAGAACTGCAAATTAAAAGTTTTTGCACACTTATTCCATTGCATGTAGCTGGGAAAGCTCATTACGATCGATGTAGGCTTTATAACAGAAGGGTAAGTCATCCTCACCAGCCTCTCGATGTTGCTTCCTTCAGCGTGAGAGATGGGCAAAACACTATGGCAATGTTTGAACGTAGCTGAATTGTCCTCAGCTTGGACAGTAAACCTGCTAATTGTATTTCTAGATCTTGCAGATCGTCTCAGCGATGTTCGAGGGAAAGTTGTATTGCCAATGACTACACGATCCTGTAAACTGACATTGCTACCAGTAGGCTTGGTCACAGCCTCCTTCACAGTTGTAGAGGCAGATTTGCTCTGAATTTCAAAATAGTCGGATTTTGTGATTTCTTGTCCAGAATGAGAAGCAAACTGGGCCTGTGACTCCTCCATGTCAAGAATTATAGGTTTTCCCTGGGGTTGCTCCACATCAATATGCTTTGGCTGATTTTTATTTATATTGCGCTTAGTCCCTGTGCTTTGAGTCTTTTTCTTGGGTTGTACATTACTTTTGGATTGATGGGTGCTTTCTGTTTTTCTCTTAAGGGATGCTGATATGTCAAGATCATGACTGCTCATAGTGGCCATTTTATCTTTCTTGCAAACCTATGAAAACAGTAGATATAATCAATATTAATCAAAAGGGAAAATTGGCAGCAGGCCCTTAAATTTTACATAACACCTTATAGTTTTCAAAACACTGCACAATGCACTCAACAGGGTAGTATCAAATAGTGAATACAAAATCATTGGGGAGAGAAAGACTGGAAAAGAAAAAGTAGACAAAATGTTTAAGAAGGATCTGCAGATGTTGGAAAATCGAAGGTAGACAAAAACGGTGGAGTAACTCAGCGGGTGAGGTAGTATATATGCAGCAAAGGAAATAGGCAATGTTTCGGGTCGTGACCCTGCTTCAGACTGATGTGAGGGTGGTGGGCGGGAATAAGAAAGAAAGAGGGGGAGACAGTGGGCTGAGGGAGACCTGAGAAGGGGAGGAGAAAGCAGGGACTATATGAAATTTGGGAAGTCAATGCTCATACCACTGGGGTGTAAACTGCCCAAGCGAAATATGAGGAGCTGCTCCTCCAATTTACGGTGGGCCTTACTCTGGCAATGGAGGAGGCACAGGACAGAAAGGCCAGTTCGGAATGGGAGGGGAGTTGAAGCGCTGAGCCATCGGGAGATCAGGTTGGTTATTGCTAACCGAGCAGAGGTGTTGGGCAAATGTGATTGCCAAACCTACCCTTGGTCTCACCGATGTAGAGCAGCTGACACCTAGAGCAGCAGATACAATAGATGAGTTTGGAGGAGGTGCAGGTGAACCTCTGCTGCACCTGGAAAGACTGCTTGGGTCCTTGGATGGAGTCAAGAAGGGGGAGGTAAATCGACAAGTGCAGCATTTTCCTGCGGTTGCAAGGGAAAGTGCCAGAAGGGGTGGTTTGGGTGGGATGGGACAAATTGACCAGGGAGTTACGGAGGGAGCGGTATTGCTTTAAGCATTAAATAAATTACATTCAATTATTCAACCAATCAACAAAAGAACTGCAAACTAAATGTTTTTGCACACTTATTCCATTGCATGTAACACGGAAAGTTCACTACTATCTACGTAGGCTTTATAGCAGAAGGGTAAATCCTCCTCACCAGTCTCTCGATATTGCTTCCTTCAGCATGAGAGATGGGCAAAACACTCTGCCATTGTTTGAATGTAGCTGAATTCTCCTCAGTAAACCTGCTAAATGATTTTTTAGATCTTGTAGACCGTCTCAGCGATGTTTGGGATACAGTTGTATTGCCAATGACTACAGGATCCTGTAAACTGACATTGCTACCAGCATTTTTGGTCACAGCCTCGTTCACTGTTGTAGAGGCAGATTTGCTCTGAATTTCAAAAAAGTCGGATTGTGTGATTTCTTGTCCAGAATGAGTAGCAAACTGGGCCTGTGACTCCACCATGTCAAGAATTATAGGTTTTCCCTGGGGTTGGTCCACATCAATATGCTTTGGCTGATTTTTATTTATATTGCGCTTAGTCCCTGTGCTTTGAGGCTTTTTCTTGGGTTGTACATCACTTTTGGATTGATGGGTGCTTTCTGTTTTTCTCTTAAGGGATGCTGATATGTCAAGATCATGACTACTCATAGTGGCCATTTTATCATTCTTGCAAACCTATGAAAACAGTAGATATAATCAATATTAATCGACAGGGAAAATTGGGAACAGGCTCTTCAATTTTACATAAAACCTTATATATAGTAAAAAAAAACTGCACAATGCACTCAACAGGGTAGTATCAAATAGTGAATACAAAATCATTGGGGAGAGAAAGACTGGAAAAGAAAAAGTAGACAAAATGTTTAAGAAGGATCTGCAGATGTTGGAAAATCGAAGGTAGACAAAAATGGTGGAGTAACTCAGCGGGTGAGGTAGTATATATGCAGCAAAGGAAATAGGCAATGTTTCGGGTCGATACCCTGCTTCAGACTGATGTGAGGGTGGGGGGCGGGAATAATAAAGAAAGAGGGGGAGACAGTGGGCTGAGGGAGACCTGAGAAGGGAGGAGAAAGCAGGGACTATATGAAATTTGGGAAGTCAATGCTCATACCACTGGGGTGTAAACTGCCCAAGCGAAATATGAGGAGCTGCTCCTCCAATTTACGGTGGGCCTCACTCTGGCAATGGAGGAGGCACAGGACAGAAAGGCCAGATTCGGAATGGGAGGGGGAGTTGAAGCGCTGAGCCATCGGGAGATCAGGTTGGTTATTGCTAACCGAGCAGAGGTGTTGGGCAAAGTGATTGCCAAACCTACCCTTGGTCTCACCGATGTAGAGCAGCTGACACCTAGAGCAGCAGATACAATAGATGAGTTTGGAGGAGGTGCAGGTGAACCTCTGCTGCACCTGGAAAGACTGCTTGGGTCCTTGGATGGAGTCAAGAAGGGGGAGGTAAATCGACAAGTGCAGCATTTCCTGCGGTTGCAAGGGAAAGTGCCAGAAGGGGTGGTTTGGGTGGGATGGGACGAATTGACCAGGGAGTTACGGAGGGAGCGGTATTGCTTTAAGCATTAAATAAATTACATTCAATTATTCAACCAATCAACAAAAGAACTGCAAACTAAATGTTTTTGCACACTTATTCCATTGCATGTAACACGGAAAGTTCACTACTATCTACGTAGGCTTTATAGCAGAAGGGTAAATCCTCCTCACCAGTCTCTCGATATTGCTTCCTTCAGCATGAGAGATGGGCAAAACACTCTGCCATTGTTTGAATGTAGCTGAATTCTCCTCAGTAAACCTGCTAAATGATTTTTTAGATCTTGTAGACCGTCTCAGCGATGTTTGGGGTACAGTTGTATTGCCAATGACTACAGGATCCTGTAAACTGACATTGCTACCAGCATTTTTGGTCACAGCCTCGTTCACAGTTGTAGAGGCAGATTTGCTCTGAATTTCAAAAAAGTGGATTGTGTGATTTCTTGTCCAGAATGAGTAGCAAACTGGGCCTGTGACTCCACCATGTCAAGAATTATAGGTTTTCCCTGGGGTTGGTCCACATCAATATGCTTTGCTGATTTTTATTTATATTGCGCTTAGTCCCTGTGCTTTGAGGCTTTTTCTTGGGTTGTACATCACTTTTGGATTGATGGGTGCTTTCTGTTTTTCTCTTAAGGGATGCTGATATGTCAAGATCATGACTACTCATAGTGGCCATTTTATCTTTCTTGCAAACCTATGAAAACAGTAGATATAATCAATATTAATCGACAGGGAAAATTGGGAACAGGCTCTTCAATTTTACATAACACCTTATATATAGTTTTAAAAACACTGCACAATGCACTCAACAGGGTAGTATCAAATAGTGAATACAAAATCATTGGGGAGAGAAAGACTGGAAAAGAAAAAGTAGACAAAATGTTTAAGAAGGATCTGCAGATGTTGGAAAATCGAAGGTAGACAAAAATGGTGGAGTAACTCAGCGGGTGAGGTAGTATATATGCAGCAAAGGAAATAGGCAATGTTTCGGGTCGATACCCTGCTTCAGACTGATGTGAGGGTGGGGGGCGGGAATAATAAAGAAAGAGGGGGAGACAGTGGGCTGAGGGAGACCTGAGAAGGGGAGGAGAAAGCAGGGACTATATGAAATTTGGGAAGTCAATGCTCATACCACTGGGGTGTAAACTGCCCAAGCGAAATATGAGGAGCTGCTCCTCCAATTTACGGTGGGCCTTACTCTGGCAATGGAGGAGGCACAGGACAGAAAGGCCAGATTCGGAATGGGAGGGGGAGTTGAAGCGCTGAGCCATCGGGAGATCAGGTTGGTTATTGCTAACCGAGCAGAGGTGTTGGGCAAAGTGTTTGCCAAACCTACCCTTGTCTCACCGATGTAGAGCAGCTGACACCTAGAGCAGCAGATACAATAGATGAGTTTTGGAGGAGGTGCAGGTGAACATCTGCTGCACCTGGAAAGACTGCTTGGGTCCTTGGATGGAGTCAAGAAGGGGGAGGTAAATCGACAAATGCAGCATTTTCCTGCGGTTGCAAGGGAAAGTGCCAGAAGGGGTGGTTTGGGTGGGATGGGACAAATTGACCAGGGAGTTACGGAGGGAGCGGTATTGCTTTAAGCATTAAATAAATTACATTCAAATATTCAACCAATCAACAAAAGAACTGCAAACTAAATGTTTTTGCACACTTATTCCATTGCATGTAACACGGAAAGTTCACTACTATCTACGTAGGCTTTATAGCAGAAGGGTAAATCCTCCTCACCAGTCTCTCGATATTGCTTCCTTCAGCATGAGAGATGGGCAAAAACACTCTGCCATTGTTTGAATGTAGCTGAATTCTCCTCAGTAAACCTGCTAAATGATTTTTTAGATCTTGTAGACCGTCTCAGCGATGTTTGGGATACAGTTTCTATTGCCAATGACTACAGGATCCTGTAAACTGACATTGCTACCAGCATTTTTTGGTCACAGCCTCGTTCACTGTTGTAGAGGCAGATTTGCTCTGAATTTCAAAAAAGTCGGATTGTGTGATTTCTTGTCCAGAATGAGTAGCAAACTGGGCCTGTGACTCCACCATGTCAAGAATTATAGGTTTTCCCTGGGGTTGGTCCACATCAATATGCTTTGGCTGATTTTTATTTATATTGCGCTTAGTCCCTGTGCTTTGAGGCTTTTTCTTGGGTTGTACATCACTTTTGGATTGATGGGTGCTTTCTGTTTTTCTCTTAAGGGATGCTGATATGTCAAGATCATGACTACTCATAGTGGCCATTTTATCATTCTTGCAAACCTATGAAAACAGTAGATATAATCAATATTAATCGACAGGGAAAATTGGGAACAGGCTCTTCAATTTTACATAACACCTTATATATAGTTTTAAAAACACTGCACAATGCACTCAACAGGGTAGTATCAAATAGTGAATACAAAATCATTGGGGAGAGAAAGACTGGAAAAGAAAAAGTAGACAAAATGTTTAAGAAGGATCTGCAGATGTTGGAAAATCGAAGGTAGACAAAAATGGTGGAGTAACTCAGCGGGTGAGGTAGTATATATGCAGCAAAGGAAATAGGCAATGTTTCGGGTCGATACCCTGCTTCAGACTGATGTGAGGGTGGGGGGCGGGAATAATAAAGAAAGAGGGGGAGACAGTGGGCTGAGGGAGACCTGAGAAGGGGAGGAGAAAGCAGGGACTATATGAAATTTGGGAAGTCAATGCTCATACCACTGGGGTGTAAACTGCCCAAGCGAAATATGAGGAGCTGCTCCTCCAATTTACGGTGGGCCTTACTCTGGCAATGGAGGAGGCACAGGACAGAAAGGCCAGATTCGGAATGGGAGGGGGAGTTGAAGCGCTGAGCCATCGGGAGATCAGGTTGGTTATTGCTAACCGAGCAGAGGTGTTGGGCAAAGTGATTGCCAAACCTACCCTTGGTCTCACCGATGTAGAGCAGCTGACACCTAGAGCAGCAGATACAATAGATGAGTTTGGAGGAGGTGCAGGTGAACCTCTGCTGCACCTGGAAAGACTGCTTGGGTCCTTGGATGGAGTCAAGAAGGGGGAGGTAAATCGACAAGTGCAGCATTTTCCTGCGGTTGCAAGGGAAAGTGCCAGAAGGGGTGGTTTGGGTGGGATGGGACAAATTGACCAGGGAGTTACGGAGGGAGCGGTATTGCTTTAAGCATTAAATAAATTACATTCAATTATTCAACCAATCAACAAAAGAACTGCAAACTAAATGTTTTTGCACTTATTCCATTGCATGTAACACGGATAATTCACTACTATCTACGTAGGCTTGATAGCAGAAGGGTAAATCCTCCTCACCAGTCTCTCGATATTGCTTCCTTCAGCATGAGAGATGGGCAAAACACTCTGCCATTGTTTGAATGTAGCTGAATTCTCCTCAGTAAACCTGCTAAATGATTTTTTAGATCTTGTAGACCGTCTCAGCGATGTTTGGGATACAGTTGTATTGCCAATGACTACAGGATCCTGTAAACTGACATTGCTACCAGCCGGCTTGGTCACAGCCTCGTTCACTGTTGTAGAGGCAGATTTGCTCTGAATTTCAAAAAAGTCGGATTGTGTGATTTCTTGTCCAGAATGAGTAGCAAACTGGGCCTGTGACTCCACCATGTCAAGAATTATAGGTTTTCCCTGGGGTTGGTCCACATCAATATGCTTTGGCTGATTTTTATTTATATTGCGCTTAGTCCCTGTGCTTTGAGGCTTTTTCTTGGGTTGTACATCACTTTTGGATTGATGGGTGCTTTCTGTTTTTCTCTTAAGGGATGCTGATATGTCAAGATCATGACTACTCATAGTGGCCATTTTATCATTCTTGCAAACCTATGAAAACAGTAGATATAATCAATATTAATCGACAGGGAAAATTGGGAACAGGCTCTTCAATTTTACATAAAACCTTATATATAGTAAAAAAAAACTGCACAATGCACTCAACAGGGTAGTATCAAATAGTGAATACAAAATCATTGGGGAGAGAAAACAGACTGGAAAAGAAAAAGTAAAAATGTTTAAGAAGGATCTGCAGATGTTGGAAAATCGAAGGTAGACAAAAATGGTGGAGTAACTCAGCGGGTGAGGCAGCATCTATGGAGCGAAGGAAATAGGCAATGTTTCGGGTCGTGACCCTGCTTCAGACTGACGTGAGGGTGGTGGGCGGGAATAAGAAAGAAAGAGGCGGAGACAGTGGGCTGAGGGAGACCTGAGAAGGGGAAGAGAAAGCAGGGACTATCTGAAATTTGAGACGTCAATGCTCATACCACTGGGGTGTAAACTGCCCAAGCCAAATATGAGGAGCTGCTTCTCCAATTTATGGTGGGCCTCACTCTGGCAATGGAGGAGGCCCAGGACCGAAAGGTCGGATTCAGAATGGGAGGGGGAGTTGAAGTGCTGAGCCAGCGGGATATCAGGTTGGTCATTGCGAACCGAGCAGAGGTGTTGGGCGAAGTGATTGCCAAGCCTACACTTGGTCTCACCGATGTAGAGCAGCTGACACCTAGAGCAGCAGATACAATAGATGAGTTTGGAGGAGGTGCAGGTGAACCTCTGCTTGGGTCCTTGGATGGAGTCAAGAAGGGATAGGTAAATCGACAAGTGTAGCATTTCCTGCGGTTGCAAGGGAAAGTGCCAGAAGGGGTGGTTTGGGACGAATTGACTAGGGAGTTACAGAGGGACCGGTATTGCTTTAAGCATTAAATAAATTACATTCAATTATTCAACCAATCAACAAAAGAACTGCAAATTAAATGTTTTTGCACACTTATTCCATTGCATGTAGCTGGGAAAGTTCACTACTATCTATGTAGGCTTTATAGCAGAAGGTCCTCACCAGCCTCTCGATGTTGCTTCCTTCAGTGTGAGAGATGGGCAAAACACTATAGCAATATTTGAACGTAGCTGAATTGTCCTCAGCTTGGACAGTAAACCTGCTAATTGTATTTCTAGTTCTTGCAGACCGTCTCAGCGATGTTTGAGGGAAAGTTGTATTACCAATGACTACACGATCCTGTAAACTGACATTGCTACCAGCAGGTTTGGTCACAGCCTCGTTCACAGTTGTAGAGGCAGATTTACTCAGAATTTCAAAAAAGTCGGATTGTGTGATTTCTTGTTCAGAATGAGTAGCAAACTGGGCCTGTGACTCCACCATGTCATGAGTAACAAGGTTTCCCTGGGGTTGCTCCACATCAATATGCTTTGGCTGATTTTTATTTATATTGCGCTTAGTCCCTGTGCTTTGAGTCTTTTTGTTAGGTTGTGCATCACTTTTCGCTTCATGGGTGCTTTCTGTTTTTCTCTTGACGGATTCTGCTGTGCCAAGATGATGTCTACTCACAATTGCCGTTTTATCATTCTTGCAAACCTAGAATTGTAAGAAAGTAAATAAATGTAATTAATATTAATCAACAGGGAAAATTAGCAACAGCCTCTTCAATTGTATACAGCACATCATAGATAGAAACAGCTGCACAATGCACTCAACAGCGTAGTATAAAATCGTGAATAAACAGTCAATAGGATGTAAAATACAAAGATATAAACATTAATTAACAGTTATTAAATCATTTGAACAAGCAACAAAATAATTGCAAATGAAATGTTTTTGCACACTTGCTACATTGCACGTGGCTGGTAAAGTTCACAACAATCTGTAGGCTTTGTAGCATAAAGGTAAATCTCCCTCACCAGCCTCTCGATGTTGCTTCCTTCAGTGTGAGAGATGGACAAAACACTTTGGCTTTGTTTTGATGTAGCTGAATTGTCCTCAGCTTGGACAGTAAGCCCACTAAATGAATTTCTAGTTCTTACAGACTGTCTCCGCGATGTTTGAGGTACATTTGTATTACCAATGACTACATGATTCTGAAAACCAACACTGGCAGGTTTTGTAACAATCTCATTCACAGTTGTCGAGGCAGATTTGCTCTGAATTTCAAAAGAGTTGGATTGTGTGATTTCTTGTCCAGAATGAGTAGCAAACTGAGCCTGTGACTCCACCATGTCAAGAGTTATAGGTCTTCTCTGGGGTTGCTCCACATCAATATTCTTTGGCTGATTTTCATTTATATTGCGCTTAGTCCCTGTGCTTTGAGTCTTTTTCTTCGGTTGTACATCACTTTTGGCTTGATGGGTGCTTTCTGGTTTTCTCTTAAGGGATGCTGATATGTCAAGAACATGACTACTCATAGTAGCCATTTTATCATTCTTGCAAACCTATGAAAACAGTAAATAGATATAATCAAAATTAATCAACAGGGAAAATTGACAACAGGCTCTTCAATTTTACACAGCACCTTATTTATAGGAAAAAAACTGCACAATGCACTCAACAGGGTAGTACCAAATAGTGAATAAACAGACAATAGGGGAAAGAAAACGGGACTGGAAAAGAAAAAGCTATTGCTTTAAGCATTAAATAATATATATTAAATTATTCAGCCAATCAACAAAAGAACTGCAAATTAAATGTTTTTGCACACTTATTCCATTGCATGTAGCAAGGAAAGACAACAACTATCTATGTAGGTTTTATAGCAGAAGGGTAAATCTTTCTCACCAGCCTCTCGATGTTGTGTCCTTCAGCGTGAGAGATGGGAAAAACACTATAGCAATGTTTGAATGTAGCTGAATTGTCCTGAACTTGGACAGTAAACCTGCTAATTGTATTTCTAGATCTTGCAGACCGTCTCAGCGATGTTTGAGGAAAAGTTGTATTACCAATGACGACAGGATCCTGTAAACTGACATTGCTACCAGCAGGCTTGCTCACAGCCTCGTTCGCAGTTGTAGAGGCAGATTTGCTCTGAATTTCAAAAAAGTCGGATTGTGTGATTTCTTGTCCAGAATGAGTAGCAAACTGGGCCTGTGACTCCACCATGTCCATAGTTACAGGTTTTCCCTGGGGTTGCTCCACATCAACATGCTTTGGCTGAGTTATATGTATATTGCGCTCAGTCCCTGTGCTTTGAGTCTTTTTGTTGGGTTGTGCATCACTTTTGGCTTGATGGGTGCTTTCTGTTTCACCCTTAAGGGATGCTGATATGTCAAGATCATGACTACTCATAGTAGCCATTTTTTCACTCTTGCAAACCTATGAAAACAGTAAATCGATATAATCAATATTAATCAACATAAAATTGACAACAGGCTCTTCAATTTTACGCAGCACCTTATCTATAGTAAAAAAACTGCACAATGCACTCAACGGGGTGGTTCGTTTGCTCATGTGTCAGACAACGTATTGGTTGCCGTTGGCTTCTGTCGACGTCTAACATGTTGATGGAATTGGTCGCCCGACACATCAAGAGTGCATCATATCGTTGTTTCCAGGGATAGTATAGTAGTCAATAGTCAGATTAATTCATCACGTGCACAGTAAAGTTCAGTGAAATGAACTTGCCAGCAGCGGTACAATAAAAAATACACAATACACAATAAAAAATAGCACAAACATCCACTACAGCATTGATCACTGTGGTGGAAAGCACAACGTTCAGTCAGTCCTCCTCCACTTTCCCCCGTGGTCGGGACCACCAACCTCTGCAGTCGCTGCTGCGGGCGGCCAGATGTACAGACAAGGTATGTCCGGAATCGATGCTCCCCTACCGGAGACTGCGGCTTCAAGATGGTGTAAGCCGCAGGATCGCCACGAGGAAGCTTCTGTCATGATCCTCAACAGGATAGTATCAAATAGTGAATGAAAAATGAATAGGGGAGAGAAACCAGACTGAGAAAAAGTTATTGCTTTAAGCATTAATTAAAATATATTCAATTATTCAACCAATCAACAGAAGAACTGCAAATTAAGTGTTTTTGCATGTCGCTGGAAAGTTCACTACTATCTTTGTAGGCTTTATAGCAGAAGGGTAAATCTTCCTCACCAGCCTCTCGATGTTGCTTCCTTTAGTGTGACAGATGAACAAAACACTTTGGCAATGTTTGAATGTAACTGAATTGTCTTCAGCTTTGACAGTATCACCCTTAAGCGATGCTGGTATGTCAAGAACATGACTACTCCTAGTAGCCATTTTATCACTCTTGCAAACCTATGAAAACAGTAAATAGATATAATCAATATTAATCAACAGGGAAAATTGACACCAGGCTCTTCAATTACCGAATACTACTGCAGGGAGATGGTGTTTCAGTTGCATAGGTATTGTCTGAAATGCTATCTACTGCATTGCCCCCCGCTTACAAACGCATTGGAAAAAACAATTCAAAAGGTTGAGGAGAGGTCAGGAGACTAGGCATTTAGCTGCTGTAGTGGAGAAGAGTGAGTAAGGGACTTGACTGAAACATATAAGATGCTGACATGGTAAATGTAGAGAGCATGTTTTCTCTTGAAGAATGATCTACAACTAATTGTTTAAAAATAAGTTAATAGTATAAAAATAAGAGATTGCTCATTTAAGACAGAACTGTATTTTAAGTAATAGCCATACGGTCTGCAGCCAAACCTTTGAGCATGATTTGAAAATAAGTCAACTTTACATGAATTCTGGATAAAAGGTGTCACCTTTGCATGGATTCTTTAGCGGAGTATAAAGAGGAAGCAGAACCAGGCAGGTACATGATCTTATTGAGCCAATTGTGAAATATTGCACAACATAATAGAATCACAGGTTGCTAAATTAAGGATCAAAAAGGGAACACTGGAACAAATGTGCCTTGTTTATCAATTCTGGAATGAATGATCTCAGAATCATGAGGGTCTTGGTGAATAAACATTTCAGATCAGGAGCGACTGTATAAAAGAGTGACGGGGAACAACCATGTCAAAGAAAACTGGAACTCAGAGAAGATTAGTCCCCCATTGGAGTAAATCTTACTAGTTCACCATGCACAGTTAGTATTTATGTTCAGGCCATGAGTCTTGTGATTTAGTACAACAAGCTGGACTAATAAATCAAATGTGTTTATTTGGCAATAGACAATTGTATGACAGTTATGTGAAAGGGAAATAGAGATTAGGAAGCGAAAACAGGAATTAGAAACTGTAAAACAAGAAGCAAATGAGTTACACGAGAGAATATCAAACGAGGAACAAAAGAATCAATTGCAGACGCTGCAAATGAATCAATTTCAACAAGCTTATCGAGAAAGGGAAAAGACGATCAGAGAGTGTGAATCAGGAGGTTGCAGCGGTAACAACAAAATTCACAAACCTGCAGACGGCAGGTGGGAAGGAAAAATAAATGTAAGCCTGCTGATCATGCAAGTTCCAACACAAAATTGATTTAATGATTCAATGATACTTGATTATCGTGAAATTCTTTGTTTTGCATACAATACACTAAAATCATACTATCGATGGGCACAATTATGGATAAGTACAGTATGTGTTGGAAGGAACAGCAGATGCCAGTTTAAACTGAAGATAGACTCAAAATGCTGGAGTAACTCAGCGGGACAGGTGGCATCTCTGGAGAGAAAGAATGGAGATGCAGCCTGTCTCGCAGAGTTACTCCAGCATTTTGTGCCTATCACAGATAAGTACATAGTGTCCATTCAACAAAGGCCCTTTGGTTCATAATGTAGGTTTTACAAAAACAGAAACTATAATGAACATATGCATTGTTCCAGGTGCCTTGAAAAAAAAGGTATGGTGGACTAACTGAAATCAGCTGTGCAGAAGCACATTCTTTCTGATAATTCAACAGTAAGGAAAAACAAAAAATCAAGAGCAGAAGCAATGAAAGCAAAATTGGTCCTTTTGCCATTTTGAGCATGCAAATGTGAGGATGGTTCAATATCTGCAAGATGAAAGTCCTCGACCAACCTGCCCCCACTGCACCATGTGGATCTCTGAATGTAAAGCTTTACAAGATGATGGAAAACTGGTAGCTATGTCCTATAAATCAGGAGCCACCTCTCACTGATGGCAGACTTCAAAGACTGAATTCATCTAGTCATTGAAGGAACATCAAGTCCTCAGACCTGGCAAAACCAGGTAATTTAT
This sequence comes from Okamejei kenojei, assembly GCA_035221665.1. Lineage (NCBI taxonomy): Eukaryota > Metazoa > Chordata > Chondrichthyes > Rajiformes > Rajidae > Okamejei > Okamejei kenojei. The sequence goes on from CM069133.1 coordinate 21,336,315, forward strand.
CTGGTGGTTTACGAGGCATACATGATCTCTTCCTTCTAACTGCTTCGCATTCTTGCACTACCTCCAGCGGGCATTTCAAGGCACTGTAAAAGGACCATTGACACTCTCTCTCTGAAAATCCCTCTAATATCACCAGAAGGATAAATGAACCAATGGCTGCATCCTGATGCAGGCAATATATCCAGGAATTACATTATCCTTCATCTCTACTGGTTATGTCAAACAAGTGGTGGAAGCAGATACAATAGCAACATTAAGAGGCATTTAGAAAGACACGTGAACAGGCAGAGAATGGAGAGACACAGGCCACGTGCAAGCAACCGTTTAGTTTAAATTGGCATCATGATTGGCAACGATGTCTGGGCCAAAGGGCCTTTTCCTGTGCTGTACCTTTCTATGTTCTATATTTTAAATTTTACAAAAGTTACTTGACACCTACCTCAAGCTTCTTATTGTCCATTGTATTTTTTAAACCCATGTTTCTTATAAGCTTTTGGTTACCTCCACCTTTGATCGCAACTAGAATAACAAATTGTTATTTCTCTTTTCAAAATTGAAATTAACCAGAAAATGCACAATAACTTACATTAATGACAAATAAAACAACATAAAATGCCATGGTCAGTATCAAATTATTGGTTCCAAGAAGCAACATTGTCAATTGTGATAGTGCGATCATAAATTATACGTTAAATTAATTGTTTGATGAAGAAACCTGTCGCTTCTCTCTCCTATAGTTAATAATCCGTCGTTTAAACCATCCATTATTGATAAAAAATTGACCCAATGGGAAAGAATAGGAATTAAAATGCTTGGAGACATGTATGAAACAGGAAATGTATTATCATTCCAACAACTACAACTCAAATACAATCTTTTATAAAATTGTTTTAATAATATTTTTATTAGAAGCAATGCATATTATCTAAGGTACAACAGTTCTTCAAATACAAATTAGACTTATCACAAAAATTGTACAGATGTTACGGAATAATTTATGTATGCTTCTGTTTTTTTTAAAGTAAAGGGGTGGTAAAAAAGTAAAAGTATAGATCAGTAATCAAAAGATGGTGATTAAATAAAATGATTATATTAAAAAAATAAAAATAAATAAAAGAGAATAAAAATACAAAAAAAATTATAAAAATAAACAAATAAAAAAAATAATTAAAAAAAAAAGTTATTATATAATAAAAAAAATAAGGAATACATCTTTATCTAAGCAATTTCACATAACATTGCTTATCTAAGCAATTTCACATAACAATATCTATAGAGACGTGTATACAGATCCCACAGTGCATCTTTTCATCTAATCCTACACCAGGGTACTTATTGAGTTACGATGCTGAGCTCAGCTACCCCTTAAAATAATCAATGAATGGAGACCATATTTGTTCAAAAAGTTTGTATTTGTCCATTAGGACAAACTTAATTCTCTCCAAATGCAACGTCTCCGACATTTCCACAGTCCACATTTTGATTGTGGGGGATAATGTTCCCTTCCAGAATTTTAATATACATTTTTTTTCCAATTATCAAACAGTAATCAAGAAAATTTCTTTGACTTACTGTTAATATTAAGCTTGAATCAGGAACTCCTAATATTATTAGCTTTAGATCGGGGTCCAATTTAGTTTTAAGCACTTCAGAAATGATTCTAAAAATATCAACCCAATAACTATTAAGTTTTATGCATGTTACAAAGCTATGCGTTTAGTTAGCTTCTAAATTCTGACATTTATCGCAACTAGAAGAAATGTTAGGAAAAATTCTATTTAATTTCGTTTTTGAGTAGTGTAATCTATGTAATACTTTAAATTGTACGAAAGTATGTCTGGCATTTAATGAGCATCGGTGTGTACGTTGTAAACCTTCTTCCCAAGTGTCTTTCATTATAGATAGACCTATTTCATTTCCCATGTCTGTCGGTATGATTCTGTTGTTGGGACTTCCCTATGCAAAAGAGTATTAAAAATGTACGCTATTAGTTTTTCTGTATTTTGATGCTTCTTAAGCCACTCATCCAGTAATCCTGGTTCTCTATTCTTATATTCTTGCATGTTTGACTTGATATAGTCTCTAATTTGTAAATACCTAAACAAGTTATTTGGGTGAAATCCATAGATATCTTTTAACTCTTGAAATGAGAGAAATTTTCCTTTCCTGTAAAGATGTTCTATCCTAATAATTCCTAAATTGTTCCAGTGTCTAAATCCCTTATGCAATATAGGTTTAAATAAGGGATTATTCATAATTGGTAAACAAAGTGACATATTATCCAAATGTAAAGTCTTAACTATTTGTTTTCAAATACGTATATTGCTATAAATTATAGGGTTTTCCCCGTAAGTTTTTTTTTGTACTTCACTTGGAGCAAGAAGAATCGAACTTATATCAAACGGTAAACAGTCTTCCTTTTCCATCTTTAGCCAGGCTGGTCCCTGATCCATTTTTACCAACCAAAAATTCATATTCTTAATCTGAGCCGCCCAAAAATAATATAAAAAATTAGGCAACGCTAATCCTCCATTTATCTTGCATTTACATAAGTGGTTTTTACTTATTCTGTGATTTTTATAATCCCAAATAAAGCTGTTAATAATAGGATCGATTTAAAAAAAAAAAAGTTTTAGGGAGATATAAAGGAATAGCTTGAAATAAATATAATAATTGTGGTAAAAAGATCATTTTTATAGCATTTATTCTGCCAATCATTGATATTGGTAATGTTTTCCAGTATAGAATTTTTTTTTTAGCTTATCCAAGGATAATTTAATTTGAATAAAAAATTATAAGATTTGGATACATTAATTCCTAGATATTTAAATTTGTCCGTAACTATTTTAAACGGAAAATGGAAATTGTTATAATATATTTAATTTTATTCCAGTTATAGGCATGATTTAATTTTTATTCCAATTAATTCTATATCTTGAAAATGTACCAAACTTAGTTATAACGTTAAGTAAATTAGGAATACTAATCTCCGGTTTTGTGATATATATTAAAACATCGTCTGCATATAAAGATATTTTATTTGTTGTGGTATTAGTATTGTATCCATATATTTCTGGGTCTGATCTAATCCTTTCGGCTAATGGCTCGATTGCAAGAGCAAATAATAAGGGTGATAACGGGCATCCTTGTCTACAACCCCTAAAGAAATTAAATTTGGCTGATATCATTTGATTTGTTAGTATTCTTGCTGTTGGGTTGGAGTATAAAATGTTAACCCATTTACAAAATCTATTCCCCAGTTGAAATTTCTGCATTATCTTAAATAAGTAAGGCCATTCAACCTGGTCGAATGCTTTTTCCGCATCTAGTGAAATGACAGCTAATTCAATATCATTAATTCTTTTTGAATATATGATATTGAATAATCGTCTCAAGTTATAAGAATAACTTCTTATAGAATATTAAGAATAACGTTTGGGAATAAAGCCTGTTTGATCATGATGTATTAGTTTATTAATCACTAAACTTAACCTTTGGGATAAAGTTTTAGTTAATATTTTTTGATCTGTATTTAGAAGAGCAATTGCTCGATATGATCCAGGATCTTCCAGATCCTTGGGTACACAAAAGGCTGGAGAAACTCAGCGGGTGCAGCAGCATCTAAGGAGCAAAGGAGATAGGCGATGTTTCGGGTCGAGACCCTTCTTCAGACTCCACAACCTCTTCCAGATCCTTATCTACTTTAGGAATGAGTGTGATTGTAGACTCATTCAGAGTTTCTGGTAACTTTCCTTGTTCGTAAGCATTTTTATATAATGCTTGTAAACGTGGGGAAATCAAGTCGTGAACTTCTTATAAAATTCAGCACTTAGGCCATCAGGGCCAGCAGCTTTTCCATTTTTCAACAATCTGATTGATTCCTCAATGTCTTTTACTGATATTTCAGCACCTAACAAGTCTTTGCCTTCCTGATCTAAACCTTTAGTATGACATTCATGTAGGAATGATTCCATTCCATCCAACTCAAATACAATCTGAAAAGTAATCAATATTTTAAATACCTTCAAATCCGTGACTATTTGAAAAAACATATACAAGAATACCAAACTCTGACTCCAGATCTATTAGATGAAGCTATGAATAGAAAGGCAGACTCAACTAACTTAATATCATACTTGTATAATATCATTCTAAATATAGAAATACCATCATCTGACACAATTAGAAGAGATTGGGAACAAGAATTATCTCTAAAAATCTCGAAAGAGATGGGATAAATACTTGCTATATGTGCATAAATGCTCGATCAATATAAGATACATCTTAATTCAATTCTAAATTTTACATAGATTATATTATCCGAAAACCAAACTGAACAAAATCTTTCCAAATGTCTCCCCCATTAGTGATAAATGTTTATCTCAAGATGCAAGCATAGTACATTCATTTGTTTTTTGTATAAAAATCCAAAAATTTTGGAATTAAATTTTTGAAATTTTTACAAAATTATTTTAGAATAGAACTGAAACCCAACGCAGAACTGATTATTTTTGGAACAATGGAAGCCGGCTTTGAGCTGACTTCGTTCCAAAAGAGTTCCCTTAATTATGGCTTAGTAACGGCAAAAAAACTTATACTTAAATTCTGGAAAAATGCACCCACACCAACACTAAAAATGTGGATGTCAAATATGTCTGAAATGTTACACCTCGAAGACATGAGATTCATCCTAGCAGGCAAATCAGACCAATTCTTAAAGATTTGGTCTCCATTTATCAACTTATTACAAGCATAAGGTGCAACATAACTCTGGAAATAAACTGTTTAATAAAGGAGTGTGTAAAGATACGAAGCAAGTATATCCCTTTTATCTTTTTTTTAAAATATTTTCCTTTTTTTCCCCTTTTCTTTTTCTCTTTCTCGTGCTTAACATGTTTATGGGCTCTCTTCCACTTTTTCAGTAACTATTAATATCACTATCTTATCTAACTTTCTCTATTTCACTTTTTCTTGCTTCTGTTACTTTTCTATTATTAAATTTTAAAACAAGAAGTGGTACATGAAATGTATTATGCTATTTTTGGTTTATACTATTGTTCATTACTTCTAATAAACAAATAAAAATTTAAAAAATAAAATTAAAATCAATTGTTTGATTAGTGACATTAGTGACATAGGATGATACAGTGTGGAAATAGGCCCTTCGGCCCAACTTGCCCACACCGGCCAACATGTCCTAGCTACACTAGTCCCACCTGCCTGTGTTTAGTCCATATCCCTCCAAACCTATCCTATCCATATACCTGTCTAACTGTTTCTTAAATGTTGGGATAGTCCCAGCCCTAACTACCTCTTCTGGCAGCTTGTTCCATACACCCACCACGCTTTGTGTGAAAAGGTTACCCCTCAGATTCCTATTAAATCTATTCCCCATCACCTTAAACCAATGTCCTCTGGTCCACGGTTCACTTACTCTGGGCAAGAGACTGTACATCTACCCGATCTATTCCTGTCATGATTTTATACACCTCTATAAGATAACCCCTCGTCGTCCTGTACACCAAAGGACAGAGACCCCAAGCCTACTCAACCTCTTCCTATAGCTCAGGCGCTTTAGTCCTGGCAGCATCCTCATAAATCTTCTCTGTACCCTTTCCAGTTTGACAACATCTTTCCTATAACATGGTACCCACAACTGAACACAATACTCTGAATGTGGTCTCACCAATGTCTTATACAACTGCAACATGACCTCCCAATAACTGATCTACTCAATACTTTGCCTGATGAAGACTACTGTGCCAAAAGCCTTTTTGACCACCTTATCAACCTGCAACTCGACCTTCAAGGAACCATGCACCTGTACTCCTCTGCTCTACAGCACTCTCCACAGCCTTACCATTCACTGCATAGGTCCTGCCCGTGTTAGACTTCCCAAAATACAACACCTCACATTGCTCTGTATTAAATTCCATCAACCACTCCTCAACCTACCTGGCCAATCGATCAAGATCCTGCTGCAACTTTTCACAGCCATCTGCACTATCTGCAAAACTATCACGTCTTCAAAAAACACAGATTTGCGAGACACGACCTCCCAAGTACAAAACCACGCTGTCTATCCTTAATCAGCCCTTGTCCGTCCAAATGCCTGTGTACTCAGAATACTCCCTAGTAACCTTCCGACTACAGCTGTTAAGCTCACTGGTATATAGTTCCCAGCATTTGCCCTACAGCCCTTCTTGAATAGAGACCCAACATTTTGCCACCTCCAGTCTTTTGGCACCTTTAGTTTAGTTTGGTTTAGTTTAATTTAGTTTAAAGAAACAGGCCGTTGGTCAACCGAGTCCGCACCGACCACGGTGGCGCAACGGTAGAGCTGCTGCCTTACAGAGCCGGACACCCGGGTTCCATCCAGACTACGAAAGCTGTTTGTACGGAGTTTGTACGTTCTCCCCGTGACAGCGTGGGTTTTCTCCGAGATCTTCGGTTTGCTCCCACACTCCAAAGACTTACAGATATGTCGGTTAATTCGCTTGCTGTATGAGTAAAATTGTCCCTAGTGTGCGACAGGTTTAATGTGTGGGGATCGGTGGTCGGTGCGGACTTGGTGGGCAGAAGGGCCTGTTTCCGCGCAGTATCTCTAAACTAAACTAAAGACCAGCAATCCCCGCACATTAACACAATCCTACCCACACTAGGGACAATTTCACATATTCACCAAGCCAATTAACCTACATATCTGTTCATCTTTGGAGCGTGGGAGGAAACCGAAGATCTCGGAGAAAACCCACGAGGTCACGGGGAGAATGTAAAACTCCGTACAGACAGCACCTGTACTCGGATTGAACCCGGCGCTGCAAACGCTGTAAGGAAGCAACTCTACCGCTGCGCCACCGTGGCCACCCTCTCCTGTATTTAAAGACGACTCCTAAATTTCAACCAGGGATTCTGCAACTTCCTCTCTTATTTCCCACAATGTCCTCGAATATATCTGATCAGGCCCTGGAGATTTGTCTACCTTCAGACACGATAGTACTTTCAGGACTTCTTCAACGGTAACACTGACTGCTCTCAAGACAATTCCATTGACTGCCCCAAGTTCCTTGTCCTTCTATCTTTCTTCTCGATAAATACAGAGGAGAAATACTCATTGAGGCCTGGGCATGTATGGCCGCTGAAGGTACTGGCTCGCATATCTTCATTGATGATACAACTGCCTGATGGTAGTAGCATAATGAATTCTGAGGTGTATAGACATCCTATCTGCTCACGTTCAAACAAATGCCTCAAAATTAATTGGCTGGCGGTTCATTCTACAGCAAGACAATTATCTCAAACATACTACTAAAGCAACAATGGAGTTTTTTAATGCTAAAAAACGGTCATTCTGGAGTGGCCAAGTCAATCACCTGATTTGAACCCAATTGAGCATGCCTTTTATATTATTTGAAGAGAAAACTGAAGGGGACTAGCCCCCAAAACAAGCATAGAGAGGATATTATAAAGAGCCTAGAGAGGATATTATAAAGCCTCTGAGCAATGTGTTTCTATCACCTCCGGCTTCAGGCATGCCATCAAAGAAATTGAGTTCTGCGAAAGTCCGACCTTACTTGCTGATAAATGATGGCATAATCATGCAGGTAGAATTTAAGGTAGAATACATTCATACCTTTATTCCTTTGTGGATAGCTTTTGATTAAACTCTTCATGTCGTCACCCACAGCTAAGTCCATTGCGCAGTTGCCAAATTCATTATATTCAAAGGGATCAGCTCCATGTTGCATCAGTAATTGCACCACCTATTGGTGATACATTATAAAAGGATAGAATAACTTAATTCTTGATCGTTCCTTTGGATACCAATCAGAGGAATACGTCTGATTATAAACTCAATTATTGACCATATTATCCATTCTAAACAATAATTTGATAACCAGATTCTAATGGGTTAATTATAACACTAACAATAAAGGCACTGTTAGATCACAAAACAAAAATATTTTCATCAGGTTCTTTCACTTTTCTATAAACATTTTAAAGGTAAAGTGGATGGCAAGTGTATTGTGGTGGAGAGAAGCAATGCAAAAATAATCAATTTTAAGCAAAAAGGTTGAAAATACTTTTTTTTAAAGTAGAATCAAAATATTCATATACATTTCCAGATAACTAAAAAAAACCAAGGTGAATGGCCTTAATGTTGGGGTTGGTTTAATATTGTCACATGTCTGAGATTCAGTAAAACGCTTTTTTACGTACCATCTTGTGAATCCTTACTTAAGCCACACATACAGGTAGAGCAAAGCGAAAAATATCAGAGTACAACACACAACGTTACAGCTTTATTGAATTAGTTACGGAGAAAAATTCCAAGGTCTGCAATGAGGTATTGTTGGAAGATCGGGACTACATCCTAGCTTATGATCAGTAGTTTGATCACAGCAGGGTCAAAGCTGTGGAAGAAGGAACTGCAGATGCTAGTTTAAACCGGATAGACTCAAAAAGCTGGAGGTACTCAGTGGGACAGGCAGTATCTCAGGAGAGAAGGAGTGGGTGAAGTTTCGGATCGAGAACCTTCTTCATACTAGTTAGGATAAAGAACAATAAATGAAAGATATGGAAAAAAAGTAATAATGGTAAAGGAAATTGGCCATTGTAAGCTGTTTCTAGGGTGAAAATGAGAAGCTAGTGCAACTTGGTTGGGGGAGGGATGGAGAGAGAGGGAATGCCAGTGCTATCTGAAGTGAGAGAAATCAATATTCATACCATTGAGCTGCAAGCTGCCCATGTGAAATATGAGATGCTGTTCCCCCAATTTGCATTTAGCCTCACTCTGACAATGGAGGAGACCGAGGCAGAAAGGTCTGTGTAGGAATGGGAAAGAGAATTAAAGTGTCCAGCAACCAGGAGATCAGGTTGGTTCACGTGGGCTGAGTGAAACCAGGGGCGGAAAACCCTGGGGGGCCAGAGGGGACTTTGTCCCCTCCAAGTTTTGAGAGGTGGGGGACTTCCCCTCCAAGTTTATGTGATCCGGATTTTAAAATCTCCGCTTTCCGCGAGACAGTGGAGGTGGGACAGCTGATCGAGGGCGGCTATTGGACGAGACAGACGTCGGTCAGCAGGTAATGGGGGCGGGACATGATGATTCAGCACGATGATTGTAGGAGGGAGACGTGAGTTTTGGGGGGGGGGGGGGTAGGTGGGTCTGAGAATAGACGCGGTGATTGGAGGGGGGAGGAGTGAAGGGGTGGGACTGAGGATAGAGTGCGGTGATTGGAGGACGGAGGAGTGAGGGGGTGGGACTGAGGGTAGAGTGCGGTGATTGGAGGAGGGAGACGTGTCACAGACCTGTGCCTCATCCCGGCCGGATCTCCGGCGCTGTCCCGTCCCCACTCGAGTACACCCCCCTCCCCCCACGGGTGGCCAGAGACTTCGGCAGTCAGACGGGCATGACGCCCCCAGGCCTACAGCCAGCGCTAAACCCAGCTCACTATGCCTGTCCCGCCAAGTGAACCTGCCTGGGCTTGCGGGAAATATGGCCAGCGCTGGTATCCTGTCTGTCCCGACAGGGCTGTAGTTAACCCGGTGAGACAGGCAGAGTTGAGCTGCATTTAGCGCTGGATTGAGCCTCCAAAGACTCGCGCATGTGTGGGTGAGTGTGCGCATGCGCGCGCGGCCCACCAAAAAATTGTGTCCCCCATCCCTTCCATGTTTTGATGGCGAGTTCCGCTCTTGCGTGAAACGATCGCCCAGTCTGCGTTTGGTCTTGCTGATGTATAAGAGTCCACATCTTGAACAACGGATACAGTAGATAAGGTTGGAGGAGGTACAAGTGAACCTCTGCTGAACCTTAAAGGACTGTCGGGGTCCCTAGAGAGAGTCAAGGAGGTATAGCGACATGTGTTGCATCTTCTGCGGTTGCAAGGTAAGGTACCTGGGAAAGGGAAAGGGGGTGGTTTGGGTGGGAAGGGATGAGTTAACCAGGGAGTTGCGGGGGGAATGGTCTAAGCAGAAGACGGAAACGGGTGGAGATGGGGAAACGTGGCTAGCGGTGGGACGCCGTTGGAGGTGGTGGAAATTTCGGATTTTGTATTGTATGCGACGGCTGATGGGGTGGAAGGCAAAGACTAGAAGGACTCGGCCTCTGTTGCGACTAGGGGGAGGGGGTAGCAAGGGCAGGGCTGCGGGGTACCGAGGAGACACGAGTGAGTGCCTTATCTCACTCAGGGAGAGGTGTACGCTCATTCTCAAAAGAATGTGGATGTTCTTATACTGAACACCTCATCTTGGGCGCAGGTGCGGCGTAGACGGAAGAAATGGGAGTTCGGGTTAGAGCCTTTGCAGGAGGCAGGGTGGGAAGAAGTGTAGTCGAGATAGTTGTGGGAGTCAGTGGGTTTATAATAGACATCAGTGAGTAGTCTATTTATTGTGATGGAGACAGTGAGATCAAAAAATGGGAAAGGAGCTGTCGGAGATGGTCCAAGTAAATTTGTGTGTAGGATGGAAATTGATGGTGAAGTTGATGAAGTCCATGAATTCTGCATGGCTGCAGGAGGTAGCACCCATGCTGAACTCATGCTGCGAAGATAGAGTTCTGGGATAGGGCCCGTATACGCCTGGAACAGGGATTGTTCAACGTACCCTACAAAGAGGCAGGCATAGATGGGACCCATGCGGGCACCCATAGCCACATCTTGGACTTGGAGGAGTCAAAGGAGAAGTTGTTGGCGTAGTAGAAGGACATTGGATGGTTCTGTGGCCAAGGAAGAAACGGAGGGCTTTAAGGCCTTCCTGGTGGGGGATGGTGGTGTAGAGTGACTGAACGTCCATAGTAAAGATGAGGGAGTGAGGGCTCGGAAAGCGGAAGTCATTAAAGAGTCGGAGGACATGTGAGGTATCTTGGACATAGATCGTGAGAGATTGGACCAAGGGTGGGTAGGATGGAGTCGAGGTACGTGGAAATCATTTCCATGGGACCATGCAGAAACAAACAGGGCAGTTTTGTTTGGGGATTTTGGGGAGAAGGTAAAAATGTTTTCTGTTAACGATATTCACTTTAACTTCATGATGAATATGGAGTGCCAAGGAGTAACATCTATAATTCTTTTTTTTTAATTTAGTTCAGCTTTTCAGTTGAGAGATACAGTGCGGAAATAGGCAATTCAGCTCACTTGGGTCCGCGCTGACCAGCGATCCACGCTATCATGGACAAACACAGATCAAAAATTCACACTAATTAATTGCTCTGTCAGCATCAGGTGTATAATTTTTAAACAAAGATTTATACATTAATTATTTTAAACCTTTCAAATTGGGAAGGGATATGGGATGCAAAATTTGATAGGTTGGTGTAGGCAGAAATACTGGGTCAATGTGAAGTGCCTAGAAGGCAGCTGCTTCACCACAAGTAGATTTTGCTGCCTATTTGTCCTGAGAGGTTGTAAAAGACAAGTAGCCAGCTCGGTGGAGTGTTGAAGATATGCATCAAACTTTGGTTGCTATGAATAGTCCACCTAAAGGATGTAAATAATAATTTATAGAGATTTCAATCATACCTTCAGATGACCAAGCCCGACAGCATCCTGCAGAGGAACCACATTGTTCAACGCTTTTGAGTTAACATTTGCACCAGATGTTAACAACACCGACACAATTTCATGAAACCCGTAGTAACATGCTTCATGCAGAGCTGTCCAACCTGGAACAAAAGAGAATATTTTCATAGACTAATTGTGAGGTCCACTGATCATACTCCACAGAGTTCCAAACGATTGGTACCCGAGTCATTTCAAACAATCATGTTAAAAATGCTCAATTACTCTTTTTTTTCTTCTTCTTCTCCATGGATTGACACCTTGTCGTGGTGGAGAAGCTTGTGTGGTCCTGGGATCCTGAGAGTGATGCCATCTGGAACTATGCTCCTGGTAGGGCCACCCATGGCGGTAAGGGCGAGGGGAGGTCTCTGACAAAGAGCAATCCAACCAAGACCTCAACGGTGGAACAGGCAGAGGACGATGGCTGACTTTAGTGGAGCGTCACAACAGCTGGGAAGGCGGATGAAGGCTGCAGCAGAAAAGGGTCTCCGGTCGTCTTGGACTCCATGCCACTGGATCCTGACCCAGATCTGTCAAGGACCATGGGGTGGCTGTCTGTGCACCAGTCTGCTCAGGTTTAGTAAAGTCACGCACATACGTCTTCTGTAAACAGCTGTACAGGCACAGTCTGGTGTTTAATTCATCTTTAATTATCAGTCATGATGGTGTAGTGCAATACTTTGTTAGTTCATCTCTACCACCAGTGTAACTACGTAATATGGGAGCTAATAATAATAATAATAATAATAATAATAATAATAATAATATATTTTATTGTCATTGCACATAAGTGCAATGACATTTGGGTATGCAGCTTCCATCCGATGTCATAACTTAAATAACTAATAAAATTTAGATTTAGATACCCCGAGACCATGGTTTGTAAAAAGAACATTAAAACAGTAAAAACAGACTAAAGTGCAGATGTCTCTATGCGACATGACCATCTGAGGGAGACAGTTCATGGGAGTGGGGGGGGCACTCAGCAGGGCCGGTTCAGAGCCGCTATAGCTATGCGTCTGGAGGTGCGGGTGTAAAAGACCTTGTAACATCTGCCGGAAGGTAGGCGTTCGAACAGCCCATTTCAAGGGTGTGAGGAGTCTTTATGGATGCTGACGGCCTTCCTGAGGCACCGTGTGTGGTAGATGCCCTCCAAGGCTGGTAGCAGTGTCCCAATAATCTTCTGCGCTCTGTTGACGACGCGCTGAAGAGCTCTCCTCTCCGTGCAGCTGAGATACCACACAGAGATGTTAGTCCTTTTCAATGTTCTCAAGAAGAACAGTCGTTGCTGTGCCTTTTTGACCAGCACAGCGGTGTTGGTGGACCATGTGAGGTTCTCTGAGATGCGAGTGCCCAGAAACTTAAAGCTGGACACTCTCCCCACACTGTCCCCGTAGATGGAGATTGGGGCGTATTCCCCAATTGGTATTGGTATTTCCCAATTCAGATTGGTATTAATATAAAGTGTACAGTAAAGTGGAGTTAGTGGTAATAGTAAAATTAAATGAGAACTTACCAGTTTGAAGTTTGATCTTTATTTTATGAGGAGTAACGATGAGGGATTACGTGAAGAAGCCCCGCCTGGCGCTAGAACGGCATACTTCAAAGCAGCGGCATGAAAAACACAGAACACAATAGCCAGAGTAAGATAGTAAGGCTTCTCATAGATTTAGAACTACCAGATGATCATTTATTTTATGAGGGTGGGGAGTGGAGGGCACGTAATCCCTCATCGTTACTCCTCATAAAATAAAGATCAAACTTCAAACTGGTAAGTTCTCATTTAATCTTACTATTTTACTTCGGAGTCACGTGAGTGACTACGTGAAGATTTTGAAGCTTCTGTGTTTTCCATGTCGTAGAATTCTTCCATACGACAGTCCGGCTAGGTCAACACATACATGAGTAAAAACCTTTTACCAGACCAGTTTCAGTTCTTTCCATAAATCTTTTAATGATAAAAGAACATATAATAACCCCTTTTTTACATCTGGGGAAACCATTACAAAGTGATAAAAGATATAAGTGATAACATAATCAATAATATCAATTGATAGTGAAACAAAGCAGGTGATTATAGTGAACCCAACACCGCGTGTCCAAAGCCTGTCATTGTGTGAACAGGTTTATTGTAGAACTTTGAAAAAGTTTCTTCTTTACACCACCCTGCGGTTTCTAAAATATGTTCGAGTGGCACGTCCTGTAACTTCGCCGCGGACGTAACTGCTGCCCTGGTGGAGTGAGATTTGAACACATCAGTGTCTACTCCTGCTAAAAGTAACACCTGTTTTAACCACCTCGAAATTGTTTGCACTGAAGCTTTTGTGTGTGGTTTCTTATGCGTAATCATTAATGTTTTTTCATTACCTCGAAGAGTATTGGTAATTTTTATATATTGGTTCAAATGTTTAACTACACACAATGTTGGATCAATAGGGTAAGCTTGAAACGTTACCTTTGCTCCAGTTCTTCCTGGTCTGCTTTGTTTGATCAGATCGTAAACATAAAACACAATGTTATCTGTAGCCACATGCATACAGTCTAAACGTAGCAATTGTAATGTTTGCACCCTTTGAGCTGAAACCAATGCCATTAACATTACTAATTTAAATGTTAACTTAGTAATGTTAAAACTTCGATTGGAGTCCATTGCCTGAGTAGAGTAAGTACAATGCTGACATCCCAAATTTCTGTATATCTTGGTTTGGGTGGATTTTTGTTAAAGATTCCTTTCATAAATCTCGATATTAATGGATGTGATCCAATTGATTTTTGATCAGAGATTTGTCCTAAATAGGATGACAATGCACTACGTGCACTATTAATAGCACTATAACTTAAGTGCTGTTCAAAATGCAGCTCGGCAAGGAACTCCAATATGTTTGCAATGTTCATAGTATGATAGGATATATTTGATTGACTACAAAATTTTTCCCATTTCTTTATATGTGTCATATATTGTCTCTGGGTGCTATCTCGCCATGATGCGACTATAATATCCATAGTCCCATCCGACAATCCAAGCTCTTGTAGTGGTCTGGTCAAATCCTGCAGATTAACAAATTCATATAAGCATGTAATGGATGAATTTCTTTGGTCACCGGTTTTATTAACAAATCACTACTGCTAGGAATTGACATATATGGTTCTTTAATCATCTTTAACATCAATGGGAACCATGGTTGTGTCGGCCAATTTGGAATCACCAAAAATCCCGTGGCAGAATCTTCTATTTTCTTCAGACATTGCTGAACCAGAGCAAATGGCGGAAAAGCATAAAAGAACATATTCCCCCAATGCAGTGAAAAAGCATCTACTGCTACTGCATCTGGATCTGGTTCCCAAGACACATATTTAGGTAATTGATGATTTAATCTTGATGCAAATAGATCAATGTCTGGTAACCCATATTGAATCACAATTTTACTGAAAATTACTGGGTTCAACATCCATTCTGTGTTATCTTTAAACATCCTTGATCTATTGTCTGCCACCACATTGTATTTACCTGGGATATAATTCGCCGAAATCCAAATTTGGTGCTCAATACACCACTGCCATATCTGATTGACCAGACAATCACATGATACTGATCTGACTCCCCCCATGTGATTAATATATGCAACAGCTGTTGTATTGTCTAATTGTATTAGTACATGCAGATTCTTTTTTGTAGAACAATAGGCTTTTAATCCATAAAATGCCCCCAATAACTCTACATAGTTAATACCATATGTTTGGAGAAACATTTCCTCTTGGACAGTCCATCTGCCCTTACAGCTGGTAAATGAATCTGTCGCCCCCCCCCCCCCATCCGAGAGCACTAGCATCTGTTTGTAAAATTACTTCAGGCTGTTGTATCACAATGTTTTTAGCAGCTTGTGGGACATTTTCAATCCACCATTGCAATTCCAATAAGGCATTTTTTGTTAATTGCATAGGCCTATCAAAATGGCCTGCTCTCTTTTTTAGAGCTTTTATTTTGTCTCTTTGCAGGTTTTGGTAATGTAATGGACCAAATTCCACTGCAGGAAATGCTGCTACTAATTTCCCAATAACTTTTGCTACTTCCCGGATGGAGGGATAAGGTTTGTGCATAAGACCCCTGCAGGTCATTATAATATCATCAATCTTATCTGTTGGCAAAGTTACTAACATAGTAACTGAGTTGATCACAAACCCCAAATAGTTAATTGACTGTGTTGGCTGCAGCTGGGATTTAATTGGATGAATCAAGAACCCTAATTTCTCAAATAAGGTTTTAGTTGCTGAAACTGATTTTTCAGCTGATTCCTGATTACAATTGATGATTAAAATGTCATCCAGATAAGCCATAATGATGTGCTTTTGTGCTCTTAATTGTGCTAAAGCTGGTTTCAACAGCTTTGTAAAGAGCCTGGGAGCTGAACTTAACCCATTTGGTAAAGCTTTAAATTGCCACAGCTGTCCCAGCCAATTAAATTTTAAATATCTTCGAAAAAATTGGTGTATCGGTACTGAATAGTACGCGTCCTTTAAATCAATTGTGGCCATATAACAACCTGCTGACATCAAATGTCTTGTAGTATTGAATGTTTCCATCTTAAAATGTTTATACTCGACAAATGTATTAAAGTTTGTAAGGTCCAGAATAATTCTGCAACCACCATCTATTTTACTTCTTGGAAATATATTTGATGTTCATGTTCAACAGTTTTTTCAATAACACCTTTTTTAAACAATTTGTCAATTTCCACATTAATCTCTGCCTCTTCAATTGCAGAAAACATGAAACCATAAGCAGGTTTATTTTGTACCGGAGAGTTAACACCTTCTTTAAATGTTATAATAGCTCCTGAAACTGTTTGTAAAATAAACCGATCAGATGTGATGGCAAGCCACTCATCATAAAACATTTGTAATCTCCCTCCAACTGGAGATTCGTCCACAGTTTCTTTAGGAATTGAATAATTTTTTTGTACCTCTCCATATGAACGTGCGGTCTCCTTCTCCCCGTATACGGGTGAACATTAGGCTGTGTCAGATGGTAATATTTTCTTATCATATTCTTGCCTCTGTTTCCGAAATCAAATCCCCTTCTTGACGAAAAATACCTTTTTTGTCCAAAAACGAAAGGTCTCATGTGGCTAATAGATTTAGCCTCTTCATCCATTTCTCTTATTTGTTTAGGCAGGTTCTCTCCAAACAGATAACCAGGAGCTTGAACACCACTTGATCGACACAGACCTGCAAATCTTGGATGAAATATGGGCCGAATCGCAATTTTCCTCATACAATTAATTTCATAGAAGGAATTGCACAATAAGCCCAAAGTATCTTTTTGGATTTTAAACCATTTCCGACCCTTCCATTTGCCTTCCATAGGCAGTAATGGCAGCTGAAATCAGTTTGAGGATTCTTTGAAATCTTATTTCTTGTCCTCTCATGCCTGGAGACATAGGCGTCCATATAGACAGATTAACCGTAGGTACCTTCAATGAGGTGCCATTATCCGGTGTTTTATATAATTCTGCTGTTTCAACCATCACAGAATCTTGAAGTTGGTGAGATACCATATAGTTAATATTGGCAGCTAGGTTTTCTTCCATAGCCTCACCACTTCCTTCCGGTATAGCAAATTCTTTTGCCACATCAGGCACATCTGGCCTTTTCTTTTTTATTCGTGGTGTGCACTCATAATCCACATCACCACTTGCAGGGTCTGACCTTTGCAGCCCTGATACACTTGGAATTATATCCAATGAGACTTCCTCCGCCCTTAATCCTGGGTCTGGAGTTTCAAATTCCCAATTTGGCACATAGCCATATTCTGGATATTCAAACCCCTCAGGGTCATTTTGGGAAACTTCTGGGTACTGTGACCCTTGTCTCATTATATTCTGGAGTACTTTCTCCATATGCTCCATTTTAAGCCATATAGCTTTATTATCCGGAGGACTTTCATTATCAGAGTCATTATCAGAAACCACGGGCCTCACGGATTTCTTTTTTGCTTTTTCTAGGAACATTTTCCTCCGTGGTTTGTATTTCTGGAGAAATTATAGTCTCACTAACGGGTAAATCAACGGCCACCGGTATCGGAACCGGATCCGCACTAAACTCTTGTCCCGACTCTTTAGCTTCACCCCGGGACGATCTTTTTACCCGTGAAATTTTTCTTTGAGACTTCTCCATTTTCCCTTTTTTATTATCTGGCTAATCATTACGCCAGCGTGACTCTGATTTTACTTTCGCTTTTGCTGGTTCTACCAGCGTAGCGTCTTTTTTCCCAGAACGTCCCCTCTTTCCTTGCACTTACCTGCGGGTCCGTTCCGACCGCTGCGAGGAGCTGCGCTCTGCAGCTCTTGCTTCAGCCGTCAGCGTCGACGTAATGCCGTTCTAGCGCCAGGCGGGGCTTCTTCACGTAGTCACTCACGTGACTCCGAAGTAAAATACATTACTCAGATTGGTTCACATGCAATAACCAATCTACATCCTTCCCCGTAGAGAAAAGAGTTGTTAAACAGATACCATGGGGGTACTGACTGAAATAAGTGAACCCACAGACTGGGTCTCCACATGGTTGTTACAAAAAAGAAAGATAAAGACAAGCTCCGTGTGTGCATTAACCTGAACACAGCTACTAAACACCCATACTACCCGATGAGAACCATCGAAGACGTTGCAGCCCAAATCGGTCGTGCAACAGTGTTCTCTGTACTAGATGCCAAAAGTTCGTTTTGGCAGATACCTCTAAATGATATAGGGAATAGCACCCTGGAGACACCCCTGGTCAGCAACGACCGAAGGGGGCCTGAGACAACTCTTTTTTTTCTGTAATGTTATGGTGGAGCTAGGTTTCCTGTAACATATTCAGATACGAGCCCTGGGATAGTAATTACAACTGCATCCTATCGACATTGTCCAACTCCATCCCTCAGGCAGTGTAATAACAACCTTCCACCACATCCCATGAAATAAGTCCTTATCTTCATCATTTGGTAAAATAAGGAACAAATATTTTAACAATTAACATAAAGGTGCTTTATTAAAACAGAATGAGAATTTGTTACAACATAAATACATTAACAGCAGAAATAAAGGTAAAACAGCGTAATCTAATCGCCACTTCAGAAACATGTTTGCAGAAAGACCAAGGTTAGGAACCAGGCTATTAAAGAACAGGAAAGAATTGATAAATGATAACATATTCACGAGCGTGTATTTATCATATGAACTGGAACAATGAAAGTTTTACTTGCTCCAGCTTTACAGGCACAATAGATGCAACAAAACCAGTCTGTGGAATTCTCTGCCTCAGAGGGCGGTGGAGGCCGGTTCTCTGGATACTTTCAAGAGAGAGCTAGATAGGGCTCTTAAAGATAGCGGAGTCAGGGGATATGGGGGAAGGCAGGAATGGGGTTCTGATTGGGGATGATCAGCCATGATCACATTGAATGGCGGTGCTGGCTCGAAGGGCCGAATGACCTACTCCTGCACCTATTGTCTATTGTCTAACACCAAATCAATATGCAATAACTAATCAGTTATTCTAGGTAAACCAGACTATGATAGTGCAAAGTCCTTTGGGTTTAGATGCTGGTAGAACTGGTAGGAAGACTAGGGTGGACCACCCCCTCCCCAGGGAATCCCACCCAAACTACTCTCTCCACAGGTACTTTCCTCTGCAGCTGCAGGAGTTGAGGCAGATGTTTACTTACTTCTCCAACCTCATCTACTGTATCCGGTGTTCCCAGTGTGGGCTCCTATATATCGGTGGGAACAAGCGCAGACAAGGCGATCGTTTCACGGAAAACGTAAGCTCAGTCCGGCATGGCCTATGCAATTTCTGGGTTGTCAAACATTTTAACTCCCCTCCTCTTGCCAAACGGACCTGTCTGTCCTGGGCCTCTTCGGCGGTATGAATGTTGATTTTGCAAATTTCAAGTAACTCATGCATTCCCTTCCCTCCCTTCTCTCCTACCACCCTTGTATCCCTCTTGTTATCGGATCTCCCCCAGCCAACAATGGCCAATTATGGACTCCACTCATCCTGAGGCCACCTGTTCGTGATGCTGATTTGTTCTGGCCCTTTCTCGCCTCCAGTTTATTCCCCCATTGTTGGCTGCAGAAGATGATCTAAACTGATTGTGGGGGAGGCCCAGGACAGAAAGGTCAGTATGGGAATCGGAAGGGGAGTTAAAATGTTTGGCAACCGGGATATAGTGTAGGCCAAGGTGGACTTAGCGGATGTGTTCAGCGAAGCAATCGCCCAGTCTGCGCTGGTCATGCCAATAAACAAGAGCCCATACCGGGGCAACCGGATACAGTGAAAGGTGGACACATAATGCTGGATTAACTCAGCGGGTGAGGCAGTATCCCTGGAGAGAAGGAATGGGTGACGTTTCGGGTCGAGACCCTTCTTTAGACTGATGTCAGGGGAGGGGATGGGACAAAGATAGAATGGAGGCGGATAGAGTAAGACTGGTAAGAGAATTGGGAAGGAGAAGGTAGAAGAGAAAGCAAGGGCTATCTGAAGTTAGAGAAGTCAATGTTCATACCACTAGGGTGTAAACTACACAAACGAAATATGAGGTGCTGTTCCTCCAATTTGCGCTGGGCCTCACTCGGACAATGAAGGAGCCCCAGGACAGAGAGCTGAGGCAGCATCTCTGGGGGAGGTGCAAGTAAGGTTTGATAAGGTCCAACACAGGAGATTAGTGGGCAAAATTAGGGCATATGGTATTGGGGGTAGAGTGCTGACATGGATAGAAAATTGGTTGGCAGACAGGAAACAAAGAGTAGGAATTAACAGGTCCCTTTCAGAATGGCAGGCAGTGGCTAGTGGGGTACTGCAAGGCTCTGTGCTGGGACCGCAGCTATTTAAAATATACATCAATGATTTAGATCAAGGGATTCAAAGTAACATTAGCAAATTTGCGGATGACACAAAACTGGGTGGCAGTGTGAACTGTGAGGAGGATGCTATGACAATGCAGGGTGACTTGGAGAGGTTGGGTGAGTTGGCAGATGCATGGCAGATGCAGTTTAATGTGGATAAATGTGAGGTTATCCACTTTAGTACCAAAAACAGGAAGGAAGATTATTATCTAAATGGTGTCAAGTTGGGAAAAGGGGAAGTACAACGGGATCCGGTGGTCCTTGTTCATCAGTCAATGAAAGTAAGTATGCAGGTACAGCAGGCAGTAGACAAAGTGAATGGCATGTTGGCCTTCATAACAAGAGGAGTCGAGTATAGAAGCAAAGAGGTCCTTCTGCAGTTGTACAGGGCCCTAGTGAGACCACACCTGGAGTATTGTGTGCAGTTTTGGTCCCCTAATTTGAGGTAGGACATTCTTACTATTGAGGGAGTGCAGCGTAGGTTCACAAGGTTAATTCCCGGGATGGTGGCACTGTCATATGCTGAGAGAATGGAGCGGCTGGGCTTGTATACTCTGGAATTTGAGTTGTGAGTCTGTGAAATTCTCTGCCTCAGAGGGCGGTGGAGGCCAGTTCTCTGGATACTTTCAAAAGAGAGCTTGATAGGGCTCTTAAAGATAGCGGTCATGGGATATGGGGAGAAGGCAGGAATGGGGTACTGATTGTGGATGTGGATATTGTTGGACAATAGGTGCAGGAGTAGGCCATTTGGCCCTTCGAGCCAGCACCGCCATTCAATGTGATCATGGCTGGGCTTATATTCACTGGAATTTAGGATGAGAGGGAATCTTATAGAAACATATAAAATTCTTAAGGGATTGGACAGGCTAAATGCAGGAATTTTTTTCCCAATGTTGGGGGAAGTACAGAACCATGGGTCACTGTTTAAGAATAAGGGGTGGCCATTTAGGACTGAGATGAGGAAAACGTTTTTACCCAGAGGATTGTGAATCTGTGAATTCTCTGCCACAGAAGGCAGTGGAGGCCAATTCACTGGATGTTTTCAAGAGAGTGTTAGATTTAGCTCTTAAGACAAACGGAATCAAGGAATATTGGGAGAAAGTAGGAACGGAGTACTGATTTTGGATAATCAGCCATGATGAAATTGAATAGTGGCGCTGGCTCAAAGGGCCGAACAGTCTACTGCACCTATTTTCTATGCATCTAAACCATACACAGAGAAGTCAAAGGTGAAGTGAATGGAGAATTATAGTGATAGATAACACAAAGCTTAGGGTCATCCGGTTGTACTGAACACAAGGCAATACCCATTTCATTTCAGCTGTAGAGCTGGATTCAGTGACCGTATTTGAATAATAGTGGGCAGCTTACTGGAAGGATGCTAGTGTAATGATTACACTAGCTAACAGATTGACATTGACTCTAGTTTGATCATTCCTTCCTTCCAAGCTGATTTGGAGGTCTCAAATTCTAATAAAGTATTTATTTAATCTTATCCTGACCAAATCAGAAATCATAAGTGAAAACTGTTGAAAGGTTTAATAAAAATCAGCATGGTAGTTTTAATAATTTTCAACATGTTTGCAGTGAAAATGTTTGCAGAGAAAAATAGATATTCATCACCTGCATAATCAGGAAGGTTTACGTTGGCACCTGCTTGAATGAGGGTACGAAGCAGGTTTACATTTCCATTAATTGCAGCCTCATGCAATTTTGTCTCTCCATAAATATTCTTTCTATGCTTTATCTTGTTAGACTTTAAGATAGCAGATTGGTTGGAAACAGGTTGAGTCATGACCGGCTCCTCGTCTACTAAAATAGATAAATTAAAATAATTAGTGACCATTGTATTTTATACTGGTGACATATTAGTGATTGATTGTATAGGATTTAAACCTATGAATTTAGAAAAAATACTATTTTACATTGACAATGTTTATGGTGAAGCATTATTTTATAATAAGTCCTTAAAAGTACAGCACATAAGATCTTATTTCCAATGATCAAGTTAAATGTAAATTTGTATTGTAAGATTTCCGCTGTTCATTCCAGGGTAAAATGCTTTGACTTAGTTCTCTGAAACCTGCAAATGAATGGGTTATCCTAGACATTTATGAGCACCATCAAGTATTAAACTTGAGACTTTGCAATATCTACCTTCTGGAGGAAAATAACCAATATCTAACAATATTGGACAGTGCGTGATTGATTAGTAGCCTATTAACGGCCATATCGTACCACCTCATTGAGGCTTGGGTTTAGGTGTGGCGTGTTCTTAGCAGGGCATGTGGTGGGTGGGATCTGAATAAGCCCCACTCACTGTATAACAGATGATCCTGGAAGTAACCATATAACCATATAACCATATAACAATTACAGCACGGAAACAGGCCCTCTCAGCCCTTCCAGTCCGTGCCGACCATTTGTTTTCCCCTAGTCCCATCTACCTGCACTCAGACCATACCCCCCCATTCCCTTCACGTCCATATACCTATCCACTTTACTCTTAAATGTTAAAATCGATCCTGCCTCCACCACTTCTGCTGGAAGCTGATTCCACACAGCCACCACCCTCTGCGTAAAGAAGTTCCCCCTCACGTTACCCCGAAACCTCTGTCCCTTAATTCTCATGTCATGCCCTCTTGTTTGAATCTTCCCTACCCTCAATGGGAAAAACGTATCCACGTCAACTCTGTCTATCTCTTTCATCATTTTAAAGACCTCAATCAAGTCCCCCCTTAACCTTCTGCGCTCCAAAGAATAAAGACCTAACTTGTTCAACCTTTCTCTGTAACATAGTTGCTGGAACCCTGGCAACATTCTAGTAAATCTCCTCTGTACTCTCTCTATTTTGTTGACATCCTTCCTATAACTAGGCGACCAAAATTGTACACCATACTCCAGAATTGGTCTTACCAATGCCTTGTACAATTTTAACATTACTTCCCTACTCCTATATTCAATGCTCTGATTTATAAAGGCCAGCACACCAAAGGCTTTCTTTACCACCCTATCTACATGCGATTCCACCTTCAGGGAACTATGCACAGTTATTCCTAGATCCCTCTGTTCCACAGCATTCCTCAATTCCCTACCATTTACCATGTACGTCCTATTTTGATTTGTCCTGCCAAGATGTAGCACTTCACACTTATCAGCATTAAACTCCATCTGCCATCTTTCAGCCCACTTTTCCAAATGGCCCAAATCTCTCTGTAGATTTTGAAAATCTACTTCATTATCCACAACACCACCTATCTTAGTATCATCTGCATACTTACTTATCCAATTTTCCACCCCATCATCCAGATCATTGATGTACATGACAAACAACAGTGGACCCAACACAGATCCCTGAGGCACCCCACTGGTCACCGGCTTCCAACCTGACAAACAGCCATCCACCATTACTCTCTGACATCTCCCATTCAGCCACTGTTGAATCCATCTTGCTACTCCGCCATTAACACCCAAAGATTGAACCTTCTTAACCAACCTTCCATGGGGAACCTTGTCAAAGGCCTTACTGAAATCCATATAGACAACATTCACTGCTTTACCCTCATCAATTTCCCTAGTTACCGCTTCAAAAAATTCAAGAAGGTTTGTCAAACATGACCTTCCAGGCACAAATCCATGTTGACTGTTCCTGATCAGACCCTGTTTATCCAGATGCTTATATATATTATCTCTAAGTATCCTTTCCATTAATTTGCCCACCACTGACGTCAAACTAATAGGTCTATAATTGCTAGGTTTATTCTTTGAACCCTTTTTAAACAATGGAACAACATGCGCAGTACGCCAATCCTCCGGCACTATTCCCGTTTCTAATGACATTTGAAATATTTCTGTCATAGCTCCTGCTATTTCTACACTAACTTCCCTCAATGTCCTAGGGAATATCCTGTCAGGACCTGGAGACTTATCCACTTTTATATTTTTCAAAAGTGTCAGTACTTCCTCCTCTTTGAATCTCATAGTTTCCATAGCTACTCTACTCTTTCCCCTTAACTCACCGAGTTCAATATCCTTCTCCTTGGTGAATACCGAAGAAAAGAAATTGTTCAATATCTCCCCCATCTCTTTTGGCTCAGCAGATAGCTGTCCATTTTGGTTCTCTAATGGTCCAATTTTATCCCTCGTTATCCTTTTGCTATTAATATAGCTGTAGAAACCCTTTGGGTTTACTTTCACCTTTCTTGCCAAAGCAACCTCATATCTTCTTTTAGCCTTCCTAATTTCTTTCTTAAGATTCTTTTTACATTCTTTATACCCCTCTAGCACCTCATTTACTCCATGCCTCCTATAATTATTGTAGATATCTCTCTTTTTTCGAAACAAGTGTCCAATTTCCCTTGAAAACCATGGCTCTTTCCAATTTTTACTATTTCCTTTCAACCTAACAGGGACATAAAGATTCTGTACTCTTACAATTTCCCCTTTAAATGTCCTCCATTTCTCTTCTACATCCTTCCCATGAAACAAAGTGTCCCAATTCACTCCTTTAAAATCCTTACGCATTCCCTCAAAGTCAGCCTTTCTCCAATCAAAAATCTCTACCCTAGGTCCAGTTCTGACTCTCTCCATAATTATATTGAAACTAATGGTATTGTGATCACTGGTCCCGAAGTGCTCACCAACGCATACCTCCGTCACCTGACCTGCCTCATTTTATTTATTTTTTTTTTTTTTTAAATATTTTTTTATTGTAGAAACAATATATACCAAGTACACTCTTATACGACATTGAGAGTTATATAATGTATAAAATTATAACATATTGATTATTGATTAATACTATTTATGATAATTGTAGTATTATCCATTATACATTTCATTATTATTTATTTTATATAATTGGGAGTATATGTAGTATATTCCTAAAATAGGTAATACATTTAGATTTCTCAAATCATAGATATTCTTCTAATTACCAAATAGAAATCCCCGCTAATGTAACTACGTAGTACCCAATCTTAAACAAAGTGTTTTTTTTGATATTCATAATGTTATCAAAATATTAATAATGTTTGTATTATTGTTAATTTTATATTTCATAATTATTGTATAATTGAAAATACATAGTTTTATATAATTACAAGTTTAAACATCTATAATCTTTTTCATACGAACAGAAATAAGTGTGTACGTATTAAAAATTTATATAATATGTTTCTATAATTTTTTCCTTAATTAAAGATAGAGAGATAGAGAAAAAGAATAGAAAATAGAAAAGAAAATGTGAAAAGTTTGATGGAGATTGAAGTATTACTAAATAATCCAATCTTGGAGATACATTCATGATTTGTTATGTGTATTTCTTCATCCATTCAGATATTCAGGCCTCAGTCAAGTCCCTGCGCCGAACCATTGTGACCCTGTAGATATTTAATATAGGGAGACCATATCTCCTTGAAGAGATCTAACCTGTCCATAAGGACAAGTCTCAATCTCTCCAAGTGAAGTGTCTCCGTCATTTCTGTATTCCACATTTTAATTGTTGGGGATACAGGGCCTTTCCAAAATTTTAATATTAATTTTTTTCCCAATTATTAAAGAATAGTCGATAAAAGTTCTATGATTCCTTGTAATTATTTGTTCCATTTCCGGTATTCCAAGTATGATTAACTTTGGGTCATAAATCATAGTAATATTAATAACTTTCGAGATTATTTTGAATATTTCATTCCAATATTCTAAAATCTTCGTACAATTAGTAAATGAGTGTGACAGAGTTGCTTCCATGATTTGACATTTTATCACATATAGGTGATAGTTTTGGAAATATATTATGTAGTTTAGATTTAGAATAATGTAATCTATGTAAGATTTTAAACTGTATAAGTGCATGTTTAGCATTTAAAGAGCAGTAATGTATATGTTGTAGGCTTTCTTCCCATATTTCTGGACTTATTATTTGACTTAGTTCATTTTCCCAGCGCTGTCTATGTATTTCCGATGATGGGATATCACTTTCCAACAAAATATTGTAAATGTATGATATCATTTTTTCTGTATTTGGATGTTTATTCAAGCATTCATCTAAAATTTCACTCTTTCTATTTCTAAGTTCTTGTGTATTTGCAGAGATATAGTTTCTGATTTGTAAATATCTGAAATATTCATTATTATGAAGCCCGTAAGTTTGTTGTAATTCTTGAAATGAAAGAAAAGAATTATCCTTATAAAGATCCCCTATATTTAAAATTCCTTTATTTTTCCATTGTATAAAAGCTTTATCCATCATTGACGGTTTAAACGTAAAGTTGTTGGCAATTGTAAGAGCTAGCGGTATAAATTTTAGTTTTAGTGTTTTCTTTATTTGTTTCCAAATACGTATTCCACTTTCTATTATCAAATTTTCACTATAAATTTTCTTAGGTACATTAGTATTAGCAAATATTATAGAGCTAATTTCAAATGGAAAACAGTCTTCTCTTTCCATTTTTAACCAATTTGGTTTATTATCTATTTCTCCTAACCAAAAATTCATATTTCTAATGTTAACTGCCCAATAATAAAACATAAAATTTGGTAAAGCTAAGCCCCCGTTTATTTTAGCTTTACATAAATGTTTTTTATTTATTCTATGATTTTTATAGTCCCAAATAAAGTTAGTGACTATTGAGTCTACTTTTTTAAAGAAATTTTTAGAGAGATATATCGGGATTGATTGAAATAAATATAATAATTGTGGGAGGAAAATCATTTTTATTGCGTTTATTTTACCTAACATTGAGATAGGTAAGCTTTTCCAATATAAGATATTTTTATTTAATTTATTCAATAATAACGGGAAATTAGATTTAAATAAAGAGTCAAATCTTTTTGTAACAAAAATACCAAGATATTTAATATTTTCATTTGTTATCTTGAAAGGAAATTGTTGTAATATCTGTAAATTATTCATGGTTATTGGCATAAGCACTTTTATTCCAATTGATACTGTATCCTGAAATTAAACCAAATTCCGTTATTAGTTTTAACAAATTACAGATACTTATTTCCGGTTTAGTAATATAAAGTAATATATCGTCCGCATATAACGAGATTTTATTCTTAGTATCTTTAGTATCGTATCCATATATTTCTGGATGTAATCTTACCCTTTGAGCAAGAGGTTCGATTGCTAACGCAAACAGTAATGGTGATAAAGGACAGCCTTGTCTACAACCTCGAGATAAACTAAACTTAGTTGATAACATATGATTTGTTATTATTCTAGCTGTTGGATTTGCATATAATAATTTAATCCAAGTAGTAAACTTATCACCAAGCTTAAAGGCTTCCATCACCGAAAATAGATAAGGCCATTCCACCTGGTCAAAAGCTTTTTCTGCATCCAACGAGATGACTACTAAGTCTTTTTTATCACTTCTTTTCGAATATATAATATTAAATAACCGTCTTAAATTATATGAAGAATATCTTTTAGGTATAAATCCTGTTTGATCAGGATGAATTAATTCGTTAACAATTTTGCTTAGTCTTTGTGCAAGAATTTTTGTTAAAATTTTTTGATCCGTATTTAATAAAGCAATTGCTCTATACGATCCTGGGTCATCCAAATCTTTATTTATTTTGGGTATAAGTGTTATAATAGATTCGTTCAATGTGTCTGGTAATTTCTCTTGTATATATATTTGTTCATATAATGATTTTAAATATGGGACCATTTGGGCATGAAAAATTTTATAAAATTCCGAGCCTATACCATCTGGTCCTGGAGTTTTACCATTTTTTAAAGATTTAATAGATTCTTGGATTTCTTTTATTGAAATATCGGCATTTAAAAATTCTCTATTTTGTAAATCTAATTCTTTTAAGTTACATACATTTAAAAAGGCATCTATTTCTGTTTTTATTTACTGTTGTGTTACCAGTATACAAATTTTTATAATATTGCATAAATCTTTCATTAATATCCTTGGGTTGTATTAATAATTCACCGTTTTGTGATTTAATCCTATGTATAATTTTTTCCGCTTCAATTTTCCTTAATTGTCGAGCCAATAGTTTTTGTGGTTTGTCTCCAAATTCAAACAACAATTGTTTAGTATGTTGGTAGTATTTTAAAACTTGATCAGTATATATTTTATTTAATTTATACTTCAATGCTACAATTTTATTATGTATTATTATATCTGATTTTGTTGCATTCTGTATATCTAATTGTTTAATCTCCCTTTCTAAGTCATGTTGTTCCTTCCGAATCTTCTTATTATGGAATGCTTGTGAAGAAATCATAATTCCTCGAAGATATGCTTTAAATGTTTCCCATAATAAAGAGCGAGATATTTCTGGTTGATCATTTATTTCAAAAAACGTCTTAATCTGAGTTATGATGTATTCCTGAGTTGTTTTATTTTTAAAAATTTGTGGATTAAGTTTCCATTGTCCTAGATTTCCTGTTTTACCATTTATTTTAATTTTAAATGTTAATGGTGCGTGATCTGAAATTATAATATTATGATATTTGGATTCGTAAGTAAGTGAAATAAGCTTTGTATCTACTAGGAAGTAATCTATTCTTGAATAGGTTTTATGTACTGGCGAGTAGAAGGAATATTCTCGACCAGTAGGATTTTCTGTTCTCCAAACATCTTTAATGTTAGTCGTTTGAATGTATGCGTTTAATAAATCACTAGAATGCGATTTAGTTTTCCTTTGTTTTGAAGATCTATCTAAATAAGGGTCTAATGTACAATTAAAATCTCCTCCAATTATCAAATTGTAATGTGTTAATTCTGGAATATTATTAAGTACTTTCTTAAAGAATAAAGGACTATCAAAATTTGGTCCATAGATGTTAACAAAAATCATTTTTTCCCTATTTATTTCTCCTATTACAATAATGTATCTGCCATCTTTATCAGATATAGTAGATATATGCTTAAATAAAGTACCTTTACGAAATAATATTGCTACGCCTCTTGATTTATGTGTAAAGGAAGAGTGATATATTTTATCTATCCAATTAGCTTTCAGCCTATTTTCAGCGTCTTTCTTTAGGTGAGTTTCTTGAATATAAATTACATCAGCTTTCATTGCCTTTAAGTGTGTCAATATTTTTCCTCTTTTTATTGGTTCATTGATACCTTTAACATTCCAACTGCAAAAGGTTAATCCCTCGTTCCCCATATTTCTTTTTAAATCCTGCATTTTAGGTTTGTGGGAATCTAGAATAGGGTCCAAGGGTCCGCCGCAGTAGACTTAACCTTACACCCGAACACCGAATAGATGAATTTTAGATCTCTTTTATGTACTTCACGAATGTATCTCCATTGTTCCAGTATATAGCTCCATTCAAACTGAAAGATATAGTAAACATAAAAAAATAATGAAAAGTGAGTAAAAAGCTTAGTAAGGTGTATAAAGAATAGAAAAACTACAAATAAAATATTTGTAGTTTGTGAAAGCCAAGTTATATTGGCTATTAATCTAAAGGCTTCCGGCATTGATGTTATTAATTTAGCCAGCTCCTAATTTTAAGGAATTATTATTCCATGATAATATTTTAACGGGAATATAGTATTAAAGAAATGAAAAGAGTGATGTTAATCATCATAAAAGTATATATATCTAAGATTAGTTTAAAAAAAATCAAATTATAGAGCCACAGTTAAAGAATTTTTTTTTTAAAATACAAAAAATAGAAGTCATTATTAAAAGAGGGAGAAATACATTGAGGGGAGGATATCTCCAAATGTAACAGGACATAAGATATTAATTATTAGTAGTATTAATTAGCAATAGTGCACAGTCTTGGTTAATAACAGTCATAGTAATAATAAAACCGCGTTATAATTTTAGTATGTGTGTTATTTGTTTGTGTTAGTTGTATATTATGAATAATTGTCAATGTTCGGTGAGCTTCTTCCAATCCGGGAAAACATTTCGTTCCATACGACATTGTCCGTTCCTTCTGATTTCTTCTAATTCCATATTGTCGTATAAAGTTTCATAAAATGTTAAGAGACCGTACTAGGTCTTTAAAAATAGTAAAAGGCAGTATATTTGCTTGTAGATGGTTTTCAAGTATCAAACTGCTTTGCAAATTCCATTGCTTCTGTTGGAGTCTTGAAAAAGTGTTCCACGCTGTTTATAAGTAACTCTTAGGATGGCTGGGTAATTCAGACCGTATCTCAAGTTTTCTACACCCCTCATAAGGTTTTTGGCTTCGTTAAACGCTTTTCGTTTTCTGGCAACCTCTGGGGGATAGTCTCGATAGATACTGATTCTTTGTCCTTGAAACGTCAGATTCTTTGTTCTCGAGGCTCTTCGCATAATGTCCTCGAGGGTGAAATCATATTGTAACTTGACGATGATTTGTCTTGGGGGGGCGTTTGTACTGGTCTGTCTTCTACCGACTCGATGTGCACGAGCTAAAACAGGCATATCATCCAAAGATAAAACAGCTTGCAGTAATTTAGCAGTAAATTCTCGAGTGTCTTCGTGTTTCTCTAGACCTTCAGGAATCCCTGCAATCCTCAAGTTCTGCCTTCTTTGATAGCCTTCCAGCTGCGTGCATTTATCTGTTACTTTGGATAACAACTCCAGTAGACGTTCTTGTTCTGTTATCAGCTTTGCTGTAGACACAGTACTAGCCTCCGCTATCTTTTCAAGGTTTTTAATGCCATCAACTTGTTGTTCGACCACATTTGCAATAGGGTCAATCTTATGTTTAAAGTCTTTTTTAACATTTTCAAGTTTACCCTCCATCTTGCGTTCCAGGTTATTAATCATATCAATGATTTCATTCTTCAATATTTCTGATTCTTTCTTGAACTTATTATCAATTTGTGTCTTTGTATCTTTTTGAAATTCACACCATTGATTTTTCATCAAGTCCATCTGATTATTAATTTGAGATATTTCTTCCTTTATATCTCCCTGTATTTCTTTCATTTCTTTCTTTATATCTTTCATTTCTGCCTTGAACTCACGTTTTAAATCAGCCATCTGATGAGAAATAAAAGTTTTCAAGTCCTCACCTCCTGTGTCTGCTTTCCTGGAAACGTCTTCCAAGGAGCTGGCCCTACTCGAGTCCGAGGCTTCTCCCAGGCCTTCTCCCGCTCTCGCCCGGGTTTTTCGAGCTTTTGTCTTGTCGGTAGGGCTCCGTGCCGTCATGATTTGTCGCAGGGCTGATGACGTCAGCCGGTACCGTCGATGTTGAGGCGGCAGACAGTGAAAGCAGTCGATCGGTAAGTTCTTTTAAATCCGTTTAAATCCCCGTTTTTTGAAAAATTTTTGCGGAGCTGGCTGGTGCTATGGTTTAACGCTCCATAGCGCCACCGGAAGTCCTGATCTGCCTCATTTCCTAACAGGAGGTCCAGCACTGCCCCTTCTCTGGTCGAGACCTCTATGTACTGCTGCAAAAAAACTATCCTGCACACATTTTACAAACTCCAAACCATCCAGCCCATTTACAGAATGTGTTTCCCAGTCTATTTTTGGAAAATTGAAATCTCCCACAATCACTACCTTGTGCTTACTACTAATATCTGCTATCTCCTTACATATTTGCTCTTCCAATTCACGCTCCCCATTTGGCGGTCTATAATACACCCCTAAGAGTGTTGCTACACCGTTCCCACTTCTCAGTTCCACCCAAATAGCCTCCCTAGACGAGCCCTCTAATCTATCCTGCCAAAGCACTGCTGTAATATCTTCTCTGACAAGCAATGCAACACCTCCCCCTCTGGTCCCTCCAATTCTATCACACCTGAAGCAACGAAATCCTGGAATATTTAGTTTCCAATCACAGTCCTCCTGCAACCATGTTTCACTGATTGCCACAACATCATATTTCCAGGTGTCAATCCAGGCTCTAAGTTCGTCCACCTTACTTACAATGCTCCTAGCATTAAAATGTACACATTTTAGAAACCCACCATCCCTTATTCTCGGTCTATTATCTTTTTCATCTTTCTCGCCTACATTTTGGATCCGAGTGCTTCCCTTCTCTGCCTCTTGCCCCACACCCTGTATTACATGCTTAATGCTTAAATATCCCATTAACTATGGACCTTGTATGAAATAACATTAAATAAGTGAAGAGTGAAATGTATACAAATGGACACATTTCTTTCTTTTATTTTATCACTTGTCCCCAGTACTTTGAAAACTTCAAAGTATACGTACTCTGCAGAATTTAATCTCCAGGGGTAGAAATTGATGATCAATCTGTTGCACCAACTGCCCATGACAACTGGCTCCATCCTAAGCTTCAGTTTCGACATCTGAATCCTGTAACCTATATGTGCAAAGTTCGGTAGAACATTACAACATGTAACTGCTACTATGGGTGTTTGGCACTAAAGATGGTGGATAAGTTTCCTGTCCCTGCTATTTTAATAACTTGGAGAAGTCTGTCTAAGCCCTTTCCATGAATTCCAAGGAGCTGTGTCCAGAACAGCTCAGAGATTAAAGTGTTCGATATGGCAGACATTGAACTCAACCAGCCCACATCTAATATGATAAGTATCCAAGATATCAATTTAAATTTTCACAAACTTCATTTTATTATAACAAAACAATGCATCTTAGTTTTAGAGCAAACTGGAAGAACAACCCCTAATATTTCACTTGGATAGCCTATAACCAAACAAAATGTTGAATTGTCCACATTCAAGTAATGCCTCCCTACTCTGAAGAAGGGTCTCGAATCTGAAGAAGGGTCTTGACTCGTATGTCACCCATTCCCCCACTCCAGAGATGCTTCGTGTCCCACTAAGTTACTCCAGCATTTTGTGTCTATCCTCCCTCTTTCCCATTTCCCCCTCCCCCCCACACCATCCAAGTGCGCACGCATTTTCCACACCATCCTCTACCACCCGTCACCCTGCTCCTTTCCCCTCCTCCGCTCATCTCCCTCCCTCCCATCACAGAAGGCTATTTCCCTTTTATCTCCCCTTCTGTGCCCTTTAATCCCCCCTCTTACCCTCCCTCTGTGCCCTTCCACCTCTCCCTGCTTTATATTGCACACCACCTCTTCCTTTTATATCTGACACTCTTTTGTCTTCTTTTCTCCTCTCGCCTTTGACACTTAATCCACCCATCTTCTGCACAACTGTTATCGGGCTTCTGAGCAGTCCTTCTGTAAACGAGGATACTGTCCCATTTCCTTCTATCCCAGTGTGATCATTGGACTTTGTCTATGGAACTGTTGCGCCATAATGCTGACAACTATATTCTGCCCTCTGTATCTTCGCCTTTGGTCCACTTATTGTATTTAACTTTGACTTTATTGCATTTTGTATGCTATTTATGTATACTATTATCTGTACTATTATCTAATCTGATTGTACACCATGCAAAACATAGCTTTTCACTGTACACGTGACAATAATAAACTTTAACCATCTTCCAAGTACCACCCAATCACCTGTATTTACTTTGCCCATTCACACTCAACAAGGTATGACGGATTTGCTTTAAATTAAATACTGCAGATTATCTGAACTAAAATAGAAAATTGTAGAAATAGGAGTACTGCAAAATAATGTCACTGACCTAACATTTTAATTCTATCTCCTTCCAAAGGTAATGATTGACCTGCTTAGCATTTCTGGTCATTTCTGTTTTATTTACAATTCAATTGCTTTTCTTAAACAACATATTTAATTAATCTCAGTGGAACTGAATATGACCCATCACGTATCAGTCTGAAAAAGGGTCTCGACCCAAAACCTCACCCATTCCTTCTCTCCAGAGATGCTGCCTGTCCCGCTGAGTTACTCCAGCATTTTGTGCCTATCTGTGATGACCTATCTCCTGCTGTACAGTTAATCTAACTGATTCCAAAAGCCATTGTTACTATTGCATTCTGCAGAGGTGAGGAAATACCAATTTTATAGATGCCATCTAAATAGTTTCCTCACCAAGTTTTGTTGTACTTCTTTGTGGCCCATCCTGGCACGCGTCAGAATAATTCACGCTCTTTCCTTTCCCAGCTCTTGAATTCTCATGTGCTTTCACAGTTGATGTTGACCTATGTTGTATGCTCTTTTGTTTGCTTTTAGCTTCTATTTTAACCATATTTTCTCTTTCTTTTTCTTCATTGTTCTGTCCAAGCGACCTAAATAAAAATAAACCATGAAATTACGACAATTACGACAGATTACAATAGACAATAGGTGCAGGAGTAGGCCATTTGGCCCTTCGAGCCAGCACCGCCATTCAATGTGATCATGGCTGATCATCCACAATCAGTACCCCGTTCCTGCCTTCTCCCCGTATCCCCTGACTCCGCTATTTTTAAGAGCCCTATATAGTTCTCTCTTGAAAGCATCCAGAGAACCTGTCTCCACCGCCCTCTGAGGCAGAGAATTCCACACTCACCACTCTCATCGGGAACATGTTTCCTGCCTCTAGTGTATCCAAGCCCTTAACAATCTTATATGTTTCAATGAGATCCCCTCTCATCCTTCTAAACTGCAGAGTGTACAAGCCCAGCTGCTCCATTCTCTCAGCATATGACAGTCCCGCCATCCCGGGAATTAACCTTGTAAACCTATGCTGCACTCCCTCAATAGCAAGAATGTCCTTCCTCAGATTAGGGGACCAAAACTGCACATAATACTCCAGGTGTGGTCTCACTAGCATATCATATTAGCATATCATAATACGGCAGAACAAATCGACACTACCGTCAGCGGAAATTCAAATCCATATTTATTGCTATAAACTTTGTACATTTCAATGAGATCATCTCGCATTTCTCTAAACTAAAGAGTATAGGCCTAGCCTTAGATCTTTTCTTAACTGGCAAACCTGCCATCCTCAGAAATCAGTCTGGTGAACTGTTGTTACACTATTCCCTCTATTGCAAGCATATCATGCCTTTGGTAAGACAACACTATACCAATAATTAAGAGAGACAGAAGAGACTTCAGATGTTGGAATGGAGGAGTTCAGCAGGTCAGGCAGCATCTGTAGAGGAAATGAACAATTATCATTTCAGGTTGGGATCCTTCGTCAGGACATTTAGTTTTTAAAATGTTACCGCTTCCGCTACTCAGTTATTTTTCAGATTATATTCCATATGCCGTATCTTGCTGAAGCACTTACATTGCCTCTCATCATCTGGCTCACAGCACACGTTGTCACCAACTTTTGTATCATCAATAAACCTGGATATATGACACATGGTCTTCCGTTAAATTATTTATTCAGATGGAGAACTGAGGCCTCAGTCAATTGGTGGAAATCCACCAATTGTAAACTCCCAATTCTAAAGTGATTTGCTTCTCCCTACTCTCCATTCTTTGCCCTTAATCTTCAATCCATGCTCTTCCAATACCAAATGAAAAATCTTGTGGCTGACCAAATAAATCACATCATCATGTTTGTCTATTTTTCTTTCATAAATTCAAGTTGATTCATCACAATCCTATTATTATTTTCTGCGTCACTTAGTTATTGATGCCCAGCATTTTTACTGGTGCTAACATCAGGCTAACTAGCCTTTAATTTCACATTTCTTCTCTCTTTCCAAAGAGAGGGATTACATTTGCTATCTTCTAATGGAGGATTGTTCTATAATATTTGGAATTTTGGAAGATTGTCAGTGCATCCATCATCTCCATCGAAAGACTGTGATTTACATCATCGGGTCCTGAGAATTTTGTGAGAATTCACATATTCCATTTGTAACTTCTTTATAAATGAAAGCAGTCCACCCCTAGATAGAAAAAGACCAAGAAAGCATTAAATTATGGGCTGTGCATGGCAAATTTCAACCATGCCTGAAAAGTGCCAATCGACGACCATCTTCAATAAAAAAGAACTATTCATCAATGGCACACCATCACTGAATGCCCAAACAACATCCTGAGAGTCACCTTTGACCAGAAACTTAGCTAGGTCAGTTGCATAAATATTGTAGATGTAAGAGCAGGGTAGAAACTGTGTATCCTTAGATGGGTGACTTATTTCTTATTATCTCATAGCCTTACTTCCATCTACAATGCACAAGCAATCGAGGATGAATCATGATGCTACTAAACAAATATTATTCATTTTATTTCAAACTTCCAGCACCCATAATACTTTGGTGTATCACTAATATGACAATGAATGGCAACACCTTCACAATTGCGTGTAACATAAGAGAATTAACTCACGTGGTTCTGACTTTTGGGAAATCTTGTAAATAACTGAATAGTTGTCTGCTTTGTGCTTTACTGCGCAGCAGATAAGTACGAAAGGCATTATTAATTTTGGAGTTCTGGCTGTTGTTATTGTCTATTAATTTATTGTACATTCCATGTTGACAACAATGTTCTTGATTATTCATAAAAGCCAGCTGTGAGTTTTGCGAGGATTGCCCTTTTTTCTCTTCACTACGTTGAATCAATTTGGATGAGGGTTCTTCATGGTCAGGTATCACTGCCTTTCTCTTTATGTTTGCCGATCTTTTTTGGAATTGAAATCTTTGACTTTTAGAGGTAGAAAACTCAAAATAGGGCCACAAAGAACCTGTTG
The DNA here is from genome assembly GCA_035221665.1 of Okamejei kenojei. Lineage (NCBI taxonomy): Eukaryota > Metazoa > Chordata > Chondrichthyes > Rajiformes > Rajidae > Okamejei > Okamejei kenojei. Next base: position 21,373,241 of record CM069133.1, read on the forward strand.
GAACAATTTTCCTAGAAGATTTTCGTAGGATGGTAGGACCTGCTACATTAGGCTGATGTGAAGCAGATGTCAGGTTATCATGAGACACGTTAAAAGTTTTCCCTTCCGTTGACTTCTCCATCATCTCATACTTGGAAGTATCTGCTTCAGTTTTATTCTTATCATGCGAAAACTGTAGGATGGGCAAGAAGTACAAAGTTAACCGAGATTCCTTTTCTCTAAAGGTTGACTTAACTTACATCATAATGTACTATTGCCAATCCAGCATGACTTTATTTCCATCTTTTCAACCTCGCCTGTTTTGTTCATATTTTCCCCATTACCTTACATATTATCCCACTGATAATCTTAAACATTTATCATCTGCAATAATTATCCTAAATCTCTTCTTCTGCTACCATAAATTCCAACTCACCCAAAGCTTGCCTACATAACCTGTCCCAAATAAAGTTTCACATAGTGTGAAAAAGTATCACACAGGTGCATGGTTTCTTGAAGGTGGTAGGGTGGTCAAAAAGGCTTTTGGCACATCGGACAGAGAATTGAGTATAGACGTTGGGAGATCATGTTGCAGTTGTATAAGACGTTGGTGAAGCCGCATTTAGAGTATTGTGTTTAGTTATGGGCACCATGTTATAGGAAAGATGTTGGCAAGCTGGAAAGGGTAGAGAAGATTTACGAGGATGTTGCCAGGACTAGACGGTCTGAGTTATAGGGAGGTTGAATAGGCTGAGTTTCTATTCCTTGGAGTGCAAGAGGATGAGAGGTGATCTTATAGAAGTGTATAAAATCATGAGAGGAATAAATCCCGTAGATGCAGTCTCTTGCCCAGACTAGGTGAATCAGGGACCAGAGGACTGAGGTAGAGGTGAAGAGGAAAAGATTTAATAAGAATCTGAGGGGTAACTTGTTCACACAATGGGTGATGGGTGTATGGAACAGGCTGCCAGAGGAGGTAGTTGAAGCAAGGACCATTTAAGAAACAGTTAGACAGGTACATTTTTATAGGACAGGTTTGGAGGGATATGGAACAAATGCAGGCAGGTGGGACAAGTGTAGCTGGGACATGTTGGCCGGTGAGGGCAGGTTGGGTCGAAGAGCCTGTTTCCACGCTGTGTCACTCTATCGCATGCTTCTCAGGCTTTTTATGGTGCAATACATCAAAACATAAATCTGAAATTACATTTATAAGCCATTGCAAGACCAAATTATGTTATTCCAATGGCTCTGGCGTACAATATAATGGCCTACGATATTACATTCTATCTAATATCACTATTGGTCCGTGGCAGAATCCACAATATCACCTATCCATTGCGCCTGCTAATGCTGGCTGGCCCGTTAGTTACTCCATCACTTTTTATTTTGCATCAGTTTTAATGACGTGCTTGGATCACAGAAATGGAACAGGTTTTCAGTCTGCTGTACTGGACCTAGCAGGACTTTGAACCAACCTGCATAAAATATGTAATACATACATTGGCAGCTAGGGTATGTGAGCACCATCCAAATCCCAAAACAAAGATTTAAACTGCAACATACAACTTAGTAAGGGAAGTCAAGGTCAAATAAAATATGGCTGATGATTTTCTTGTGATTATTTGTCAGCGTACATAGATTATATTTGGAATCACATTCTATTCAGTCCTTGGTTGGTGGGATGCTCAGAGTGACAACAATGCCTGTCATTTTGTCCCTAAGTTGATGTTGGGGAGTAAAATCTGAGCACAAGAAGCACTCATTTTCTATTCATATTTCCTGCAGAGATTGATATGTGGAGAGGATAATGTTCCTGTCCAATCTGATAGTTTCAACTTGGGAGTCTGAATTCTCATTCTGCTTTTTTAACAAACCTCATTTTCGTAAGTGGGTAACTCTCCTGGAGATATTTTGCGGGATTGATTCAGGACTCTGCCTGATGAAGGTTGATAAAGATTTTTTTTTAAATTAACATGCAATATTAAAACTTTCACATAAAATGATGGTACAGAATCTGAATGCTGTGGATTTTAACCTCAATATTCTTCTTTTCCAAATGTTCAGGTTTCCCTGAAGTTTGCGAGTTTGGTTCATAATCTGTTATCTGTGTGAGGTCTTCATCAGCTTCTGCATTACCAACTTTGTCATCTAGATTATCTTGAATGGATGAATCAATTTCTATGTTGTCACTGCCGTCCAGTGTAAATATACCAACCCCTTGTTCTAGATTGTCCTGCAAGGATGGATCATTTACTGCTTTGTCACTCCTGTGTAGGGTAAGTGGACCATCCTTGCATTCTAGATTATCCTGAACAGATGGACCAAGTGTTGCTTTGTCACTGTTATGCATTGTAAATTCACTTGTCTCGTGTTCTAGATTGTCCTGAATAGATGAATCAATTTCTGTTTTGTCACTGTCGTCCAGTGCAAATATGCCAGCTCTGTGTTCTGGATTGTCCCCAATGGATGGATCATTTACTGCTTTGTCACTGCTGTGTAGTGCAAATAGGCCAGCCTTCTGTTCTAGATTATCTGGAACGGATGAATCATTTTCTGCTTTGCCATTTACTGCTGGTAATGTTTCTTTGACTACACGATGAGTGGATGAACCGAATGCTGATTTATCATTCACTGATGGTAGTGTCTCTTTGACTGGAAGAACTGGTGCCATTAATGGCATTTTGTTGAGTGCTGCCCACAATTCCACAGGCAATGCATCCTTTCTTTCTGCTAATGATTCAGCTGATGTTGCACCAACGCTCAATGCATCTAAAGAATCCATTAGAGGTGAGAGATTCATTGTTGTAAGAGAGCTAGCTGTAGATTCATCACTCAGTGGTCTTAACAAGTCTATTATTGGTATTTTTTTGCTGGTAGAGTTTAAGCTTTCGTTTTGTTCAAAATTCTCACGTGCTGAGATCTCTTCCTGGGGTAATACTTGTGTAAGTGAGCTCTGCAATGTGTCAACTGTTTCTGCATTAGAAGCATTAGATGATTCCAGTAGTGAATCGTGTCTTGAAAACACCGATTGCATAGTGGATGTGCAGTTTCCTACTGACAGTTCATCAGCAAATGATTTCCTTCCCTCCCATGTCGGTGTGCAGGGGGTAATAAGAGCTCCAGTAAGTAAATTTATTTCTGGAGCATTTTCATCATCTGAAATTTCCTAAGAAAAGAAAAAGCATCTTATTTTCATGGTTTACAAAGAAAAGCAAAACATACAACATCAAGGTAAATTTTGATACAAGCGTGAAATTATTATCACTCAAATATTATTTTACACTAATGAGACAATCATAACATGCTTATTTTGCAGTACAAATGCGGCAAAGTAATAATCTAGAGGGTTTGAATTTTATCAATTTTTCGTTTCGGAATCTCTTAAATATTTTGATTTTTTAAATATCTTTAATAAATCCCTTTTGCTATTCAATTGAAAAATCCACATTCCAAGAAATTGTTCAGTAAGTATAACATAAAAATGTCAGAATCTCGTCACAGGCTTAAATTAAGAGATAGCTGCACTAGTAATTAGTGTAAGTAAGCACGATTTGGGTGATAAATGTGCAGAACTCAATTCAGAATAGTAAACATTCACTAATGAACTTCATTGAATTGAATTGAAAGATACAGCATCGAGTCATTGGCCCTTTGTTAACCATGTTATCCCACTTTCGTCCCCACTCCCTACATACTGTGGACATTCACAGAGGCCAATTCACCTACAAACTTGCATGTCTTTGAGATGTGGGAAGAAACTGGAGCACCTGGAGGAAACCCACATGTTCACATGGAGAAAGTGCAAACTTTACACAGACAGCATCCGAGGTCAGGAACAAATCCACATTTTGACAATGTGACGCAGCAGCTCCACCAGCTGTGCCACTGTGCCTCATTGGAGAAAATGTGTTATTCTTACTTGGTCTGACCATTATCAGATTTCAGACCCACAGCAATAGAGGTTACTATTAACCGCCTTAGAAAATCAGCTGGTGAGCCACTATGTTATCACAAGAAATAAAACGAGATGGCTCGTGCACCAAATTCGAACATGGCAAAGTTACTTAGAGTCATAGAGTGATGCAGTGTGGAAACAGGCCCTTCGGCCCAGCTTGCCCACATCAGCCAACATGTCCCAGCTACACTAGTCCCACCTGCCTGCACCTGGTCCATATCCTTCCAAAACCGTCGTATCCGTGTACCTGTCCAACTGCTTCTTAAACAATGGGATAATCCCAGCCTCAACTACCTTTTCTGACAGCTTGTTCCATACATCTAACACCCTCTGTGTGAAAAAAGTTCACCCTCAGATTCCTACTAAATCTTTTCCCCTTCACCCTGAGCCTATGTCCTTTGGTCCTCGATTCCCCTACTCAGGGCAAGAGACTCTGTGCATCAACCCAATCTATTCCTCTTAAGATTTTGTACACCTAACCCTAACCCTAAGATACTTCTGGTGTATCCTACATCAGGCTGATCGGAAAACCAGACCCTCCAGAAAGGGCAGATCAGTAGAATATGCATGGAGTTTAAGAAGGAAGTGCAGATGCTGGAAAATCGAAGGTAGACAAAAGTGCTGGAGAAACTCAACGGGTGCAGCAGCATCTATGGAGCGGAGGAAATAGCCAATGTTTCGGGCCGAAACCCTTCTTCAGACCATATTCCATATTCCAGAATATGCATGGAAGTAGCCTTTGGAATCCTCAACATTGTCTCCAAATTCCATAAGCTCTCATGACATAAGATTAAACATGGCACCAAAACATCATGAGTACCACCTGTTACTCTAGCTGAACTGTTGAATCATGTATAACAATATTTGGACGTATTGAAATCAGCAATTCTTTGCACAGGGGACCTCAATGTCCATCACAAAGAGCGGCGAGGTAGCACTATTACCGACCAAGCTAATGACTCCCTAAGCACACTCCTGAAGTCTATCCCACCCCAACCTCCCTTTTCCAGCTTTCTCCCTCCCATCCACCCCTCTCCCAGTACAATCAGAGTCCTGGCCCTAACATCACTTATCCATTCTCCCGATAGACTCTGCCTGAACGACTTTGTTTTTCCCCCATTTGCCATCTTGGACAATTCCAATGTTATTAATAGGGCTCATTCAAAATGAATGCAAGAGCGTTAGAGAATAATAGTTGTTCTCCAACCCTCATTCCGTTCACCTCCAGCTCTCTGTTTGTAAACCAGCATTGCTAAATTAACATGAAGGTAGACGAAAGTGCTGGAGAAACTCAGCGGGTGAGGCAGCATCTATGGTGCGAAGGAAATAGGCAATGTTTCGGGACGAAATTTACATGCTTTATTTCCACCAAGAGCCTTGTGATATAATGGACTGAAGTAGGTGAGCCCACAAAAAGCCTGTGATAATCACAAATTGTGTCATCTGCACATATTTGCAGATGACGCAAAGCTGGGTGCCAGTGTGAACGGTGAGGAGGATGCTATGAGAATGCAAGGTGACTTGGACAGGTTGGGTGAGTGGGCAGATGCATGGCTAATACAGTTTAATGTGGATAAATGTGAGGTTATCCATTTTGGTAGCACAAACAGGAAGGTAGATTATTATCTAAATGGTGTCAAGTTTATTCTTGCCATTGAGGGAGTACAGAGAAGGTTCACCAGACATTCCTGGGATGGCAGGACTTCCATATGAAGAAAGACTGGATAGACTCGGCTTGTACTCGCTGGAATTTAGAAGATTGAGGGGGGATCTCATAGAGACTTACAAAATTCTTAAGGGGTTGGACAGGCTAGAATGAAATCTTTTGAACCTTTACAAAACTATTCAACACAAAATTGAACCCCAATACAGAACTGATTATCTTTGGATCAATGGAAGAGGGACGTAAATTAACTACGTTCCAAGAAGCTCTTCTTAATTATGGTTTAATAACAGCAAAAAAACATACTCAAATTCTGGAAAAACGCAACCACGCCTACGTTCAAAATGTGGATTTCAAATATGTCGGAAACGCTACATCTTGAAGAAATGAGATTCCTCCTACTAGGCAAAGTAGACCAATTCTTAAAGATTTGGTCTCCTTTTATCGTCCTTTTACGCGCATATGGTGCAACATAACATAACCGTAGAAATTAAATGGTTCAGAACCGGGTGACAGATGGGTAAAGATACGAAATAGGTATATCTCTCCTAATTTCTTTTCTCTCTATTTTCTCTTTTTCTTTCAATCTCCTCTAGGTTACACTACTATACTAACAAAAATAAATAAATAAATAAATAAGAGGATAGAGCGGCTGGGCTTGTATACTCTGAAATTTAGAAGGATGCGAGGGAATCTTATTGATACATATAAGATTATTAAGGGTTTGGACATGTTAGAGGTAGGAAACATGTTCCCGATATTGGGGGAGTCCAGAACCAGGGGCCACAGTTTAAGAATAAGGGGTAAGCCATTTAGAGCGGAGATATGGAAACACTTTTTTACACAGAGAGTGGGGAGTCTGTGGAATTCTCTGCCAGACGGCGGTGGAGGCCGGTCTCTGGATACTTTCAAGAGAGAGCTAGATAGGGCTCTTAAAGATAGCGGAGTCAGGGGATAAAGGGAGAAGGCAAGAACGGGGTACTGATTGGGGATGATCAGCTATGATCACATTGAAAGGCGGAGCAAGCTCGAAGGGCCGAATGGCCTACTCCTGCACCTATTGTCTATTTTCTATAATCAACAAACCCCTCACAGGGTAATGGCAATCACAGGCTCCATGGTTTTAAAATTCTTGAGTTATTACATGTCTCCAATCAGAAACATTTAAACAGTAAAGTGTAGGTTATTAAATGGTCATAAAATAGAATATTGACTGGCCTTGAGGGGGATACGACATATATTGCCTGAAGTAGATTCATATTGCCCGAGTCGAAGACGAGGGCAATATGGATCTAGTGAGGGCAATATATGTCGTATCTCCCGAAAGAGGACAGTCAATATTGTTATTATTACCCATATCAGACATCTAGAGGAAATTTGAACATCTCAGCTCGGCGGACTTCCACGTAAAATTTAACCAAAATGGACGCGGCAGTCTTCCTGTCTGCCGTTTGAATATTCTAAATTTCCCACGCAGCGTCACGTTGCCGTTACGTTGCCAAGTTCCCGGATGTGAGACCAGGGGAATATAAGACTATATTCCCGCTGTTTTAACAGGTAAAGTCCATAGGCGTTCGCAAGAAAGGGGAATACAAGAAAATATTCCCCTGTTACCCCTGCTGGCAGTAAAAACGAAGGGAATACAATTTTGTAAAAGCATACCTCAGATGTGTGATATGGGTAATAATAATAGAATATTGACTGGCCTTGAGGGGGATACGACATATATTGCCTGAAGTAGATTCATATTGCCCGAGTCGAAGACGAGGGCAATATGGATCTAGTGAGGGCAATATATGTCGTATCTCCCGAAAGAGGACAGTCAATATTGTTATTATTACCCATATCAGACATCTAGAGGAAATCTGAACATCTCATATGATATGAATGTATCTATACATTTTGCAATATGCATTGCAACATTGTAAATAAGGGTACTAAAACCATTGCAACATTGCAAATAAGGGTACTAAAACAATGTAACATTTATGTTTCATTTATGTAATTTATGTAATTCATTTATGTGACAATGTGAAGGTCGAACTTTTAAATCGCGAACCTCTTCTCGCAACCGGCTGCCATTTTGTTTGTTTTGAGAATAAATTTTAAATTTCGCACGCAGCGTCACGTTGCCGTCACGCAGCGTCACGTTGCCAAGTTCCCGGATGTGAGACCAGGGGAATATAAGACTATATTCCCCGCTGTTTAAACAGGTAAAGTCCATAGGCGTTCGCTAGAAAGGGGAATATAAGAAAATATTCCCCTGTTAGCGCTGCTGGCAGTAAAAAGGAAGGGAATATAATTTCGTAAAAGCATACCTCAGATGGGTGATATGGGTAATAATACACAATATTACGTGTTTTCAGTTAATGTTATCACTCGGAAAAGAGATTTTTTTTAAAACCAAAAAAAAATCTCCTCTTTTCTGGGCAGCTCAACAATCAACATGACATCAATGGATCTGAGGATTCTGCACTCTGACAAGGCTGTCAAGGATCCAAGAACAGCATGATTTTGGGGATTAACATGATTTTGAGGATCTATTTTGAGCTGTCTCGTAGGGCCGAATGGCTTACTCCTGCACCTACAGTGCCCTCCATAATGTTTGGGACAAAGACCCATAATTTATTTATTTGCCTCTGTACTCCACAATCTGAGGTTTGTAATAGAAACAATCACACGTGGTTAAAGTGCACATTGTCAGGTTTTATTAAAGGGTATTTTTATACATTTTGGTTTCACCATGTAGAAATTACAGCGTTGTTTATACATAGTTTCCCCCCCCCCAATTTCAGGGCACCATAATGTTTGGGACACAGGGCTTCACAGGTGTTTGTAATTGTTCGGGTGTGTTTAAATGCCTACTTGATGCAGGTATAAGAGAGCTCTCAGCACCTAGTCTTTCCAACACATTTGGAAACTTTATTGCTGATAGATCAACATGAGGACCAAAGAAAGTCAAAGAAGCCATTAAGAGACTGAGAAACAATAATATAACTGTTAGAGACATCAGTCAAACCTTAGGCTTACCAAAACAAACCATTTGGAACATCATTAGGAAGAAAGAGACTACTGGTGAGCTTACTAATCGCAAAGGGACCGGCAGGCCAAGGAAGACCCCCACAGCTGATGACAGAAGAATTCTCTCTATAATAAAGAAAAATCCCCAAACACCTGTCCGACAGATCAGAAACACTCTTCGGGAGTCAGGTGTGGATTGTCTGCAGAAGACATCATGAACAGAAATACAGAGGCTACACTGCAAGATGCAAGCCACTGGTTAGCCACAAAAATAGGATGGCCAGGTTACAGTTTGCCACTAAGTACTTAAAAGAGCAACCAGTTATGGAAAAAGGTATTGTGGACAAATGAGACAAAGATTAACATATATTAGAGTGATGGCAAGAGCAAAGTATGGATGAGAGAAGCCCAATATCTAAAGCATATCACCACACCTGTGAAACACGGTGGTGGGGGTGTTATGGCCTGGGCATGTACGGCTGCTGAAGGTACTGGCTCACTTATCTTCATTGAGGATATAACTGCTGATGGTAGTATCATAATGAATTCTGAAGTGTATAGAGACATCCTATCTGCACAAGTTCAAACGAATCCCTCAAAACTCATTGGCCGGTGGTTCATTCTTTACAATCATCCCAAACATACTGCTAAAGCAACAAAGGAGTTTTTTAAAGCTAAAAATTGTACGTTTTTGAGTGACCAAGTCAATCACCCGATCTGAACCCAATTGAGCATGCCTTTTATGTGCTGAAGAGAAAATTGAAGAGGACTAGCCCCCAAAACAAGCTAAAGATGGCTGCAATATAGGGCTGGCAGAACATCACCAGAGAAGACACCCAGCAACTGGTGATGTCCATGAATTGCAGACTTCAAGCAGTCATTGCATGCAAAGGAGATGCAACAAAATACTAAACATAACTACTTTCATTTACATGATATTGCTGTGTTCCAAACATTATGGTGCCCTGAAATGGGGGGACTATGTATAAACACTGCTGTAATTTCTACATGTTGAAAGCAAAATTAATAAAAATACTTTATTAAAATCTGACATTACATTTAAGTCTTAAGGCTAAGGGAACCAAGGGGTATGGGGGAAAGACAGAACGGGGTACTGATTTTGGATGATCAGCAATGATCATATTGAATGGCGGGTGCTGGCTCAAAGGGCCGAATGGCCTAATCATACACCTATTTTCTATGTTTTCCATTGTATTCCGGAAGAAGACTAGCAACAATAAACAAATCAGGTATTAAATTTGGGAGTTATGCAGTCAACTCCAGGATTTACCAAAAAATTCTCCATCACAAGGAATTGATAACACACTAATCACATTGTTAATTTAAATATGTTACATCACTGCTGACCATATAGAATTTACCTGTTCATTATTGTGGACTGGCAGATCATTGTTCATGTCACTATCCAACATGGTTTCATCCGTATCTTCTAAATTTTCTGTACAATAAGATGAATTATTAAAATTATAAACTTATTACTGCTGGAAATATTGTGAACAGTGCTTGGGAGTGGGGGGGGGGGGGAGAGACATATGGGAAAGCAGTAAACGAATTTACATTAAACCAAAAAAAAACAGGCTGCTCCATTTTAATTTTAAACCGAGGGCAGATATGGCCACCTGGTATTACCCACAGGTGTTTGAGAGACTTGAACAATGGACACAAACTATTTGTTAATAGCAACAGGCAATTAATGAATTCTAATAAGCAGCCCATCTATGTGACATATAACATTTTTATGCACCTTGAGAGTGATTTTATAGCTATTTTGAGAAAAGGATAGAATTGTTTCCAGTTTTGAACTTAAAACAAAAATATGCAATTATAAGAGGGAGAAAAGGCTATGACATTTTCATAATGTGGTGTTCTTAGTCAAATCTATCCTCGTATTTTTCTCAAAAGCAAGAATAAATCTAAATACATCCATATTTTGCTACTGAATCAGATTTCCTTTGCTGTGCAGTCAGTAGTTGTTCCCTCTGGTGCAAATTGAAATTTTATGGACTTTTTGCCCAAATTGTACCGTAGTTATAGTGGTCATGTAATGGCTCATATTGTCTGTTTCATGCATTAAAATAACCACTGATAAAATTTAAGGAAATAGGCGCAGTTCTTCTTCCACTGGCTGAAAAAAACAATTTGTTATTAGCCAAATAATCGAAAGCCACAAAATGTTAAGATCATATCAAAGTGCTTTTGGCTTTAAGGCGGTAGCATAGTGATTGGAGCTAAACAGCTGAAGAGATGTTCAGAAGAATTTAGTGAAATAAATTACCAAGATAATCACTTTATTCTTAAAATCTCACATACATGAATCAATGTCACATTAATAACAACAATCAGCATATCTTTGAACATTTTAAAGGATACTAGACCAAGTGCAGGCCCGTTTTGATAGGGATGGGGTGGGAGGAGGAGGAGGGGTGGGGAGGAGAGATAGATGGGGAAGGGGGAGAGAGGTGTGGGGGAGGGGGGAGGGAGGGGAGAAGGCAGTTGGAGTAGGGGAAGGAAGGGGAAAAGTGTGGAGGGAGGGAAAGATGGGTGGGGGAGAGAGGGGAAAGAGTGGGGAGGAATAGTGGGAGGGGTAGGGGCAGTCTATCTATTCTCCACTCCCTATCACCCCCAATCCACTTTCTCTATTCCCACACACGTGATCATGCGCTTCGACACAGGCTGCGGGGGGGGGGGGGGGGGGGGGGGGGGGGGGGGGGCTGGTGCTGGTGCAAGGGTAGATGTAAATGAGATCAATTCCGATCGGTCATCTGTGAGCATTGGGCATTGTGACATCACACATTGGAATGTTCACCAACATTCTATGGGTGAGAGCAGTTTGATTTTTTAAACATTTTGAAATATTGGGGGGGGGGGGGGGGAAGGATTTTATTCAAAATTGTGTACATAAAAATGTCTAAATGTAATGAGATGTGCATTTGTGAATGTAAAAGTGTAATGTCTAGCAAAATGCAAAAAATGGCGGCGTTTGAGGGTCTGATTTTGGCGGACCATGCAATCAAAGGCCAAAGATCTTATCCGAAAAAAAAATAGAATGTGACATACACCCACAAGACACACACACGGCCGGCTGGCAGACACACACACACAGAGTTTTAAAAGTATACTAGACTAAGTGATGACCCGTTGGGAATGTTCCCCCAACATGCGGTTGCGGGGGGGGGGGGGGGGGGGCAGCATGTGGCGTCACACACACTAACTACCCTTGATATTATATTAATATTATTAATTTGCTCCTTTTACCCCATAATCGTCCTATCCACGGACAGACACAGACAGACAGGCAGGCAGGCAGACACAACAAAAAAGACAATCAAAATTAAATTATAAATTAAGCTATATATTCCTACGATAAACACAAAATACTAGAGTAAATTAGTGATTCAGGCAGCATCTCTGGAGAAATTGGATAGGTGACATTTTGGGTCAGGACCCTTCTTCAGACTAAAGTAGGGTCTAAAAAAGGGCCCCGACCAGAAACATCACCTATCCATTTTTTTCAAAGGTGCTGCCGGACCCGTTGAGTTTTGTGTCTATCTTTAGTATAAACCAGCATCTACAGTTGCTTATTATATTAGTTATTCTTCCTGCCATCATGGTTCACCACATTTAACAAAAATTATTTATTTGCACACAACACAATTTATGCATCTTTGCACACAATTAATAAATTTACCTGTTTGCACTTAATATTTGGTTATTTCATTGATGTTACATTCACGGTTTTGAATTACATCACAAATTACATATGTAATATTCAAATGAGACTGAAATCTTACAACATGTTTCAATGCTATCCATAATGTGCAGATTGGCTTCAACAAAGGAAACAGTGGAAAACATCCCAGAAAACAAAATATTTTAATGAACAGCCGACATAGGTTTCATAAGGAAAAGTTGTTTGACCAGCCTCACTGTATGCTTTGAAGAAATAGTATAGAATGGATAATGTAACATGTACAATATATCCAAATTACCAAAAATACGTGCTCCATTATCAACAAGATCAACAATAGAAATATCAGACAAATTATATTTGGCTCTGGTGAGACCACACCTGCAGTATTGTAAGCACTTTATGGTCTCCTAATTTAAGGAAGGACATTCTTGCTATTGAGGGAGTGCAGCTTAGGTTCACCAGGTTAATTCCTGGGATGGATGGACTGACATACGATGAACGAATGGATCAACTGGGCTTATATTCACTGGAATTCACTGGAATTTCAAAGGATGAGAGGATATCTCATAGAAATATATAACATTCTTAAGGGATAGGACAGACTAGATCGCAACAGAGACAGTCCCCCTAGTCCTTACCTTCCACCCCATCAGCTGTCACACATAACACATAATCCTCCAACATTTTTGCCAACTCCAACAGGATCCCACCACTATTTACATCTTCCCATCTCAACCCCTTTCCGCCTTCCACGGAGACCGTTCCCTTCGCAACTCTCTGGTTAACATTCCTTCCCACCCAAACCACCTCCTCCCCAGGTACCTTCCCCTGCAACTGCAGGAGATGCAGCACCTGTCCCTATACCTCCTCCCTCGACTCTTTCCAGGTACCCTGACAGTCCTTTCAGGTTAGGCAGAGCTCCACTTACACCTCCTCCAACCTCATCTATGCATCCATCGTTCAAGATGTTAACTCTTATTCATCGGTAAGACCAAACGTAGACTAGGCGATCGTTTAGCAACACTTTCGCTCAGTCTGCCTGGACCTACCTGATCTCCCGGTTGCTAAACACTTTAATTCTCCTTCCCATTCCCATACTGACCTTTCTGTCCTAGGTCTCCTCCATTGTCAGAGTGAGACTAAACACAAATTGGAGGAACAGCATCTCATATTTTGCTTGGGCAGCTCACAGCACAGTGGTATGAATATTGATTTCCATTGCTTCAAGGAAGCCCGGCATTTCCTCTCTCTCCGGCCCTCCCCCACCCAAGTCGCACCAACTTCTCGTTTTCACCCAACAAACAGCTAACAATAGCCTGTTTCCTTTATCATCATTACTATTTTGTATATTCTTCATTCATTGTTCTATATCTCTCTACATCATCTTCTATATCTCTTGTTTCCCTTTCCCTTGACTTTCAGTCTGAAGTAGGGTCTCAACCTGAATGCCACCCATTCATTCTCTCCAGAGATGCTGCCTGTTCCGCTGAGTTACGCCACCGTTTTGTGTCTATCTTCAGTTTAAACCAGCATCGACCAGTTCCTTTCTGCACAGAACATGATTTCTGTTGTTCATATTTATATTAATTAAAAATGAAATCAAAAAGAATTTAGAAAAGTTCCAATTGTCAAAGCAATGGGTATATCACTATTGCTGAAGGCTTTAAAAGGTTGCAATATTATTTAAACTTGCAGAATCAGAGCCTTAATAACAAATGAACTTCCAGCCCAGCACATCAGTGCTGGAAAAAAATGGGTGTAATGTTAATAATAAAAAAACTGCAGATACTAAAATTCTAAAACCTGCAAATTGCTAGAAATATGCATCTCAATGAGGAATCATTGACCTGGAAAATGAACTCCAATTCACACTCTGAATGGCAACATTTTCTATTTTCATTTTGGACTTTAATTTGACCCCACTTTCTGGCTCTTGTCCTCAGAGATTATGATTCAGTAACTTGAAATTCAGCAAAGGTTTCTGCCTCCACCCCCTTTCAGGCAGCAAGTTCCAGACACCTACCACTTGTTGAGATACAGGTATCGCCTATTCTTTGAAAAACAAGAATTTAAATGGAGTGGAGAAAAAATTGGATTCACGGTGTCCAAAAGAAAATTGTCAAGGCCAATGGAAGACACAGCCTGTTTTTATTTAAAAAGGCACCAAGCATCACTTTTAGAGGGATATAATAGAAAGGTTGAGAAGTTATGAAAAACTTGGACTGAAACCAGATAGACCAAAATACACCAAATTATTTTACACCAATTTATTGCCATTTTTTTTTAATGGATGGAAGGACAAAAATAGTATAAAAACTATAAACAGAGGCAATACCAGAAATTTATTATGCTGGAAAGAATGATCATGTTGGGTCTCTCTTCCTTGGACAGAGAAATTTGAACAAAAACATTTTTTTTAAGTTTCCAATTATGAAAAGTTATGACAGAGTAAAAAAACTTATTTTTCTTTTTTAATGTATTTTTGTTAGAAGTAAGTACAGTAGGGAGATTAGTGAAATATTATAGCTAGAATGAATGGAGGGACCCATAGAGGGTTACCTCCCTTATCTAGGAGAGGGCCCTTTCTTAGTGTTAGGCTTCCCCCCTCAATTTACAGAGGGATTTGGGATCTATGGAGGAGAGAGAATAACCTTTTTTGATGTTTTGTTTTGTTTTGCCAGGTAAAACACCTTTGTTTGTTCATATGTTTTGGTTTGTTGTTCAGAATGGTTCTGGTGTTGAGTTGAGGGGATACGGTGAAATCAATCACACTAAGTGTAATGATGCAATGTCAAAGACTTAAGCTGCTGTCTCTAAATGTTAATGGTTTGGGTAATCCAATTAAGAGGGCTAAAGTCATGACTAAATTGAAAAAAGTGAAGATGCATATTATTTTCTTACAAGAAACCCATTTATCGCGACAAGAGCATGAGAAGCTGAAAAGATTTGGATATAAAAACACATATTATAGCTCACATACTTGTAGCCATAAAAGATGAGTGGCAATCTTGATATCAAACTCAGTTAAATTCGAAATGTTCAAAGAAATAAAAGACAAAGAAGGGAGGTATATCATAGTAAAGGGCAAAGTTGATAATAATATCCTGACACTGGTGAATATCTATGCTCCCCCAGATAGTGATAAACATTTTTTCAAATCCCTATTTGATATTATTGCAATGGAAGCAGAAGGAATTTGTATTTGTGGGGGGGATCTGAATGTTGTACTGAATCATTGGCTTGATACGACAAGTAAAAAGAAGAATAAGAACCAGTTAACAAAACTACTAAACATTACAAAGGACAAAGGACATTTATTGTCACATACACATATTGGTGTAGTGAAATTTGTCTTGCCATGCAGCACTAGATAAAGATAAGACATAACATTAAAGAATTTAACATAAAATATAAAAAACATTCCGCACAATGGTTCCCATTATGAGGGAAGGCACAAAGTCCAGACCCCATCCCCAGTTCACCCATAGTCGGGCCTATTGAGGCCTCCACAGTCGCCGCTATGGGGGTCGATGTTCCAGGCCCTTCTTCGCCGGGTGATGGTGCTCCGGCGACAGGAGAACCCACTCAGCGGCTCAGGGTGCCTGTAACGGCCGCTTGCTGGAGACCGCAGCTTCCGACGTCAACAGGCCGCGTTGAATGGAGTTCCACAACTGGTGATCTCGCCGAGAGATCCCAGGCTCCCGATGTTAAAGTTCAGCGCTGCCGCCCGCGGCGGCCAACTCCTCAGTCCCGCAGCTCCGCGATGTTCTCCTGCGGTCTTCAGCTCACCGGAGTTCCAGCGCGGCGACCCAGGCAAGGCATCGCTCAGGATATCTCCTTCGCTCCTTAGATGCTGCTGCACCCGCTGAGTTTCTGCAGCCTTTTGTGTACCCTCGATTCTCCAGCATCTGCAGTTCCTTCTTTAACAAAGGATATAGAAAGATGGTCCACCTACCCAATGGATTTTAGTAGTAAGATAAATGTGGTGAAAATGAATATTTTGTCAAGGCTATTGTACTTGTTTCAATCTCTGCCAATCTCTGCCATTAAAACAATTCATGGAATGGGATAAATTAATATCTAGATTTATTTGAAAAAATGTGTTTCTTTATTACGCCTAACATAAAAAGCAAGCCTTCTAAGGCAGCAAACATGCTGGAGGCAATGTGGTCAAACAGACGCAAATCGTGCACATATCTTCTGGAGTTGCCCAAATATAGAACCATTTTGGATCAGAGTGAATTCAGAATTAACGGAGGTATTAGGATATATATAGTTTCCAAGAAGTGTTCCATTTTATACCTGGGAAATATAAATACAGTGGTGCTGAAGGAAGATAATTACTTGGTTAAAATCCTACTCACAGATGGTAGAAAGGCCATTACAAGAAACTGGCTTGCAGCGGTACACACCCAGACTTAGACAATGGTTAGACATAGTACTGGAAATATTTGTCATGGAGAAAATGACATATTTTCTAAGAGTGAAAGAAGACGAGTTTAACAGAAAATGGGAAAAATGGATTATATATAGAAATAAAGACATCAACATTGTATAATTTTATTGACAATAATGTAAGTTATTGGAAAATGTTTTAGTATGAAAATAGTTCTGTATACTGCATCATTAATTGTAAACTGAACCCCCGTTTCACTGTATTGTTGTATGTTTCGTTGTTATATTTGTGTTTTATTTGTGTATACATAAAAGCAATAAAAACTAAAGTGGAAAAAAAAAGTACAGTAGTGTGGTACCTAAGTGCCGAATACATACATACACATTACCATTTTTGTACAACTTCTTATTTTTAATTTAATAATAAAAGAACAGTGAAAGAAAAAGGGAAATAGATAAGACAAGCGAGTAGAAACAGATAGCGAAAGAGACTGAGAGCAGAAATAAAAAGTTAAGAAGATTGAAAGAAAAAGAGAAAGTAGCGAGAAAAGAAATTAGGAGAGATATACCTATTTCGTATCTTTACCCATCCGTCACCCAGTTCTGAACCATTTAATTTCTAAGGTTATGTTATGTTGCACCATATGCTTGTAAAAAGTCGATAAAAGGAGACCAAATCTTTAAGAATTGGTCTACTTTGCCTAGTAGGAGGAATCTCATTTCTTCAAGATGTAGTGTTTCCGACATATTTGAAATCCACATTTTGAACGTTGGCGTGGTTGCGTTTTTCCAGAATTTGAGTATAAGTTTTTTTGCTGTTATTAAACCATAATTAAGAAGAGCTTCTTGGAACATAGTTAATTTACGTCCCTCTTCCATTGATCCAAAGATAATCAGTTCTGTATTGGGGTTCAATTTTGTGTTGAATAGCTTTGTAAAAGTTCCAAAGGTTTAATTCCAAAATGTATGCAGTTCTGTACAAGAGACAAAGGAACGTGCTATAGTGGCATTTTGAGTTAGACATTTATCACAAATGGGGAAGAAATTTGTTGCCTCTGTTGTTGGTGTTTCTATATTTAAAATTATATTATGTAAATATGATATTAAATTGCTTGATTCTGCCTTTCTATTCATTCCTTCCTCTAATAAATCTGAGGTTAGAGTTTGATATCCTTGTATATATTTTTTTCAAATAATCTTGAATTTGAAGATATTTGAAATATTGGTTACTTTTCAAGTTATATTTTAGTTGTAATTGTTGGAATGATAAAAGTTTTCCCATTTCATACATATCTCCAATCATTTTAATTCCTATTCTTTCCCAATGGATAAATGTTTTATCAATAATATATGGTTTGAATGAGGGATTGTTAGCTATTGAGGATAGAAACGATAAGTTTCTTAATTTTAAAGTTAATTTTATTTGTTTCCAGATTCGTATTATACTGTGAAAAATTGGATTCTTCTTATATATTACATTGTTCAGTTTCATCGGGGAAAGAAGAATCGCTTCTATATTATAAGGTGAACAATCTTCTTTCTCCATTCTTTTCCAATCTACTTGTTGGGCAGAACTGTCCAACCAATAGATTATATTTGTAATATTCACTGCCCAATAGTAGTACAAGTTAGGGAGTGTCAGTCCCCCTGATTCTTTAGATTTACACAAATGTTTTCTTTGAATTCTGTGTGATTTATAGTCCCACATGAAGTTTGTAATATCAGAGTCTATTTTTTTAAAGAATTTCTTTGGTAAATATATTGGTATTGATTGAAATAGGTACAGTATTTGTGGTAAGAAGATCATTTTTATAGCATTTATTCTGCCTATTAAGGACATCGGCAGTGTTTTCCAGAATTTAATCAACCCATTTAATTTAGTTAATAAAGGCATATAGTTTCCATTGAGTAATGATTTATATTTCCTAGTAATTTGGATACCCAAATAGTTGAATTTTTCTGTTGCAATTCTAAAAGGGAATTTGAACAGATGTGTCGGCTATTGAGGTTTTATCCTCATAATTTCGCTTTTGTTCCAGTTTATTCCATAGCCTGAGAAAAAAACAAATTCCTCTATTAAATCTAGTATATTTGGTATGCTAATTTGCGATTTTGTAATATAAATATGTCGTCTGCATATAATAAAATGGTATTATTTGAGTGTTTGGTATTATATCCATGAATATTCGGATGACTTCTTATACTTTCTGCTAAAGGCTCTATCTCTAGTGCAAATAGCCGGGGCGATAATGCACACCCGTCTATTGCCCCCTGATAATTGGAATTTCAGGAATAATATATTATTAGTCAGTATGCTAGCCGTTGGCTTATCGTATAATAATTTTACCCATGAGATAAAATTATCTCCCATATTAAATTTTTGCAATACTTTGAATAAATATTGCCATTCTACTTGATCAAAAGCTTTTTTCTGCATCCAATGAAATAATTGCTAAGTCTTCCTCTTCAGTTTTATGTGAGTACATTATATTAAACAGCCGTCTCAAATTGTTGAATGAGTATCTCTTGGGTATAAACCCCGTTTGGTCCAGGTTTAACATATTTACTCAATCTTCTCGTTAGGGTCTTTGCTAATATTTTTTTACCTGTATTTAGGAGTTCTATGGCTCTATATAAGCCTGGGTCTACTAGATCTTTATCCTTTTTAGGTACAAGTGTAATAGTTGACTCGGTTAGTGTTTCTGGTAGTATATTTTCTTTAAAAGCATGTATATATAAATGTTGTAAGCGTAGAGAAATTATCTCGTAGACTCTTTTATAGAATTCATTATCAAAGCCATCTGGTCCTGGCGTTTTACCATTCTTCAACATATTTATTGTTTCTTCTATTTCCTGAAGTGTAATCTGAGCTCCTAATTCTTCTTGTTCCACTGTATTGCGGTTTGGAAGACAACAAAGGACAAAGGACATTTATTATCACATACACCAATTGGTGTAGTGAAATTTGTCTTGCCATGCAGCACACAGACAAAGACACAACATTAAAGAAGAATTTAACATAAAACATAAAAAACATCACCCCATAATGGTTCCCATTATGACGGAAGGCACAAAGTCCAGACCCCATCCCCAGTTCACCCATAGTCGGGCCTATTGAGGCCTCCACAGTCGCCACTATGGGGGCCGATGTTCCAGGCCCTTCTACGATGGGAGAACCCTCTCAGCGGCTCGGTTTGCCTGTAATAGCCACCTCCTTGCTGGAGACCGCGGCTTCCGACGCCAACAGGCCGCGCTGGATGGAGCTCCACAACTGGCGATCTCGCCGAGAGATCCCAGGCTCTGTAATGTTAAAGTTCAGCGCCACCGCCCCACAGTCCCGCAGCTCCGCGATGTTCTCCTGTGGTCTTCAGCTCACCGGAGCTCCAGCGCGGCAACCCAGGCAAGGCATCGCCCGCTCCGCTCCGCGATAGCGCTCCAGCGCTACGCCGCTGCCGAAGCCGAGGTTCTGGGCGGTCCCCTCAGGAAACGCCGCTCCAGGCCCGCTGGTAGGCCGCGAGGACGGGTCGACGGTGCAGCCCAGAGAAAGCTGCCTCTCCGACCAGGTAGGGACCCTAGAAAGCAGTTTGCTCCTTCCCCTTACAATTGTCTAAGAAATTTGTAATTTTAGTATTATTTGCAGAGGTTTTAGATGTATATAGATTTTAGTAAAATTGAACAAATCTTTTATTAATGTCTTTAGGTAATGTTAGTAATTCACCTTTATCTGATTTAATTTTAGTGATTTATTTTCTGTTTCCCATTTTTTCAGTTGACGTGCTAAGAGTTTATGTGGTTTAGCACCAAATTCGAATTGTTCTTGTTTTGTAATTTGAAATAATCTTATTATTTTTGCCGATAAAATTTAATTTAAATTTTAATATTGTTATCTTATTATGTTTATCTATGGTTGGTTATTTGGCATTTTCTAAATCTAATTGTCTAATTTCTGGTTCTAAATGCAATTGATCAGTGTTATTATTTTTATTTTGGAAAGCTTGATATGAAATTATAGTTCCTCTAATAAATGCCTTAAAAGTTTCCCATAATAAAGAGAAAAATCTGGTGTATCATTTGTCTCAAAGAAAAATATCATCTGCTCTTTTAAATATGTACAACCACGTAAGTTGTTTAAGATTTGGGGGTTAAACCTCCAGAATGATTTTTTTATCAGACATTCCTTCTAATTTTAAAAAGAAAGTTAATGGCGAGTGGTCAGAAATAATACTATTATGATATTTAGAGTTATATGTATAGGAAATTAATTTTGTGTCCACTAAAAAATAATAAATATCTGAATATGTTTTATGTACCGTTGAATAAAATGAATATTCCCTACTTACTGGATTAGCGATTCCCCATACATCTGTTATGTTTGTGTTTTTAAGTATGTATTTAGGAGTTCACTTGTTTTCGATTTTATGTTAATCCTTTTTTGTTTTGCTGATTTATCCAGATATGGATCTAGAACGCAATTGAAATCTCCCCCTATTATCACATTTTGGTAGTTAAATTCTGAAATTATATCCGGAATTTTACTAAAGAATTGGGGGTTATCAAAGTTGGGAGCATAGATATTTATCAAATAAGTGGGGTAGAGTCAATTTCTCCCGTAACTATGACGTACCTCCCCTCTTTATATGCTATGGTATTCTTTAATTTAAATGGTATACCTTTACGAATAATAATAAAGTAAAGTATCCTTGATTGTCATTCAGACCTTTCGGTCTGAACAAAATTTTGTTCCTTGCAGTCATACATTTAATAAAATAACAAAACACACAATAAACACAAATTAACATCCACCACAGTGAGTTCACCAAGCACCTCCTCACTGTGGTGGAAGGCAAAAGTCTTAAGTCTTTGTGTCTTCCCTCCTTGCCTCTAGATTTAGAAGTAAATGAAGAGTAGTATGTTTGCCCGATCCAATTTGTCTTCAATCTTATCTGTGTTTGATGTTTCAGATGTGTTTCTTGTAAGAAGATTATGTCACTGAGTGCTTTTAATTGGGCAAAGATCTTACCCCTTTTAATTGGTTCATTAGCGCCCCTTATATTCCAGCTGCAGAACATGATTCCTCCAGTTTTCTTTTGTTTATCGTCTTGCATTGTAAATCATGTTAATACCTTTAATTCATATGGTGCAACCAAGTACCTCAGAACTCTAGGTGATGGGTGGTCATCCCCAGCTGTTAAGTTTTGTTGGCATCTCCCCTTCTAAAAAAGACTTATTTTGAGAGGGGGAGAGAAATACAAATGTGCTTATAAAATCATCTGAGGAATCATTGAAAGAGGTTTGAGCAGTAAATTGAATATGGACTGGTGGGCCATATATTTCTTTCTAGGTTATACAATCAGTTTTACTGCACACAAATAAACACCAAATTACTTTTTCAAGCAATACACAATAGACAATAGGTGTACGGGTAGGCCATTCGCCCCTTTGAGCCAGCACAGCCATTCAATGTGATCATGGCTGATCATCCACAATCAGTACCCCGTTCCTGCCTTCTCCCCTTATCCCAACTCTACTATCTTTAAGAGCCTTACCCAGCTCTCTCTTGAAAGTATCCAGAGAACCGGCCTCCACCACCGCTCTCTGAGGCAGAGAATTCCACAGACTCACAACTATGTGAAAAAGTGTTTCGTCATCTCCATTCTAAATGGCTTACCCCCATATTCTTAAACTGTGGCTTCTGGTTCTGGACTCCCCCAACATCGGGAACATGTTTCCTACCTCCACCGTGTCCAAACCCTTAATCTATCTATCTATATTACTAAAAGTCTGATCTTGACCGCTTTTGGCCCACTGCGCTGCGATTTCCAAGAGAACGCTGCCACCTTCGGCCGTCATTTTTGGCCACCTCGCTCAGAGCCCCCCTCCGCCTTCCGGGACCAGAGCATTTTTCCCATCGATGAAAAATGAGAGATATTAATGTTTTTTAAAAATTCCCCATTCTCTGTTCTCTCTGCTGCCCCCGCTGGCGGCAGGGGGGAGGGACTATAAACCCGGAAGTGTCGTGCCACACTCAGTCTCTGCCAGACCCAGGAAGTGAGAGGGTCACGGCTCTTTGAGCTGTGAATAACACTGAAAGTATGTCTACTCCATGATGAGTCCCCTTGATGTGGCAGCTGCCAAATTGTTTACCTTCTTTTTTTTAAAGTTTGTGTTCACAATATGAATTTTGGTTGTAGGGTGGCTGCGGCCCAATTGTTTGCCTCGCCTTTTTATAGTTTGCGTTCACAAAATGAATTTTGGTTGTCGGGTAGCTGCGGCCCAATTGTTTGCCTCGCCTTTTCAAAGTTTGTGTTCACAAAATGGATTTTGGTTGTCAGGTGGCTGCAGCCCAATTGTTCGCCTCGCCTTTTTAAAGAGTTTGTGTTCACAAAATGGAAAATGGATTTTGGTTGTCAGGTGGCTGCAGCCAAATTGTTTTTCCTTGGCTTGGCTTTTTAAATCATTGCAACTGTTGGTTGCCAGCCCAAGAATCCGTTCGGCCCACAATGTCTATACTAGCCCTCTGGAAACCAGTACCTTCGGCCCGCGACACCCATACTAGCGCAACAGAAACCCCCACCCCCCCAACCACTGGCGAGCAATATTGGAATTGGTGGAGAGGTGGAATATTGCGTTGATGACCAGCCCTCCTGTGTGATGCTGGGACCCAATGGGTCCCACTTAGTCTAGTAATTTTATATGTTTATTAAGCAGAAATGCTTTAAAATGAGGACCAAAGGCAACTATTGCTGAGCAATACAAAAAATAGCATCACTAATGAAGTAAAATGAACAATTGCAATTTTTATATTTGCTATTTACAATGAGAAAATTATCTGAGGGAGTGGTTTTCAGATTTTAATTATGACTACTTAAAGAACTTTAGCTATAAATTATCTTGCAGCACAATATTTTTATGCAGAACACTGCATAATTTTCAGCTATATTATAGTATGCAATACATAGTACTGTAAATTATAGTGTGATACACCATGCAGGTATCAACGTATTACTGAACATACTGCAATTATGTTGAACTGCTAAGCAACTGCCTTAACTAACATTATTTGAAGAGTTCTACCATGGGATCTGACAATGTGAAATATGCCAGGACCAATTGTTCATCCCCATAGTTTCTGGTTTAAGGCTGATGGCCAAGGCCTCGTAGTTAAACATCCCAACCCACTGTATGTTGTATGAATTGTATTCATTGAGGGCAAGGCTTGCCAATTGCACTGGATGGTGCAAGTTCTTGAAATCACAAAAAAGTTTGTTTCGTTTCTTTACTGACTTAACGATCCTCAGTATTTATTTTACCCAAAATAAATGTATGGTGTTCTTCAGTGTTTTTAATTGGAATATTTGTATCACTCGTGAACTTTCTTGTTAAAAACCTAAGTTTTGGTATCTTGGTCCATGTCTATAAATGTTTCTCATTTTGAAATAACTGGTAAAATACCTATAACAATTTTCATGGTCACCCAAGTACAATACATACAAAATACAGTGGGTTTGGATGCTTAACTACCTTAACTACATTATACAAATGCACATTACAATAAAGATTCACAAATAAATTCCACATAGAAAAATAGGTGCAGGAGTAGGCCATTCGGCCCTTCGAGCCTGCACCGCCATTCAATATGATCATGGCTGATCATCCAACTCAGTATCCCGTACCTGCCTTCTCTCCATACCCCCTGATCCCTTTAGCCACAAGAGCCACATCCAACTCCCTCTTGAATATAGCCAATGAACTGGCCTCAACGACCTTCTGTGGCAGAGAATTCCAGAGACTCACCACTCTCTGTGTAAATAATGTTTTCCTCATCTCGGTCCTAAAGGAATTCCCCCTTATCCTTAGACTGTGACCCCTTGTTCTGGACTCCCCCAACATCGGGAACAATCTTCCTGCATCTAGCTTGTCCAAACCCTTAAGAATTTTGTACGTTTCTATAAGATTCCCCCTCAATCTTCTAAATTCCAGTGAGTACAAGCCGAGTCTATCCAGTCTTTCTTCATATGAAAGTCACGACATCCCAGGAATCAGTCTGGTGAACCTTCTCTGAACCCCCTCTATGGCAAGAATGTCTTTCCCCAGATTTGGAGACCAAAACTGTACGCAATACTCCAGATGTGGTCTCACCAAAACCCTGTACAACTGCAGTAGAACCTCCCTGCTCCTATACTCAAATCCTTTCGCGACGAATGTTAACATACCATTTGCTTTCTTCACTGCCTGCTGCACCTGCATGCCTACTTTCAATGACTGGTGTACCACGAGACCCAGGTCTCTTTGCATCCCCCCTTTTCCTAATCTGCCACCATTCAGATAATAGTCTACCCTCATGTTTTTGCCTCCAAAGTGGATAATCTCACATTTATCCACATTATACTGCATCTGCCCATTCACTCAGCCTATCCAAATCACCCTGCAGCCTCCTAGCATCCTCCTCACACCTAACTATACCCCCCAGCTTGGTGTCATCTGCAAATTTGGAGATGTTGCATTCAATTCCCTCGTCCAAATCATTAATGTATATTGTAAATAGCTGGGGTCCCAGCAATGAGCCTTGCGGTATCCCACGACTCACTGCCTGCCATTTTGAAAAGGACCCGTTTACTCCTACCCTTTGCTTCTTGTATGCCAGCCAGTTCTCTATCCACATCATTATTGAACCACCAATACCGTGTGGTGTGCTTTAAGTTTATATATTAATCTCTTATGTGGGACCTTGTCGAAAGCCTTCTGAAAGTCCAGATATAACACATCCACTGGTTCTCCCTTATCCACTCTACTAGTTACATCCTCGAAAAATTCTATAAGATTCGTCAAACATGATTTACCTTTTGTAAATCCATACTGACTTTGTCCAATGATTTCACCACTTTCCAAATGCGCTGCTATCCCATCTTTAATAACTGACTCTAGCAGTTTCTCCACTACCGATGGTAGACTAACTGTTCTGTAATTGCCCCTTTTCTCTCTCCCTCCCTTTTTAAAAAGTGGGCTTACATTAGCTATCCTCCAATCCTCAGGAACTAATCCAGAATCTAAGGAGTTTTGAAAAATTATCACTAATGCATCCACTATTTCCGTGGCTACCTCCTTGAGCACTCTGGGATGCAGACCATCTGGCCCTGGGGATTTATCGGCCTTTAATCCGTTCAATTTACCCAACACCATTTCCCGGCTAACCTGGGTTTCACTCAGTTCCGCCATCTTATTTGACCTCCGGTCCACGGCAGATTATTTATGTCTTCCTTAGTGAAGACAGAACCAAAGCAGTTATTCAATTAGTCTGCCATGTCCTTGTTCCCCATGATCAATTCACCTGCTTCTGACTGCAAGGGACCAACATTTGTTCTAACTAGTCTCTTTCTCTTCACATATCTATAAAAAACGTTTGCAGTCAGTTTTTATGTTCCCTGCCAGTTTCATTTCGTAATCTATTTTCCCTTTTCTAATTAAGCCCTTTGTCCTCCTCTGCTGGATTCTGAATTTCTCCCAGTCCTCTGGTAGGCTGCTTTTTTTGGCCAATTTGTATGCCTCATCTTTAGTTTTTATACTATCCCTGATTTCCCTCGTTATCCACGGATGCACCACCTTCCCTGATTTATTCTTTTGCCAAACTGGTATGAACAATTTTTGTACTTCATCCATGCAGTCTTTAAATACCTTCCATTGCACATCCACTGTCAACCCTTTAAGACTCACCTGCCAGTCTATCTTGGCCAATTCACGGCTCATACCTTCAAAGTTATCTTTGTTTAAGTTCAGAACCCTTGTTTCTGACTTAATTATGTCACACTCCATCCTAATGAAGAACTCAATCATATTATGGTCACTCTTGCCCAAGGGGCCACGCACAACAAGACTGCTAACTAACCCTTCCTCATTACTCAATGCCCAGTCTAGAATAGCCTGCTCTCTCGTTGGTTCCTCCACATGCTGGTTTAGAAAACTATCCCGCATACATTCCAGGAAATCGTCTTCCTCGGCACCCCTGCCAATTTGATTCACCCAATCTATATGCTGATTGAAGTCGCCCATTATAACTGTGTTACCCTTGTTGCACGCACTTCTAATTTCCTGTTTGATGCCATCCCCAACTCCAATACTACTGTTAGGTGGCCTGTACACAACTCCCACAGTTTCACCTTGTGATCAGAACCAGTAACAATTGTGGCAGTTGTTTGCAACAAAAACAAGTGGGAAACTTTAAACTAAATTACAAAGTAAGTGTTGGTGCCAAGACACCAATCTCTCCCTCAATGTCAATAAGACAAAGGAGATTGCAATTGACTTCAGGAAGCAAACCAGTACACACATTCCAGTTTACATTGAAGACTGAACCATCGAAAACATCTTATCGTGATGCATTACAACCTGGTTTGGGAATAGCTCCATCCAAGACTGCAATAAATTGCAAAGTGTTTGGACATAGCCCCGACCAACACAGAAATTAGCCTCCTTCCATTGACTCCATCTGCACTTCACGCTGCCTCAACAAAACCGTCAGCGTAACGAAGGACCAGTCTCACCCTGGTCATCTCTCTTCTGCCCTCTCCCAACAGGGAAGAGGTACAAACGTTTGAAAATGGATTCTTCCAGATTCAGGGACAGTTTCTACCCAGTTATTATCAGGCAACAGAATAGTCCTCTCATCAGTGTAGACGGCTTGATTGTATTCATGTATAGTTTCTTATTTGACTGGATAGCACACAAAGAAAAGCTTTTCACTGTACCTCGATACATATGATAATAATAATAAACTAGAGATGATGACAAAAAAAAAACAATTAAACCAGAGGCTCAATATTTTCCTTGGGGAAGCTATTTTCAACTGTTTATTCATTTGTTTCTCTTTGCCATCATAACAAATACAGTGAATGCTGATACTTAATAAAATGGCTAGCATATAAAGATACAAGTTTGTAAAATTAATTCTATTACATACCTTGAAGGGCCTGTCCCACTTACGTGTCCTCCCAATTACGCGAACTCGTCATCGCGTTGAGGTGCACGGGCATCATGTGGCCGCGCAGGGCCGGTCCCACTGAGCAGCGCGGAGGGGTATGTAGTTGTGCGCGACATCGCATGGGGCTCCGAAATTTTTGGAATTAACTGAATTAGCCGAAATTAACTGACGGCCAAAGTGGGACCGGCCCAAGACCTTGGCGCGACGCACCGTTGCACCTCCAACAGCAGTAGAAGCAGGCAAACAATCGGCGAACTCGGCCTGAGGCTCACGGCCGTTGCAGTCCGGATCCGCCCCCACTTCTACTCCCAGAGTGGGGCCAAGAAAATTGAAGATAGAACCAAAATGTAGGAGCAACTCAGTGGGACCGGCAGCATCTCTGGAGAGAAGCAATGGGTGACTTTTCGGGTCAAGACCCTTCTTTCAGACTGAAGAGTCTCGACACGAAACGTCACCCATTGCTTCTCCTCAGAGATGCTGCCGGTCCCGCTGAGTTACTCCTGCATTTTGTGTCCATCTTCAAATTACTTCACGCACTCCAGACGTGATTAACGTGCCAAGGATACGTAAGTGGGATAGGGGCTTATGCTGATGCTTAATAAAATGGCTAGCATATAAAGATACAAGTTTGTAACATTAATTCTATTACGTACCTTGACAGTAATTACTTTCAATATCAATACGAGGCACATGGGAGCTATTTCTATCACTGCTAGATACATCAGTCACACATGTCACACCAGATCTAAAAAAAAACAATTGTATTTACTAATCCAAAATTCAATATTGTATTTATCAGAAATTTATTAATGTTCCAGATTTCCAACGAGCTACCGATCCAAACATTATAGAAGGAAATTTATTTAATTTCTACTTAGTCAAGAGACATACAGCATGGAAACAGGCCCTTCAGCCCAACTCGTCCATGCTGACCATGTTGCCCTGTCTAAGCTAGTCCATTTTGCCCATGCTTGGCCTACATACGACCAAACTATTCCTATCCATGTACCATCGGGGAGCGGCCTTGTGAGGGAAGTGCTTAGTGAGAAAAGTGCGAGTCATTGGCTTGAGAGTCTTCGGCGAGGAGGCTGAGGAGAGGAGACTACGCCAAAAGTTGGAGAGGACAGCAGTGGTGAACACATGACGGATAAGATGATTCAGTGCGAGGTTTGCAGGATGTGGGAGGCCAGGGATACTGATGGTGCCTCTGGCTGCTACAACTGTGATAAGTGTGTCCAGGTTCAGCTCCTGAAGGATCATGTTGGGGCACTGGAGAAGCAACTTGATGACGTCAGGATCATCGGGGAAAACGAGTTTCCTGGACAAGACCTACAGTGAGGTTGTCTCGCCAAGGATACAGGAAGAACGAAGGTGGTGACTGAGAGAAAGGAGAGTAAACGTGGAGAGCAGGAGACCCAGGCCTACTAAAAACAGGTATGCCCTCTTGGGAGCTGTTGGGGGAGACGAATAGGGACCGGAGTGAGCGGGGAGGTGAATACCGAAGTCAAAGTGTTGTATATGAATGCGCAAAGTATTAGAAATAAAGTGGACGAGCTTGAGGCTCAGTGAGAAATTGGCAAGTATGATGTTGTGGGAATTACAGAGACATGGCTCCAAGAGGGCCAGGGCTGGGAACTGAATATCCAAGGGTATATCTCCTATCGAAAAGACAGACAGGTGGACAGAGGGGGTGGGGTAGCTCTGTTGGTGAGGAATGAATTTCAGTCCCATGCAAGGGGTGACATTGAAACAGGAGATGTGGATTCAGTATGGATAGAACTAAGGAATTGTAAGGGTAAAAAGACCCTAATGGGACTTATCTACAGGCCCCCAAACAGTAGCCTGGATATACAGTGCAAATTGAATCAAGAGTTAAAATTGGCATATCTTAAATGTAATGCTACGGTTGTTATGGGAGATTTCAACATGCAGGTAGACTGGAGAAATCAGGTTGGTACTGGACCCCAAGGAAGGGAGTTTGTGGAGTGCATCCATGATGGATTCTTAGAGCAGCTTGTACTGGAGCCTACCTGGGAGAAGGCAATTCTGGATTAAGTGTTGTGTAATGAACCGGATTTGAAAAGGGAACTTGAGGTTAAGGAGCCATTAGCGACCATAATCTAAGTTTTAATCTACAATTTGAGTGGGAGATGGGTAAATCGCAGGTGTCAGTATTAGCCTTCACTAAGGAGGACACAAACAATCTTCCTGATGTAGCAGTGGCCAAAAAATCTGGAGTGACGGAGGAACTGAAGGAAATCCACATTAGGCAGGAAATGGTGTTGGGTAGACAGATGGGGCTGAAGGCTGATAAATCCTCAGGGCCTGATGGTCTGCAACCCAGGGAACTTAAGGAAGTGGCTCTAGAAATCGTGGCCGCATTGGTGATCATTTTCCAATGTTCGATAGATTCAGGATCAGTTCCTGTGGATTGGAGGGTAGCTAATGTTATCCTACTTTTTAAGAAAGGTGGGAGAGAGAAAACAGGGAATTATAGACCAGTTAGCCTGACATCGGTGGTGGGGAAGATGCTGGAGTCAATTATAAAAGATGAGATAGCCGCACATTTGGATAGAAGTAACAGGATCGGTCCGAGTCAGCATGGATTTACGAATGGGAAATCATGCTCGACTAATCCTCAAAAAATTCAGAAGATGTAACTAGGAAAATGGACAAGGGAGAGCAAGTGGGTCTAGTGTACTGGAACTTTCAGAAAGCATTTGATAAGGTCCACATAGGAGATTAGTGGGCAAAATTAGGGCACATGGTATTGGGTAGAGTGCTGACATGGATAGAAAATTGGTTGGCAGACAGGAAACAAAGAGTGGGGATTAACGGGTCCTTTCAGAATGGCAGGCAGTGACTAGTGGGGTGCTGCAAGGCTCGGTGCTGGGATAGTTGCAATATATATTAATGATTTAGATGAAGGGGTTACAAGTAACATTAGCAAATTTGCAGATGACACAAAGCTGGGTGGCAATGTGAACTGTGAGGAGGATGCTATGAGAATGCAGGGTGACTTGGACAGGTTGGGTGAGTGGGCAGATGCAAGGCAGATGTAGTTTAGTATGGGTAAATGTGAGGTTATCCACTTTGGTAGCATAAACAGGAAGGAAGATTATTATCTAAATGGTGTCAAGTTGGGAAAAGGGGAAGTACAATGGGATATGGGGGTCCTTGTTCATGTCAATGAAAGTAAGCATGCAGGTACAGCAGGCAGTGAAGAAAGTGAATGGCACGTTGGCCTTCATAACAAGAGGAATTTGGTATAGGAGCAAAGAGGTCCTTCTGCAGTTGTACAGGGCCCTAGTGAGACCACACCTGGAGTATTGTGTGCAGTTTTGGTCTCCAAATTTGAGGAAAGACATTCTTGCTATTGAGGAGTGCAACATAAGTTCACAAGGTTAATTCCCAGGATGGTGGAATTGTGATATGCTGATAGAATGGAGCGGTTGAGCATGTATACTTTGGAATTTAAAAGGATGAGAGGGGATCTTACTGAAACATAAGATTATTAAGGGTTTGGACATGATGAGGTGAGGAACCTAATTTTTCACACAGAGAGTCGTGGGTCTGTGGAATTCTCTGCCACCGAAGGTAGTTGAGGCCAGTTCATTGGCTATATTTAAGAGGGAGTTAGATGTGGCCCTTGTGGCTAAAGGGATCACGGGGTATGGAGAGAAAGCAGGTACAGGATACAGAGTTGGATGATCAGCCATGATCATACTGAATGGCGGTGCAGGCTCGAAGGGCCGAATGGCCTACTCCTGCACCTATTTTCTATGTTTCTATGAAACACTTTTTCACACAGAGATGTGAGTCTTTGGAATTCTCTGCCTCAGAGGGCAGTGGAGGCCGGTTCTCTGGGTACTTTCAAGAGAGAGCTCGATAGGGCTCTTAAAGATAGCGGAGTCAGGAGATATGGGGAGAAGGCAGGAACGGGTACTGATTGAGGATGATCAGCCATGATCATCGAAAGGCGGTGCTGGCTCGATGTGCCGAATGGCCTACTCCTGCACCTATTGTCTGTTGTCAATTGTCTACCTGTCAAGGTGTCTTTTAAATGCTATTATAGTACCTGCCTCAACCACCTCTGGCAGCTCGTTACACATACCAACTAACCTCGGAGTTAAAAGGGTTGCCTTTCAGGTTCATATTAAAACTTTCCTCTCACCTTAAACACATGCTCTCTGGTTTGTGATTCACCTACCTGGGTGAAAGATTGTGCATTCACCCCATCAAGTCTCCTCATGATTGTATATACCGCTATAAACTCACCCCCTCAGCCCCCTGCGCACAAAGTAATAAAGTCCTAGCCTGCTCAACTTCTCCCTGGAGCTCAGGCCCTTGTGTCTAAGCAATATCCTCCTAAATTGTATCTGCAATCTTTCCCGAATAATGACATCCTTCCTATGGCAGGGTGACCAAAACTGAACACAATACTTCAAATGCGGCCTCATAACTGTTGTCTTGTACAACATATTGCCCAATTTTTGATATACCGAATTCCCGTGGGTGACAAACTGGTTCCTTTTTTACCAACGCTTATAAGCTGATTTTGCTAGCAAGTGAGAAAAGACACAAAAATCATTTGATAAGGGAACCATACCTCCAAAGTATTGTAATGAATGGCATCTAAAGGACACAAGGCTGACAAGAAAAGAAAAATACTGAAGGGGAGATAGAGAGGAACATAATTGCCATTCATATGAACAAACATAAGTATATACATCAAATCTTTGCATTTAATTATATTATGGGAGCTCGTTCTTATGCAGGGGGAGGGTGGGGGGCATAAATCAGACATATGGAATCCAGGGAGAGTCTGTACTTGGATCAATGGACAAGGTAAGGAGCTACAGAAGTTGCTCAGTTCCCCATTCATCTAATAATAAAGCAGCCACACACTGCTTGAGTGTGGGTCGAAAGTAGCGAGAAGCTACCCAAAGAGAGATCTCATAAAGTGCACTCGGGTTCTTGATGCTCTCAAAGTGTGATTAGTCATTAGATCTCTACTTTGCAATAAAAGACCCAAAATAATTCAAGCCTATTTATTTTGAAAGCAGACAATATTGAAGTATAATCAAAGATTATTTTGAAAGCTAAATCAGACTCTTCAAATAACATATATTATCCTACCTTAGTACAGTTTGTGATTGTCCCAACTGTGTTGCTTCATCATAATTCTAACGAAAATAAGTAAATGGAATGGTTACCAACATCTGAATTAATTGGATTTTTTCAAATTTTCTAGCATAGAAAATATTCCAAATTCTAAATATGCTTTGAAAATGTTCTCACGTCTGAATGGGAAATATCACACATGGCAAATAAAAATTGGGAAGAAATGTCACATGTGATACAATTTAAATGAATGATTTGTTACAGTAATTAGTAACTACCAGTGTTGTGTTGTTCAAGGATTTTAGGTTTGTGTTAAGATTGAGCAAAAATATACAGTAAAACTAACAATAGAACAACAGGTTCGCCAGTCCCACCCACCTGCAATTTCTTCTAAATGGCAAAGGTCAAAACAAGCTGACATTTCCACACCCAACAAGGAATCCCTACAAGGTAGAGTGAAACGGGAGAATAACGAAGAGAGACTGCAGATGCAGGAATCTTGAGAAAAATAAAGTGTAGAAGGAACTCAGCCAGGATGGTCTTAGTGCGGTTAGTTAGTGGGGGACATGTGTAGGAAGAGGTGTGCTGACTGCCAGGCAGGGACACTTTGGTAGTGATGCCCACCAGTTTCTCAAAACGCTGCTTTGTCTCCCTGTCCCTATGATAGCAGGGGCAATCAAGCAGCACCAGATAGCCTACCCCCTCACCCTCCACGCCACACACAAAGAAAGGGTCAACGATCCCCAAGGCTTTAGGGCACGAAACAGAGCGGGGCAGGCGACAATCACCACCATGTAACGCGAGAGATGGTCATGCGCTAATTGTAGGGTTCTCCTTTTGCATGTCGGTGTTTTTCTGTATTTCTCCATCTAATTGTTTGGCCCTGTCTGTGACCAACCCCACCCCCACCTCCCCTCTTGCTTCCCGGCCATGTGTGTGACCCTTCCCTCCCCCTCTCCAGCTCCCCGCCCATTGCACCGGTCCACGGGGGCTTTGTGCACTGTCTTCCCACGTCCGGCGACGATCCTAAGGCTTTAGCGGAAGGCAGACACAACAAGATGGAGGACAATGCGGGCCAGGGGGGAACCATGGTCTGGAGAATGTGGAGTAGGTGACGTTTCGGATAAGGGCTCGTCTTCTGAAGAACGATTCTCGACCCCCCCCGAGAAAAGTCACCTATTCCTTTCTCTCCAGAGTTGTTGCCTGACCCGCTGAATTACTCCAGCTTTTTTGTGTCTATCGTTGAATGGGGTGACGTTTTCAGGTCGAGATCCTTCTTCAGACTGAAGAATAAAACTTGCCTCGCGTGTGAAGCGGCTTGTAAATCAAACATAAAATCAAGAAATGTTAACGGTTTTGATCATTTATGTGCTGCTATTGATTCACCTGGCCTATTGCTTCCTCCTCGTCCACCGTGAGCGCTGGACACCTCGCACCAGGTTGCAAACTCCGCTGCATCCCGGGCGGAGGGAGGGCGATGATCCCGGACTGACTGGCAAGTAAGAGGCGGCCGGATCGGCCTAGCCCGGCTCCCCACCACCGGGATAGACACCAATTACTGGAGTAAAATCAGCGGGATCTCTGGAGAAGTCTGAAGTAGGGTCTCGACCCGAAATCTCACCCATCCCATCTCTCCAAAGATGCTGCCTGTCCTTCGGAGTTACTCCAGCATTGTGTGTGTCTATGGTACACAAAAGGCTGGAGAAACTCAGCGCGTGAAGCAGCATCTCAGGAGCGAAGGAGATGGGCGACGTTTCGGGTCGAGACCCTTCTTCAGACGTGTGTGTCTATCTTCGGTGTAAACCAGCATCTGCAGTTCCTTCCCAATCCCACACTCTCGGCCCCGGGGGGTGGATGGAGCATCACACGTGGACACATCCCACCCACCGCCCCAGACTTGCCCCTCCGGCAGGTCTTTAACCGCGTCCTAAAGCCGTTCATTGAGAAAGAGTGACGAATACGAAGCCACGGGGCAGGCGCCTCAGTAATAAAGGACAAGTGGCAGATCATCGCAGAAAGGCCGAAGACAGGCACAAAATGCAGGAGTAACTCGGCGGGACAGGCCGCATCTCTGGACAGAAGGAATGGGTGGCGTTTCGGGTAGGTCTGAAGAAGGGTCTCGACTCCATTCCTTTTCTCCCGAGATGCTGCCTGGTCCGCTGAGTTACTCCAGCATTTTGTGTCTATCTTTGGTTCAGTCTTTACTCGAGCGAACAAACAGATTATAAGAAAGTTCCCACGGTAGACTCACGAGTCACTAAGGTAAACGCACGGGCCAGTTTAAATGTTTCCACTTGAACAGTTAATTTGACTTGTGGAAAAAATCAAACATGTTTGATTTTTTTTCACGAGTAAACAAACTTCCCGAGTACCTGCCTTTAGCGCCACGAGTCGATAAGTTGCGCGTGCGAGTTCCGACGTTCCCGCTACGTGATCGCCACGAATTAAAACTTTGGGTCACTCGTGGGCCAACTCGCACCATGAGACAGGGGTTTAAGGGATGAAGAAGATAAGAGGGAACAGGACGGGAGACAAAAAGGAAATAGGGGACTCAGAAATGGGGAGGTGCGAGATGAGTGTACAGAGGGAAAAGGAATAGGGTGATGGAGGGTTGGGACGGGGGGCAGCGGGGGGGGGGGGGGGTGGTTAGGTAGGCACACAGGAGTGGTGAGGAGGGGGGAAATGTGCGCATCGGGGTGGCAGTGGGGAGGTGGGGGGGGAATGTGCAGGTGGTGAGGGTAAAAAAGTGTGCATGCACTAGAGTAATGGGGTGAGTAACTGTGTAGGGTGGTAGTGGGGGAAAGTGAGTGTGCACCTGGATGGTGGAAGGAACATTGAGCGCACCAAGATGGTGGGGAACAATGTGCACTCCAGGGTGGTGGTGGGGAAAGTATGCCGCGCACCGGGGGGGGGGGGGGGGGGGGAGGGTCTGTGCACACCTAGGTGGGGGAAGCATGGGAGAAGGGTGAGGGTGTGTTTCATACACCGGGGTGGGGGGGGGGGGGGGGGGGGGGACACACACACACATGGTATTACCACATCCTACATGCCAATGTCTAGTTCTGAAATAACAGTTCATACCGGAGTTTTCATTTGCTGTTGGTGATTTTCCATGTGCAATCGCAAAAGATTGGTTTTAGGTATCAGCTGAATCACAGGCGATGAATTTCCTAAAACAAGTAGGAAAGATGATTATTCACTTTGGGGACAGCGATCATCTTTTTCAAATTAAGAAAGAATTTGCATACTTCAAGATAAAAAGACAAATGGTTGCAAGACAAGAGTCAAGGGCTTTGTTATCTCATAGGAAGAGTGCAGAGTTAATTCAAGACTCCCTAAGTATATGACAATCGGAGGACAGAGATCCTGATACCGGTACAATGTGTAGGAGGGAAATGTAGATGTTGGTTTACACCGAAGATAGACACAAAATGCTGGAGAAACTCAGCAGGACAGGCAGCAATTCTGGATAGAAGGAATGGATGACATTTCAGATCTGAAGAAGGGTCTCGAACTGAAACATCACCCATTCCTTCTATCCAGAAATGCTGCCTGTCCTGCTGAGTTTCTCCATCATTTTGCACCTATCTGCTGATACAGGTACACTTGTTTGTCATGTTTCCTGCCCAGCAACCCAGCAAGACTAGGCAAGTAAGGGAAGGAGTAAGTAGCAGTAGGGAAAAGGTGGTCCAAGGCTTCTTTGAGGGGACCCAAGGAAGCACTCTGGAACTTCTGACCACCCATTCAGATTTTATTAAGCTGGCAATTTCCTTTAATTCTGGAAACCCATACAGAGCTAACATTTTAAAATAATAGTTATCATACACGCTGTGATTTTAAAACATTAATGAAATATCCCACAAATTTGGATGTTGCAATCACAGAACACCGAGTCCTGGCAGAGGGATGCTGAACAGGAGGGGGAGAAAGTGCTGGAGGAGGCAGGGGAAGTGGAATTAGAATTTTTTTTTTAAGTCCTGGCAGCAAGTGCTTGCATTTTTTTTTAAGTTTAAAGAGGGAGGATGAAGAGGAGGGAGAGGAAGTGCTGTGGATTAGGGGAAATGAGCCGCCCCTGCACAGTTGGGAGCTAGAATAGAATAGAATGCCTTTTATTGTCATTCAAACAGCTTGGTTTGAACAAAATTGCATTTTCTACAGTCTTAACAATTACAACAAAAAAAACAAGACCCACACTTATCACACTTTACACAAACATCCATCACAGTGAATCTACAAGGCCTCCTCACTGTGATGGAAGGCAAAAGTCTTATCTCTTCCCTTGTTCTTCTCCCGCAGTCCAGCAGTCCAACTGCAACGTCAAGGCGAACTGGGGCTCCCGATGTTAAAGCCATGGTAGGCCCCGCGGCCGGGTGATGTTAGGCCCCGCTCCAAGTCATTTCACCCCGCGATTCCAGCCTCCGAAGCTCCGAAGTCAGGTTGCAGATGTGAGTCACCACATCTCCTCCCGCTCCGAAGTCGGCCAGTTCTGCGATGACAGGTCCGCAGGCTCTGCGACTGGAGCCCTCAGGTTGGTCGCGGCCAGAGACCGCAACTGGCTCCACGATGTTAGGCCCAACGACATCGGAGACCCGACAGGGAAAAAGTCAGGTCTCCGAACGGCAGAAGAGATTACCGTTTCCCCACCCCCCCCCCCCCCCCCCCCCCACACACATATACACAGCTAAAAAAAAATAACAAAACTAGAATCAAACATACATTTAACAAGACAAAAATTAAAAAAAGACAGATGGACAACCATACATATGGGTGAGTGGTGAAATTTTGCCTTGGGGGAACGGGGCGCAATAGGTCCCACTTGGTCGTCCGTCCGTCTATCTAATTAATCCCTCTGATCCCATATGATCTTGGAACTACGCCAAAACGGTTTATGATGGCGCTAAAATGTTTGCACCACCTTACTCACCATTGTCCTGTGGTGTGCGT
Source organism: Okamejei kenojei (assembly GCA_035221665.1). Classification (NCBI taxonomy): domain Eukaryota; kingdom Metazoa; phylum Chordata; class Chondrichthyes; order Rajiformes; family Rajidae; genus Okamejei; species Okamejei kenojei. The sequence continues at coordinate 21,411,009 of CM069133.1, forward strand.
GTCAAGTTTCGTTCAGATTGATGTTATATTATACAGGTTATTAACATTTTTAGCTTGACAAGATCCCACTTTGAGAAGGATTGTAGCCCTGCTTGCAACCATGTTGCTATCTCAGAACACCGAGTTCTGCTAGCTAGCAAGTACTATTGCATTTTTTTTAGTCATAGTACACCGAGTTCTGCTAGCTAGCAATTGCATTTTTTTTAAAGTGTAAAATGAGGGAGGGTGAATAAGGCGAAATGAGCCGCAGTTGGGGGCTATGGGTGGGTGGTGCAAAATTGTGTTGGGGGAATGGGTTACATTGGGGAAACAGGTGAGTGGTGGAATATTGCATTGGGGAACAGGTTGCATTGGAGGACCTGGCCTCCCCTGGGGGCTATGGGTGAGTGGTCGAAGGTTGCTTTGGGGGAAACGGGTTGTGCTGGGGGACCAGGCCTCCCTATCTCACTTGGTCTAGAATATTACTAAAACTCACATCTCTCTGTGAGCGTGTTTGTTTGCAGCTTTTTATGATCTGAACTACGCCAAAATATTACACTATAAGGTTTTTTCCACCACCTTACTCATCATTGTCCTGTGGTGTAGTGTGTCGTTTCGTTTAGATTGATGTAATATTTTGCAAGTTATTAAGATTTTTAGCTTGACAAGATCCCACTTTGAGAAGGATTTCTTCAAATCTGCACTGGCTGTTCCCAGCTACAACTACACAATGGGATTGTAGCCCTGTTTGCAACCATGTTGCAATCCCAGTGCACTGAATTCTGCTAGCTAGCAAGTGCTATTTCATTTTTATTTAAGTGTAAAATGAGGGAGGGCAAATAAGGCGAAATGGGCCGCAGTTGGGGGCTATCGGTGGGTGGTGCAATATTGCGTTGGGGGAACAGGTTGCGTTGGGGAAACGGGTGAGTGGTGAAATATTAAGACGGGGAATGGGTTGTGTTGGAGGAACAGGTGTGTGGTGGAATCTTACATTGGGGGAATGGGTTGCTTTGGGGAATCAGGCCTCCCACGGGGGCTATGGGTGAGTGGTTAAATATTGTGCTAGGAGAACAGGTTGCGTTGGGGGACCGGGCCTCCCGTATGACAGGGACCCAACGGGTTCCACTTGGTCTAGCATATTACTAAAACTCTCATCTTGTCTGTGAGTGTGTTTGTTTGCCAGCTTTTTATGATCTGAACTACACCAAAATGGTACACTATAGTGCACCACCTTACTCACCATTGTCTTGTGAATTTTTGCACCTCCTTACTCACCATTGTCCTGTGGTGTAGTATGTCAAGTCTAGTTCAGATTGATGTTATATTTTACAAGTTATTAACATTTTTAGCGTTACAAAATCCCACTTGAAGAAGGATTTTTTCAAATCCGCACTGGCATTTCCCAGCTACGATGTCACAATGGGATTGTGGCCCTGTTCGCAACTATGTTACTATCCCAGTACACAGAGTTCTGCTAGCTAACAAGTGCAATTGCATTTTGGCGGGTGAATAAGGCAATATGAGCCGCAGTTGGGGACTATGGGTGATTGGAGCAAAACTGCATTTGTGGAACGGGTTGCGTTGGGGAAACGGGTGAATGGTGGAATATTGTGTTGGGGAACGGGTTGCATTGGAGAACCGGCCTCCCCTGGGACTATGGGTGAGTGGTCGAATATTGCGTTGGGGGAACAGGTTGCGTTGGGGGACCAGGCCTCCCGTGTGACAGGGACCCAACGGGTCCCACTTGGTCAAGTTAGTAATAAATTTGAGTATAACAAGCCTGGTTTACCATTATTGGCTCGACATCTTAAAGCCAACAAAAAACTCATACTAAGTCAGACAAATCAGGAAGCAACTATCTGCCTAAGATACTGAACTTTACCCTGTACTTCAAGCTTGGAGTGCAATAGGCAAAGGTCAGCACAAGCAACAGATAGAAAATTTGAAATTAGCGTAACAATTTGAATGATCTGAGGTTAAGTTGTGTAACGTTAAGTTACACTATTTAATGCTGACAGCTATTTGACATAATAGCGACTTGGCTAACAAGACTATAACCAGCAAAAAAAAAAAAATCAAGAGAATAGTTGGAAAACAAGGTACAAAAATAAAGCTGACAAATGGACAACATTTGCAGAAAAAGAATGTAATTGTTGTGATTTCTTCATTTAATGGGTCACATAGGTCACAGAGTCTAGAGATGGAGCCCGTAGTTAGGAAATCCCAGAACTTACACGTGTCAATTATCTACTGAATCTCTTATTTTACAATTAGTCAAATTTGTCTAGCATAGTTTGTAATTTCAAGTAACCCTTGCATTCCCTCCATCTGCATCCTTCCCCCACATCTCTTCCACAGCCAACAATGGATCATTGTGGGCTCCATCTTTCCTGGATCAGCCAGCTCTGATTTGTTCTATGTATATTTTCATAACTAGTATCCCTCTCCCCTGACTCTATCTGAAGAAGGATCTCAACCCAAAACACCACCTATTCCTTTTCTCCAGGGATGTTGCCTGACCTGCAGAGTTACTCCAGCATTTTGTGTCTATCTCAGTTGAAGATTAATTTCTTTGAAAAACTGTTCTCTCTTTTGCCAGTAATTTGGAATGTATGTGGGTACCTTCGGGAAATACAATGATTGGACCCAGCTGCAATACCCTTTGCAGAAAAAGAACCATTTCACTGGCAATCTCTATGCTAATACAAGCTATTGTACTAGACAATTACTGATCTGGCAAATATTACCTGGAAAAAAGTGCAATATCCAGGAAGGAGGAAAATAGACAGAAGTGAAAGGAACTGAGTTGATCATACAGTATATAAAACAAATTTAAAATATTACCTCCAAATGGTGCTTCCATCCTTGAAGTAAAATCATTCAATGTATGGTACAGCTGAAAAGCATTTTTATGAATAAACAGCATTCTAGATGAAAGCAAGAAAAAAAGAATTACAATAATGAAAATACAATTTGACAAGGAGCAGCATTATAAGTATGCAAGTGATATTTCGACCTGCTAACATTTAAAAGCTACTTGAAGAATAATCGAGTAATGGAGTTGTGCCGCACAGAAACATGGCCTCTGCAACATCCAGGCTGACCTTTTTGCCAAACTGCACCAATTCCATTAGCCTGCATTAGAGCAGTATCCTTGTAGGCCTTATCTGTCCAATTGCCTGTCTCGAAGTCTCTTAAATGTAATGATTCTACGGTACAGCTGAAAAGCATTGATTCCACCATATCTTCTGGCACCTATTTCCATATATTAATGGCTTTGTGTGTGTAAACGCAGTGCAGCAATGAGCCCTTCAGCCCACATTGTTTGTGTCAAACATGATACCAATTTAAACTGATCTTATCTGCCTGTACATGATTCATATACCTCTCTTCAATGTCACTATCGTATCTGCCTCCACTACTTTTTATTTATTTTATTTATTTTTAAATTTCAAAATAGACTTTATTCAAGTAATAAATATATACAATACGTGAACTGTGCAAAAAATTCATCCGACATTTTCGGAAGCTATACAAATAGTTCAATAATCTATACATTTCTCAAATCTGTCCCCCACCCGTGCCACTCATGTGGCCCACTGGCGTAGAATCCCTTCCCTTATTTTGAGGGGCGTCTCCACCATACCGTGACCTCCATGTCCAGCAGCGGAAGGACCCTAGACTGTGGCCCTCCCCCACCGAGCCTTGGCATTGGCTGCAGCGAGCTTCAGTGTGTCCCTCAGCACGTACTCCTGCAGTCTGCAGCGGGCCAGTCGGCAACCTTCCCTGACGGACATCTTGCTCTGCTGGGTGGTGAACGCTCGGAAAGACCAAAGAGTGTCTTTCACCGCTGAAAATGACCCTCCAGCAGCACTCGATGTCAGTCTCTGAATGTGTGGGAACAGTCCGTAAATCACATCTGTGACGGAGCTGTTCGGGATAAAGCGTGCCAGGGACCCTTGCATACTTCTCCAGACTCTCTTTGCAAATCCACATTCTGTGAAGAGGTGGGCAACTGTCTCCTCTCCATAGCAGCCGTCCCGAGGGCAGTTTGCGCTGGCAGTGAGGTTCCGACGGTGCAGGAAGGATCTGACTGGGAGGGCTCCCCTCACCGCCAGCCAAGCCAGGTCTTGGTGCTTGTTGGTGAGTTCCGGCCAGACAAGCTGGGCAGTCTGCTCAGGGAACCACGCCACCATATCCATCGAGTCCTTTCCCTGCTGTGCCTGCAGGACATTCCGTGCTGACCACTGCCCAATGGACATGTGGTCAAAGGTGTTGGTCCGGAAGAACCTTTCCACAGACGACAGATGGGGCGGCAATGTCCATTGCGTGACATCTGCGCCAGGCCCATCCTTCGCAACACCGGGGACAGGTAGAACCTCAGCAGGTATTGACACTTGGCGCCCACGTGCCTTGGCTCTACACTCCGCCTGATCCAGCCACACACGAAGGTGGCCATCAGGGTGAGGGCGACGTTGGGCACTTTTACCCCCGTTGTCTGCTGACTTGTACATTGTGGCCCATCGCACACGGACTATCCTCGACCCCCAGATGAACTGGAAGACGGTCCGGGTGATCCCTGTGGCATAGGAGGGAGGGATAGGCCACACTTGCGCCAAGTACAGCAGCCCGAGAGCACCTCACACCTGATGACCAAATTTCTACCCGTTGTGGAGAGGGGGCATTGCCTCCATAGCTCCAGACGGAACCAAAGTAGTTATTCAATTGCTCCACCATATCCTTGTTCCCCATGATCAACTCACCTGTTTCTGACTGCAAGGGACCTACATTTGTTTAACTATTCTCTTTCTCTTCACATATCTATAAACACTTTTGCAGTCAGTTGTTATGTTCCCTGCCAGTTTTCTTTCATAATCTATTTTTCCTTTCCTAATTAAGCCCTTTGTCTTCCTCTGCTGGTCTCTGAATTTCTCCCAGTCCTCTGGTATGCTGCTTTTTCTGGCTACTTTGTATGCATCATCCTTTGCTTTGATACTATCCCTGATTTCCCTTGTTATCCACGGATGCACTACCTTCCCTGATTTATTCTTTTGCCAAACTGGGATGAACAATTTTTGTAGTTCTTCCATGCAGTCTTTAAATGTCTTCCATTGCGTATCCACCGTCAACCCTTTTAGAATTGATTGCCAGTCAATCTTAGCCAATTCACATCTCATACCCTCAAAGTTACCTTTCTTTAAATTCAGAACCATTGTTTCTGAATTTACAATGTCACTCTCCATCCTAATGAAGAAATCGACCATATTATGGTCACTCTTGCCCAAGGGGGCACGTACAACAAGACTGCTAACTAACCCTTCCTCATTACTCAATACCCAGTCTAAAATAGCCTGGTCTCTCGTTGGTTCCTCTACATGTTGATTTAGATAACAATCCCACATACATTCCAAAAAATCCTCTTCCTCAACGCCCCGCCAATTTGATTCACCCAATCTATATGTAAATTAAAGTCACCCATTATAACTGTTTTGCCTTTGTCGCACGCATTACTAATTTCCTGTTTGATACCATCCCCAACTTCCCTACTACTGTTAGGTGGCCTGTACACAACACACACCAGAGTTTTCTGCCCCTTAGTGTTTCGCAGCTCTACACATACCGATTCCACATCCTCCAAGCTAATGTCCTTCCTTTCCATTGCGTTAATCTCCTCTCTAACCAGCAACGCTACTCCACCTCCTTTTCCTTTCTCTCTATCGCTCCTGAATATTGAATATCCCTGGATGTTCAGCTCCCAGCCTTGGTCACCCTAGAGCCATGTCTCCGTGATCCCAACTATATCATAATCACTAATAGCTATCTGCACGTTCAATCGATAATCTTGGAGGATTCAGAGGTAAAGAGCCGAGCTTGCCGGTCCTTCACCTCTCTCACAATTGCAGAAGGAGCAGTTGTTGCAAATCTGTCTGGAGTTGGCACAATTCCCTCTGACTGTCTTGCTCTCTGAACCCCTTTAACTATGAAGAACCTCTTAATGTTCTCCTTGGTTGCTTCCCAACCGAGTGTCGGGGAGTCAAAGAGGGGCTTCACCGTTCTCCAACATGCATAGTCTCTCTTTAGCTCCTCAACATTCTCTGGGGTCAACTGCTTCATGTTTAACTTCCACGTCCCTCTGCCTGCCTTCTGGTCCTCCTGTAGGTGACAGGAAGCCTGAAGGAGGCAGTGGTCAGAGAACACCGGCGTGAGGTCGGTGTGTCTCACCGTGATGGCCTTCGTCGTGAAGACGAAGTCTATCCGAGATCGGGCTAAACCGTCCGATCTCGACCAGGTGAACCGCGGCTGGGACCCACCTGCAGGGTTGCTGAAGGCGTCGCGCAGTTTTGCGTCTTTTACCATCTCCATCAGGAACTTGGACGTGTTGTCCAGTCTATTGTCATCAATGATGCAGTTGAAGTCACCGGCCAGAATGAGCTGCCGGAACGTGGCCAGCAGCACTGGGAGCTGCAGGAGAACGGCCAGCCGCTCGCTCTGCACGGGTGAGGCATACACATTAATCAGCCGGAGCGGAGAGCCACGGTACATAACATCCACCACAAGGAGATGCCCCCCAACCACCTCCCTGACCTCAGTGATGGCGAAGTTTCCACCCCGCAGCAAATTCCCCAGGCTGGAAGCACGACAGTCATTGCCCCCCGACAGTCCGTGGGACCACCATCGCGACCACCTCCAATAGCAGCGGAGGTGTGGCAGCCCGCACTCCTGAAAAAAAGTCACATCTGCCTTGACCTTGGCCAGGTACTGTAAGGCATTAACACATCGCGCAGTGCTCTTTATACTGCGCACGTTTAAAGATGCCAGTTTGAGCTCCATTGTCTTTAAGATCACTGACCATTCTCGTGTCCCCTCATGCCCACCGCTTCGGTGAATTGCCTCAGCTTTCCTGGGCTCAGGAACCCAGCGCCGGCATCCTCGATGAGGTGGGTTTCAGGTGGCGTACCCCAAGTTGTCATGGGGGGGACCTACTTGTTCCACCCCCTTTTGGGCGCGCCGCTTCCTACGTCTCCTGTAGCTGGGTCATGGTGGCTGATTTACTGCTCCCAGAAACCCAGAGCTGGGGCCCAACGGCCTCTGCGTTGCTCCCAGTCACCCGGAGCTGGGGCCCATCGGCCGTTGCTCTGCTCCCGGTCACCCGGAGCTGGGGCGCATTGGCCGCTGCATTATCCTGGTCTCCAGGGGCTGGAGCCCCGCGACCGCTGCACTGCTCCCAATGTCCTGGGGCTGGAGCCCCTCGACCGCTGCTCTGCTCTCGGTCTCCTGGTGCTGGGGGATGATCGTCGTGGCCTCTCTCTTTTCCTCCCGTTTTATTCCTCTGCGTCCATCGTTGGGCCTTCCCGGTCGCCTCATCCTCCGACGAGGAGAGGTTGCTGCCTTCTGTCAGGGAGAGAGATCTTTTTTGGGATTTACTTTTGGACTTACCAGTCCTTTCTGGCCTCGGCTCTTTGGGCTGAACCCTCTGGTGCTTCTCGTACGTCACCGTCGTCCATTTCTCCTGCTGTTCCCCCCTCCTCCGTCGACTCTCCCTCCTGGGCAGGGTGCTGGGGGTCTCCTTCTGGCACTTGGGGGCTCGAGGTGGTTGGGTTGTCCTCATCGTTGTTCCTCCTTTCTGCTGGGGTCTTGGTAGTGGTGGGGGGTGTCTCACCCACTTTGGGGGTACTGGCAGCCCCTGTAAAGGTGGCCTGCCTCCCCGCACAGGTTGCAGTTCTTGCTGACCTGACAGTCCTTTGTCTCATGGCCCTCCGTCCTACAGTTTTTGCAGACAACTGCAGTGCATTGGGCCGTCACGTGCCCAGGCTTGTTGCATTTCCTGCACAGCCTGGGTCACTCATGTATCCTCGGTTCGCTCCGATCGCGAAACCCGAGGGAGGGTGGAGGATTGCTCCGTCCTTGTCCACCCTCATCTTTACCTATACTTGCCGCTTGCTCGTCCAAATCCCATGCAGATCCTTCCCGTCCACGTAGTTCCCTGTTCCCTCGATGTAGCGAGCAAGGAAGGCGAGGACATCCACTACAGGCACATATGGATTAAACATGTGCACCGTGATCATCCTTTCCTTCTGGGTGGGGAGGGTGAAGAGCGGCTGCACTTTCAGCAGCGACAGCGGGGCTTCATTCCCCTTCTCCCGGAAGTCTTCCATCAACTTCTGCCATCCCGTCGGATACTTGAAGGTAACATCAAAATATCCGTTACCCGGGAAGTCCTGGAGGCAGTAGATGTCCTTGGCCTAAAATTTGCAGGCCCCCAGCAAGACCTTCTTCACGAACAGGTCCCGTGAGGAAGGAGTCCCCTTGCTGAGGTCCTGGAGGCTGATTCTCAGGGTATTCCGAATACCTTGTACTCCCACTCCTGTTGCTGCTGCCATTGTGGCTGGATGAGGTGTTAGGTTGGATACCCAACCAGCATGGATCCACCTCTAAACCCGCAGCCGACCGACTCCTCGTCAACGATTTAGCTCTGCAATCCTCGGCCCTTGTCCCCAAGGGACCGCCAGAACTGTTCTAATAAGAACAGATAGTCTCTTTTACTCAAATACTCGTCCTGGGAAGTATCTGCCTCCACTACCACTCCTATCAATGCATTCTAGGCTCCCACCACTCTGTGTAAAACACTTGTCAGGCACATCTTCATTAAACTATCCCTCACACATCTTATAGCCGTGCTCTCCAGTGTTGATCATTTCCACCCTGAGAAAAAAGGTTCTGACTGTCTGCCCTCCACCTCCAACTTTCCAAAGAAAACAATACGAATGAATCAAACTCTCCTTGCAGCTGAAACCCTCTAACCCAGGTAGCATTCTGGTAAATCTCCTCTGCACCCTCTCTCCAAATCCTCTCGTGTAGATGGGGCATGTTAGTCGGCATCGGCGAGTTGAGTGAAGGGCCTGTTTTCACGCTGCACGACTATAGCACTGCTGGGGGGTGGAGGAGGCAGAGATGAAAGTGGTGTTTGAGAGGCATTTAGAAAGGAACATGGATATGTAGGCCATGGAGGGATATGGATCATGTACAGCCCATAAGTTTGTCTTGGAATCATGTTTAGCACACACATTGTGGGCAGAATTTCCTGTGCTTAACTGTTCAGACTGAGTGGTGCACGTGATAGAAAAGCAGGCGAATCGAAGGCAGCAATAAGGTAGGCGTGGAAGCTATGGTCATGTTTGATGTGGTGGGGTCACAGTGGGTATGGTGGGTACTGTCATGGTTGGTGCGGTCACGGTGATTGTGGTAGGGATGGTCATGGTGGGCGTGGCACGTGGCTACGGCGACGGTGGGTTCGGTCAAGGTGGTCGCGGACATAGTGGGTGTGGACACGTGGGTATGGTCATGGGGGGTACAGCGGGGTGGGTCAGTGGGCATTGTCACAGTGGAATTGATGGGTACTGTCAGGGTCACAGTAGGTACAGTTGTGTTGGGCTTGGTGGGCACAGTCACGGGGGCGTGGTGGTTGGCGACAGTGGGTGCAGTCAAGATGGGTGTGTACACGGTGGGTACAGTGGGTGGTCATGGTGGGTGAGGTCACGATGGGTGTGAGTACTGTGTGCGTGGTCACGGTCGATACATTTTCGGTGCTTTCGGTCATGGAGGGCACAGTCACGGTGGGTGTGGTGGATACATTTGGTGCAGTTGCTGTGGGTGAAGTCACGGTGGGCATGGTCACGATGGGTGTGGGTACAGTGTGCGCGGTCACGACGGGTGTGGTGGGTGCAGTGGTGGTGAGTGCAATGATGGTGGGTGCAGTGGGTAAGTATGTTACAATACTTACCTTCAGCGGCGCTGCAGTTCTGCCACTGGCCGTGTGCGTGCCTTTGAGGGGGGGGGGGGGGGGGGGGGGGATTAAAATGCCATTTTCTCCTGCCTGTCTGAGATATATTTTCTTGGGCTGCTAGCTAATGCTGAAAAATTGTTCCGACTTGCGTTCTCGGAAGTTTAAAAAAGAAATTTGCGGGACAATTTAATCGCTGGAGTTTCTTTCAGTTCTCTTAATTTTTAAGAAAGTTATGGGCTTTTGACTGTCCTCGATTACAGCTTTTGAGTTAAGTCAATGGAAAAGCAAGAGGGAACAAGATGCTAATTTCCGAGTATGAAAATGGCCATAACTTTTTTAATACTGAAGATATGAAAGTGAATTAGGTGTCAAATTAAACTTATTTTCGTGCATTATCTGATGGGATAAATTGCAGACTTGATTTTTTAAATCTCAAAAAGTAACATTGCTGCAGTGGGTGCAGTCACCGTGGGTGCAGTCACGGTAGGTATAGTCACGAACGGTACAGTGGTGGCGGATGTGGTGCGTGCAGAGGTGGTGCATGTAGTGGTAGTGGGTGCAGCGGGTGTGGTGACGGTGGGTGCAGTGGTGGTGGGTGCAGTGACGGTGGGTGCAGTGGTGGTGGGTGCAGCGGGTGTGGTGACGGTGGGTGCAGTGGTGGTGGGTGCGGTGACGGTGGGTGCAGTGGTGGTGGGTGCAGGTGCGTGCGGTGCGGTGAAGGTGCGGTTGCGTGGTGGTGGTGCAGCGGGTGTGGTGACGGTGGGTGCAGTGGTGGTGGGTGCAGCGGGTGCGGTGACGTGATGGGTGCAGTGGTAGTTGGTGGTGGTGGTGGGTGCAGCGGGTGTGGTGACGGTGGGTGCAGTGGTGGTGGGTGCGGTGACGGTGGGTGCAGTGGTGGTGGGTGCAGCGGGTGTGGTGACGGTGGGTGCAGTGGTGGTGGGTGCGGTGACGGTGGGTGCAGTGGTAGTGGGTGCGGTGACGGTGGGTGCAGTGGTGGTGGGTGCAGCGGGTGTGGTGACGGTGGGTGCAGTGGTGGTGGGTGCAGTGGTAGTGGGTGCAGCGGGTGTGGTGACGGTGGGTGCAGTGGTGGTGGGTGCAGCGGGTGTGGTGACGGTGGGTGCAGTGGTGGTGGGTGCAGCGGGTGTGGTGACGGTGGGTGCAGTGGTGGCGGGTGCGGTGACGGTGACGGTGACGGTGGTGGTGGGTGCACGGGGTGCGGTCGCGGTGAACATCTGCAGCCGGTGAGGGCCGAGGAGGCGACGGCGCGGAGATGGAGGGAAAGGCGGGCCGGGGTTGACGCGGCACTGACGGCCGTTGGCCCCTGGAGGGAGAGGCGGGTACCTGTCCGCGCGCCGCTCGTGCGCCGCCGCCTCCTCGTCCTCCTCCTCCTCGCTCTCCTGCACCGACCCCGCCACGATGGTCTCGTCGCTGTCGCTGTCGCTGTCCGACGCGGGCCCCGATTCCCGCCGACCCGCCATCTCACAACCGCGGGCACGCGCGCGGCCCGGGACCCAGCAACCGCGGGCACGCGCCCACCCCTCCGCAACAACCGCGGGCACGCGCCCCCCCCCCAACAACCGCGGGCACGCGCCCCCCTCCCCAGCAACCGCGGGCACGCGCCCCAGCAACCAGGTGAAACCGCTGCCCCGCCGCCCAAACCGTCGACGCTCTGCCGGGCCGGGCCGGGCCGGCCGTGGGCGCGAATGAACTGCCTGCTACCCCCATGAGGTTTGACTCAAGCCATTGCAGTAATTCGGCCGGGTAAACGGTGGCGCTGCCTCACGGCGCCGGAGACGCGGGTTCGATCCTGACCTCGGGTGCTGTCTGCGCGCAGTTTGTCTGTTCGAACTCCCACACTCCAAAGACGTACGTGCTTGTAGGTTAATGGGCTCCATGGTATGACTAGGTCTATGGTATGGTAGTTCTATACTCTATGGGATGGTCTATGGTCATAGGTAGTTCATTATCCCTAGGAAAGTGTAGTGTGCAGAGATCGCTGGGCTGAGCAGACTCGGTGGGTCCTGTTTTCATGCTGCATCTATAAACTAAACTAAATTAAATAGGTTGATTATAATATAATAATAATAACTTTATTACGGACTCAAGGTCCAGACAAGGGGCAACATTACATTAAAAAATGCATTGCATATCAAATATAAATATATATAAAATCATGGTTTATATATTATATATATTTTTAAATCACTTTATAAAAAACAGAGACAACGATACAACGATACCAGTGTCTCCACGACTGGGATTCGTAGCATGTAGTGCTAACCCTTATGTTTGTCAAGGTCACAATAAGCACATTTTTAGAGTCATTTATCCTGCAAGTGAATTTATACATGTGGTGTCTTAGGATAGCTTCTAAAGTACTGACTCCTGCAGCCACAAACATATTACTGGCACTATACCATCTTTGTTGCCTTAGCAGTGTTCTCATGGCATCGTTATATGCAACCTTTAGTCTCTGCATACTTGTCTTTAAATAGTTCGACCACAGGTGCGCAGTGTAGAGGGGTGTGCAGTATGCTCTAAGTAGCGACATCTTCATCACATCTGCACATGCACCAAATTTATGCAAGAGTATATTCGCCTGCATATACAGCATGCGTCGTTGCCAATAACTATCCTCATCATCTGTCATTTGTTCTGTAATAATATGCCCTGTAACAGACACTAAGATTGTTGTCAGACAATTTCAAATCAGGATATTTTAGGCTTTTATCCTCTTTGGTTCTACAAACCATAACAGCACTCTTACTAGCATTATATTTAATGTCATGTTCCAAACCATACACGGAACATGCAGTAAGGAGCTGCTGGAGACCTGCTGGAGCCCAGCGCTAGATGGACGAAAGACCACAAGATCATCTGCATACATAATATGGTTCACTAGAATATTACCAATCACGCACCCAGTGTTACAGGCTTTCAATTGTTTAGACAGATCATCAATATATAGATTAAAAAGGACTGATTAGTACGGGTGTCAGGGGTTATGGGGAGAAAGCAGGACAACGGGCTTGAAAAGGAAAGATGCATCAGTCATGATTGAATGGCGGTAAACTTGATGTGGCGAACGGCCTAATTCTGCTCTCAGAACTCAAAATTACTTTTAAAAGTTTCCTTCGGCCCAACTCATCCATCATGCCCAACTAAGCTAGTCCCACTTGCCCATATTTGGTGCACAATTGTTGGATGACACAAAGCTGGGTGGCAGTGTGAGCTGCGAGGAGGATGCTATAAGGCTGCAGGGTGACTTGGATAGGTTGGGTTAGTTGGCAGATGCTGTATAATGTGGATTAATGGAGGTTATCCACTTTGGTGGCAAGAACAGGATGTAGCGGCAGATTTTCATATCTTTCAGGTAATTAGCACCCTAGCCGCTATTTGGATGAGAATGGTTGAAGGGGGTGTCTTCTAAACGCATGCAAGCTCACTCACAGAGACCTTCAGAGCTTCTTCTCAGATATGGCTTCAAAACACACTTTTGATGAATAAATGCTTTATTGTTGATAGAAAACAGTAATATACATCCAAATTTCTTCCGACTCATTACTACAATCTTCTTAGAACTCCAGCTTATTACTTTAGACATTAGTAAACTCCTCGTGTCTCCGTAACAGTGGCAAGATCCGCATGGTAGAAGGGTTAACGTTCCGCATGGTATCTCCAAACTAATCTAAAAACTAAACTTCTGCGCAAGCATCTAAGCTCCAAACACAGCCAAAAACACGTCATAAATCCCACCCACAATATAACGGGCAGTCTAAAATTTAAAGGCACATGCCATCCTCAATGACATGCAAAACAGGCCAAATGGCCACTACATACCGGTCCCTAATTGTTCCGAATATATAAGATACAAGATACATTTATTTGTCACATGTGCCAGATGGCACAGTGAAATTAATCACCATACAGCCATACACTAAAATAAAGAACACAACACACGATAGATTTAAACATAAAACATCCCCCCACAGCAGAATCAAAAATTTTCCACTGTGAGGGAAGGCACCAAAGTCAGTCTCTTCCTCGATGTTCACCCGTGGTCGGGGCCTCCGGAGCCCTCCGCAGTCGCCGCTATGGGCAGCCTGCCGCTCAGGCCCACTCGCCGGGATGATATAAGTCCAACGTCGGGACTGGAGGCCAACCTCAGCGGCTTGGACCTCCAAAACGGCCGCTTACTACAGAGTCCGCAGCTCCCGACGTCCCCAAGCCACGCCGGGCGGAGACTCCCGCTAGCAGCCCTCGGCAAAGGGCCCCAGGACTCCACGATGTCGGTCCGCGTTGGGAGCACCATGACCCACAGCTCCATGATGTTGACGCTGCAGGCCCAACGTTCCGGAGCTCCAACAGCGACCCAGGTAGGCATCGCCCGCTCCACGGTGAATCCAGCGCCGCACCGCTGCTGTTGCAGCTCTGGTCCGGTTCCCGGTCCCCGGCAGGAAAGGCCGCTCCGATCCAGGAGGTAGGCCACGAGGTGGGGGGCGAGGACGTGACTCGGAGAAATAGTCGCGTCCCCGCCAGGAAGCAACTGGGAAACAGTTTCCCCCTTACCCTGCCCTCCTCCCCCACATATAAAAGCTAAAGTGACCCAAAACAAACAAACTAAAATAAGAAAAAGAAAGGGAAAAAACGGACAGGCTGTAGGCAGAGGTGCTTTCAATGCAGCGCCCCTAGAGTAATGCGGCAATTACTAATAAACATTTTTTTAAAGTAGCCATAAAGGCTGTTCATACATCAAAATCAAAAGGTCAGGGAATAAAACCCTGTGGCTCCTCGTCGGGAAATTGAACCCCGGTCTACCGCATGACAGGCGGGGATACTAAACACTATACTAACGAGGAAAAAATAGCACGCACCATACATCTGCAATCCGAATTCTTCATTGACTCTTCCATCTTCACTTTCGCCTTCTAGAAGCAAGCACAACTTGGTTATTAATCTTATTGCAACAATTGTTTTAGCTCAAAGTCGTAACGTGCATACCAAACCCTTAAAATCAGGCATGATACCCAGTATATAGTCCAAAAGATAATAGTCCAAAGCTTTGACAGCATGAAACATCTTCCTCCATGTCCAATCAACTCATGAATGTATTGTAACAGCAAAATTGAAGTATGGAAACCTTTCAAAAGAATAACAGGATCTTTAACAATAGAGTTCACCGTTAGGTTTGATTTAATGTCCGAGTCAATAGCAGAGATTTCATATCCCAGCTCAAGCTTTGGCCATTCTCTATCTGGCTTGCAGAAAGATTTTACTTCATTGATCCATTTCTTCTCACTTAAGAAACGGTTCACTGTCAGTTCTCTGGAATTTTCTTCTGTGTTAACATATTTCAGTTGTACAACATTAGTAACTCCCAATGCTCTTTACATTGGCAGATCGTCTTTGTCCAAATCCAACTCTCTGGTTTCTTTGGCTCTGTCATCTAGTGGAATGTTTTCACAATTGTCACTGTTCCACTTAGAAAGTATAAATCCTCCCTTATTGCAAAGAGGTCAGATGTTTTACTGGTAGAATTGCTTCCTGCTGAGTAGACATAGATTTTAAGCAATCATCCTTGTAGTTATTCTTCAAAGAGATTCTTCTTTCAGAAAATTTACTATTCTCGCCACACTTGCAATTCAAAGTCTGGATATGTTGCTCCGCCGCACTACGATTATTCGGTAGATTAACACTTTCTTGTTTGAAAGGTAAGTCCACACAATAGTGTCCGTCAGCTTTCACTGAATAGTTCATAATATCCATGAACTTCAACTCTTCATTCGACATCTCTTCAGATTTCTTGTTGGTACTTTCATTGAAGTCATGATTGTATGGCTTCATCACCGGCTTTTCGAACTCATCAGTAGACATTTCATTAACAGCAATGGCAGGACAGTCCATCTGATTTTCGATTTTGTGGTTCCTTTTCAAGGAGTCATAGATAACCCATCCAAGTCGGGTTTTCGTAGCATATGGTCTTTCACTTTGGCTCCTAACAATCTGTATAGGTTCCAAAGCCTTCAAAACATTTGTTCCTATAAGTAGATCAACACTAGAATTTATTTCAGATATCTTGACATCCTTCAGGTAAGGCCATTGCTTTAAGTTTTCATGTCTTGGTATATTTTGACGACCAACAGGCGTACTTCCAAGCATAAACACTTCAGATATCGATATAAAATTATCTCCATCCAAACTGGATATCTCCATACTCATAATGTAATGACTCATGCTCTCTTTTTCTTTAGCCATGGTACGTAATCAAATCTTGGTCTCTTCTCCTGTGATATTCAGCCTTCTCGTCAGGCTTTCTGTGCAAAAGGCAGTCAAACTTCCGTGATCCAGAAAAGCATATGTTTGCAACACTGTATTCGTCTTACTGTTCCTTACCTGTACTGGTAAGATAGAAAAATTACAAGCTTCTACCCCAGCCCCAATATGAGCAGTTACTTGAGGTGAGGTGATAGCATTTCTGGTAGTTGGCTTCTCGCCCTGTTCTGTTTGCTCCCGTTCATCTTCTTCTATTTGCTCTGGTAACTCATCATCCGTTTGTTCCAGTTCTTCTTCTTCTTCCCAATGCTCTGATAGTTCTTCTTCAATGTGAAGTGCTTCAGGATGATATTGTTTGCACTTATAACAAATTATAGG
This sequence comes from Okamejei kenojei, assembly GCA_035221665.1. Classification (NCBI taxonomy): domain Eukaryota; kingdom Metazoa; phylum Chordata; class Chondrichthyes; order Rajiformes; family Rajidae; genus Okamejei; species Okamejei kenojei. The sequence goes on from CM069133.1 coordinate 21,427,423, forward strand.
ACTCTTACAGTCTCATACCATATGTCCTTTTTTCAAACATCCAAAACAGATTCCCCTCTCTTTCAAGTAATCCATCTTGTCTCCATCTTCTTTCATCTTGAATCTACGACACCATTTTATGGTGTGACCAACTTCATCACATAACAAACAAAATACTATTTGCTTGCTAGTAGACACATATAACCATATAACATATAACCATATAACAATTACAGCACGGAAACAGGCCCTCTCGGCCCTTCCAGTCCGTGCCGACCATTTGTTTTCCCCTAGTCCCATCTACCTGCACTCAGACCATACCCCTCCATTCCCTTCACGTCCATATACCTATCCACTTTACTCTTAAATGTTAAAATCGATCCTGCCTCCACCACTTCTGCTGGAAGCTGATTCCACACAGCCACCACCCTCTGAGTAAAGAAGTTCCCCCTCACGTTACCCCGAAAACCTCTGTCCCTTAATTCTCATGTCATGCCCTCTTGTTTGAATCTTCCTACCCTCAATGGGACAAACGTATCCACGTCAACTCTGTCTATCCCTTTCATCATTTTAAAGACCTCAATCAAGTCCCCCCTTAACCTTCTGCGCTCCAAAGAATAAAGACCTAACTTGTTCAACCTTTCTCTGTAACATAGTTGCTGGAACCCTGGCAAACATTCTAGTAAATCTCCTCTGTACTCTCTCTATTTTGTTGACATCCTTCCTATAACTAGGCGACTAAAATTGTACACCATACTCCAGAATTGGTCTTACCAATGCCTTGTACAATTTTAACATTACTTCCCTACTCCTATTTTCAATGCTCTGATTTATAAAGGCCAGCACACCAAAGGCTTTCTTTACCACCCTATCTACATGCGATTCCACCTTCAGGGAAACTATGCACAGTTATTCCTAGATCCCTCTGTTCCACAGCATTCCTCAATTCCCCACCATTTACCATGTACGTCCTATTTTGATTTGGCCTGCCAAGATGTAGCACTTCACACTTATCAGCATTAAACTCCATCTGCCATCTTTCAGCCCACTTTTCCAAATGGCCCAAATCTCTCTGTAGACTTTGAAAATCTACTTCATTATCCACAACACCACCTATCTTAGTATCATCTGCATACTTACTTATCCAATTTTCCACCCCATCATCCAGATCATTGATGTACATGACAAACAACAGTGGACCCAACACAGATCCCTGAGGCACCCCACTGGTCACCGGCTTCCAACCTGACAAACAGCCATCCACCATTACTCTCTGACATCTCCCATTCAGCCACTGTTGAATCCATCTTGCTACTCCGCCATTAACACCCAAAGATTGAACCTTCTTAACCAACCTTCCATGGGGAACCTTGTCAAAGGCCTTACTGAAATCCATATAGACAACATCCACTGCTTTACCCTCATCAATTTCCCTATTTACCGCTTCAAAAAATTCAAGAAGGTTTGTCAAACATGACCTTCCAGGCACAAATCCATGTTGACTGTTCCTGATCAGACCCTGTTTATCTCTAAGTATCCTTTCCATTAATTTGCCCACCACTGACGTCAAACTAATAGGTCTATAATTGCTAGGTTTATTCTTTGAACCCTTTTTAAACAATGGAACAACATGCGCAGTACGCCAATCCTCCGGCACTATTCCCGTTTCTAATGACATTTGAAATATTTCTGTCATAGCTCCTGCTATTTCTACACTAACTTCCCTCAATGTCCTAGGGAATATCCTGTCAGGACCTGGAGACTTATCCACTTTTATATTTTTCAAAAGTGTCAGTACTTCCTCCTCTTTGAATCTCATAGTTTCCATAGCTACTCTACTTTTTCCCCTTAACTCACAGAGTTCAATATCCTTCTCCTATGTGGGACCTTACCAAAGGCTTTCTGAAAGTCCAGATATACTACATCCACTGGCCCTCCCTTATCCATTTTACTTGTTACATCCTCAAAAATTTCCAAAAGATTTACACTAAATTCAGAATTGTTTTCTCCCTGGTAGGCTCCAGTACAAGACCAGTATTTAGAGGGTTGAAGGGTTTGAGGCCTGGGGGTTCGAGGCCGCGCCTGTGTGTGGTTTAAGTCCCAAACAGTACTGGGAAACTCATTATTGGAGTACAATTAGCTGAAATACTTTAAAATCAACACTGAGCTGGGGAAGATATGTCTGTTATAATCTGGACTGGGATCTAAATTTTTCAATTTAAATTTTACCGAATTCAGGGCATTCATATTGAAGGCTACTGTTTATTGTATAGAGATCCGTTTTTGATCTTGTAAAATTGTAAAATAACTCTGTAATTGTATATAACTCCGTATAACTCAGTAATTGTAATATAGTGATTGTGTGATTAATGCTGCTGTTGTAATCGTAGTTTGAATCGTGACTGTATGTTAATATAGCGCGATCTAGTGTCGTTTAAAATAGTGTGATTTACTTGAGAATTGTACTGTAATCGAATTCTTATATTATGTTGCAGTGTGGCTGTGTATCATAGTCTTTAATTATATTTTTTCTTGTTTGAATGTGATTTTGCTTGCGTATTACAACCTTATTTGCTTTTGTTTGAATCCAAGTGTTTGAGTGCAGGAGATTTGCTGCTGAAGTGTGTTTGATTGTTCCATTGAGAAGGTGGTCCCCAACTTGTGCTGAGAGTGTTTACCATTTTAACTTACCGCTTTAAAAGCTTGTGTGATCTCTGATTTCTGTGTGTGAGATTTGCGTGAAAGATTCATGGGTGCCCAATTGAAAGGGGATAGGTTGGTGAGAGACTTGTTAGGTGTTAGGAATTTGTGTCCTTGTCTTGTGAGAGACTTACTAGCAAAGATCCTATAGCGAAGCAAGATAGACCACTCCTTCTAAATGCAATGCGCTGACGTGTAGCACGCAACGGAGCGAAACGTGGGCCTTTTTTTTCATCCATTTCAGTAACCCGACTCGCACTGTAATCAACGTTGCGGAGGAACAGTTTGTGTTAATAAATTATAATTCTGAAAATGAGATTTTTACCAAATAATTTTTATTTTTACGAGGATGTTTCCGTAACCATCTTCCGTCTCCGCACTAGTATCTATGCTCCGCTATGGGATCTTTGGTGTGGAGACGGAAGCTGGTTACGGAAATGGGGCCTAAAATTACCCATGAATCTGCCCATGACCGTACTACGTCTTTTTCGTCGAGTGATCTATCTTGCTTGCTATAGGATCTTTGCTTACTGGTGTGTTGGAAAACTTTTGTCATTGTGTTGTGAGTAAACTTGTTAAGTCTTAGGAATTTTGTGATCGAAGTGTGAATAGCTTGAGCTATTGTTTCCATTGTAAGTAACAATGGGGAACCAAATCGATACTGCGACAGATCCAGATAGCCGATTGCAAATAATTTGCAGTAAGTTTCCTAAGGAGGCGGAAAGATTAAATAATTTCTCGGGAACTTTGAATTAGAAATTAGGAAGTAAGTTGTGAGCCGAAGGAGGGGTTGGGACCCTGGAGGACGTAAGATATATTGAGAAGATTATTTGGCATAATATTCAAAGTGAAACTGCAAAGGAACTCATTGGGCTGTGGAGACAACATTATGAAGGATTAAGAGAACCTAGAGAGGCCGCAATAACGGCAAACTGGCAAGGGGCAGCTTTAAAACTTGGAATAGAATTAAAAGATGATGAAGGGAATAAACCTCTGGATGCCTTGAAAAGGGAATCGTAGATGTGCTTATAAAGAACATAGGGAATGGGAGACTACGAGGACTCCTGATGGAAAAGTGGCACTTGTAGAATTAGAGTTGAGGGACTCGTTGGTTGACTTTGGTTTGGAAGGGGGTGACGAGAAAAATCTGGAACATTGGGAGAGTATCCGTATTAAGAGAAGTTTGCAGCCTCCACCTTAAGCCCCTTGTGCCCTCTATATGTCACCTCCACCTCCAGCACCTTATGTGCCTTACAGACCTCCTGTGCCTGAGCACCACCCACACCCCCTGCTGATAGTGATCCTGTAGTATCACCTGCGCCCCAGACAGCAGCAGCAGCAGCACAGAGTTCCTTGAGCGCAACAGCTCCAGCACTAACAGACACACCAGTAGCGCTCTGTACAAGGAGCAAGACAAAGAAATCAACACCCGTATTTCGAGAGAAAGAACGATCACCAGAACCACCTTCTTTCGTGTGGCGTGCACAGCCTAAAGTTGCAGGACAACTTGTTCTATTTGATATTCCGTTTGTGCATGTCGAGTTGATTGCATTAGTCGAAACAGGGTGGACCACGTGAAGGTTGCAATCTCCCACCCCCACCAGAACCTAAACCTAGGAGAATAAAATGACCACCCAGAGAGAAAATACGTGCTTTTAAAAATTACCGCCTTCCCCCTAGTGATGAGGATAAGACATCGGAGGGTGATGTAATCTCTGGGGACACTGAGAGTGAGTCAGATATAAGAAAAATGATGCAGGCTGATCGACTATCTCGCCTGCCAGTTCCCAGTTAGGGAGATGCCTAACCCAGCCTTTGATCTGGTTGATGCAGTTGGTGCCAACAATCCTCAAACTATTAATGTGTTCTCCCCATGGAAACCAAATGAAATGATGGCAGTACTGGGTAAAATACCTGACGGAAAGAAATCACCTGCTTCCTTTGTGGACTATCTCCGGACCATGCATGTGTATCACGCGGATTCGAGAGATTTATGGGCTGCAATACAACAGATCATAACTCCTACAGAGCATACCAGGTTCCTGGCCACTTTAGGACACCCAACTCACGAGGCACTGGCTAATGTGATCGCCAATAACATTGCAAGAAAAGATGCAGTTTAACTGCCCTTGCCTCTACCCTCCAAAAGCCAATAGACATTGCTAGGATTCTGGATGAAAGGAGAGGGAGCAGATGAGTTTCCAGAAAGTTCTCAGAACTATATATAGATCAGTCGGGAGATTTTAATTTTCGAACTGGGGCGAATTCTCCCCAATACTGCACAATTTTATTAAATCGTTTGCCGACTAATGTAGCAGAAGCAATCAAGACAAACAACATGGATTGGTCAGAGAATAGTGCAAGTCAAATGGCCCGTACAGTTAGGTATCACTGGAAAGATATTAGAAGGCAATGTTAATCCTGGCCAAATTGGAGCAGCCAGGACATTAAAAATGAGTAAAGGCTTCTAGGTCACTTTGATCAAGTTAAATGTGTTTTTGCAGAACTGGGACAAGCTGTTGTCTGTGGCCCAGATAAGAGCTGCAGGGGAAGAATGGGACATCTGCATCTTATTTACAATAAGGTGTAAATTGCATGGAACTGATTGGGTCAATGCAAACCAGATATACATAGTGTAAATAATGTTGCAAAGCCTTATTTGGACAATTGTTGATTTAACCAAATGTTGGGCTTTGTCTGGGTCATTTGAATCCCAGGGCACATATTGCTTGTTTGCTTCCTTCTAGAAGCTCCTTTCGAATACAATATATTTGTTACTGTGTTATTGAGTTAGGGAACTGTCTATCATGTACTGTGTTAATCGATATGTGTTATTGGACTGTATGGAGACTACCCCCATGTGGTTCGGCCCCTCAAGGTTCGGGGACCTATAAAAGATAGCTCCCATGAGGTCTGATGTCGATCTTCTGGAAGAACGCTTGGGACTGTGTGACCTTTTGGAGTGCCTCTGCTTGCACGAGGCTAGAAGGGCTTGGCCAAACAGATACAAGGATCGAATCCGCAGTGGTTAGGTATAGTCGAGGGGAATGGCTGTTGTGTTATCCAAAATAAAGTTTAGTTGTTCAAGTGCTTGATTCAGTATTTTATTGACTGAAACTAGACTGGGGGGAGCTTAGAATGAGCTATTTATAGCAAGAGAAGCAACCTCAAATTAAGGCAAAAACTGAGTAAGTAACGAAAAAGGAAGCACCAAGATCTAATTTAGACTTATGGAATAGTCATAGGAACATAGAAAATAGGTGCAGGAGTAGGCCATTCAGCCCTTCTGAGCCTGCACCTCCATTCAATATGATCATGGCTGATCATTCAACTCAGTATCCTGTACCTGCCTTCTCTCCATACCCCCTGATCCCTTTAGCCACAAGGGCCACATCTAACTCCCTCTTAAATATAGCCAATGAACTGGCCTCAACTACCTTCTATGGCAGAGAATTCCAGAGACTCACCACTCTCTGTGTGAAAAATGCTTTCCTCATCTCGGTCCTAAAGGAAGTCCTCAGACAAGAGCAAGGCATGATGCGCCAGAATGGGCAAGGGTGCCAGAACCGGATTATCCAGGTTACCCTGATGAACCACCTCCCTTAGAACCAATTTTCTCAAGGCACTGGAGAGGGAATAGAGTATTGAGACCGGACCAATGTTATACCTGTGGGGGACAAGGTCACTGGAGTAGGGAGTGCCCAACGTGAAAACAACAGGAAGGAGGGGGCCAACAGAGAGAGCAGAGAGGGAACTGGCAAGAAAATCAGGGACAGAGAAGACGAACACCCTTCTCTCAAAATAATCCATTCTCACGTTCCTGATTAGCTATCTTGGTGGTGAACAGACGTAAATCTGATGAAGAACCTGTACTATCATTGCGAGTAGAAGGAAGGATATGCACCTTTTTAGTTGACACGGGGGCATCCATGTCATCTCTTCAATCAATTTATAACCTTCCCAAGCCTAGTAAAGTTCAGAGCCTGTCCAGATTTCAGGGACAAGTTTGCCAGTATCCCATCTCTAAGCCAGATGAAGTGGTGTATCAAAGCAAGGCAATAAAACATAGATTTGTAATAACAAATGGATTGGATTGCAATTTAATGGGGAGAGATTTGCTCTGTGCATTTCAATTGAAAATTGAATGCAGCGACTGTAGAATAATGGGCTCCCGAAAGGCAGTGCTATTCATCAGTGACACCCCAATGGTGGTCCTTAGACTTAGAAGATGAGCCTCCGCTTCGTATCACATTGGGCTATGATAGAAGTGGCAAAAATAAAGAATTAGAAACCTATTTTAAGACCATCTCTGCTCGTACTACAATTCAATATTGGGTAGTGTGCCGTGGCAGGACAGCTTACTTTGAGGGACAGCCGACAGCAGGTACACTACTGCATGAGGAGAGCCCACATGCAGACTTTAGAGAGCTCGGAAAAATACTGAAAAGCAGGACCTCCAGGGTTGGTATCTCCAGATTGCTTCCAGTTCCTCGTGCTGGCGAGAGCAGGAACGGGGAGATACGGGACCTGAATGTGTGGCTGAGGAACTGGTGCAGGGGGCAGGGATTTAGATTCTTAGATCACTGGGATCTGTTTTGGGGTAAGGGGGAACTGTACAAAAGGGACAGATTGCATCTTAACAGGTGGGGAACCAGCATTCTGGCAGGCAGGTTTGCCACTGCTACACAGGTGGTTTTAAACTGAATAAGGGGGTGGGGTGTCAAATGGGATAGTCGAGGATGGAGTTAAAGGGAAAGAGAGTAAAGGGATGCTTAATGGCCCCAGAATTAACGGGAAAGGAAGCTCACAAAGGGATAGGAGAGTATGGCCAAGTAATAGGGATCAAGGTGAAAGGTGAGATGCGTAAGGAATTAAATATGCGTAAGGTATTGTATATGAATGCGCGAAGTATAAGTAAAGTAGATGAGCTTGAGGCTCAGTAGAGGTTGGTAGACCCCCAAATAGTAGCCCGGATGTAGGGTGTAAGTTGCAGCAGTCGTTAAAACTAGCATGTAACAAAGGTAATGCCACTGTGGTGATGGGGGATTTCGATATGCAGGTAGACTGGGAAAATCAGGTTGGTTCAGGACCCCAAGAAAGAGAGTTTGTAGAATGCCTCCGAAATGGATTCTTAGAGCAGCTTGTAATGGAGCCGACCAGAGAAAAGGCAATTCTGGATTTAGTGTTGTCCATTGAATCAGATATAATAAGAGAACTCGAGGTAAAGGAACCGCTTGGAGGTAGTGATCATAATATGGTTAGTTTTAATCTGCAATTTGAGAAGAAGAACATTAAATCAAAAGTGTCAGTGATGCAGTTGAACAAAGGGGACTATGAAGGCATGAGAGGGGAGCTGCCAAGGTAGACTGGAAAGGGATCCTAGCAGGAATGACGGTGGAACAGCAATGGCAGGAATTTCTCGGCATAATCCAGAAGATGCAGGATCATTTCACTCCAAAAAGGAAGCAAGATTCTAAGGGGAGTAGGAGGTTACCGTGGCTGACAAGAGAAGTTAGGGATAGAATAAAACTAAAAGAAAAGATGTATAACACAGCAAAGAGTAGCCGGAAGCCAGAGGATTGGGAAACTTTCATAGGGCAACAGAAGGAAACAAAACGGGCAAACGGGCTGAAAAGATGAAGTACGAGGGGAAGCTGGCCAGGAATATAAAGAAGGACAGTAAAAGCTTCTTTAGATATGTTAAGGGAAAAAGAGTAGCAAACTCAAATGTGGGTCCCTTGAAGGCAGACACGGGTGAAATTATTGTGGGCAACAAGGAAATGGCAGAAGAGTTGAATAGGTACTTCGGATCTATCTTCACCAAGGAAGGCACAAACAATCTCCCAGATGTACTAGAGGACAGAGGATCTAAGGGGGTAGAGGAACTGAAAGAAATTTTCATTAGGCGGGAAATAGTATTCGGTAGCTAATGGGACTGAAGGATGATAAATCCCCTGGGCCTGATGGTCTGCATCCCAGGGTCCTCAGGGAGATGGCTCTAGAAATAGTGGACCCATTGGTGATCATTTTCCAATGTTCAATAGATTCAGGGTCAGTTCCTGTGGATTGGAGGATAGCTAATGTTATCCCACTTTTCAAAAATGGAGCGAGAGAGAAAACGGGGAATTACAGACCAGTTAGCCTGACTTTGGTGGTGGGTAAGATGCTGGAGTCAATTATTAAAGAGGTAATAATGGGGCATTTGGATAGCAGTAAAAGGATTAGTCCAAGTCAACATGGATTTATGAAAGGGAAATCATGCTTGACTAATCTTCTGATGTGACAAATAAAATGGATGAAGGGGTGCCAGTGGATGTAGTGTATCTAGACTTTCAGAAAGCCTTTGATAAGGTCCGCACGGGAGACTGGTGACTAAAATTAGAGCACATGGTATTGGGGTTAGGGTGTTGACATGGATAGAAAATTGGTTGACAGACCGGAAGCAAAGAGTAGGAGTGAACGGGTCCTTTTCAGAATGGCAGACAGTGGCGAGTGGAGTGCTGCAAGGCTCTGTGTTGGGGCCGCAACTGTTTACCATATATATTAATGATTTGGAAGAGGGAATCAGGAGCAACACTAGCAAGTTTACAGATGACACAAAGCTGGGTGGCAGAGTGAACTGTGAAGAGGATGTTAGGAGGTTGCAGGGTGACCTGGACAGGTCCAGTGAGTGGGCAGATGCGTGGCAGATGCAGTATAATATAGATAAATGTGAGGTTATCCACTTCGGTGGCAAAAACAAGGGGGCGGATTATTATCTCAATGGGGTTAGGTTAGGTAATGGGGAGGTACAGCAAGTCCTGGGTGTCCTTGTACACCGGTCACTGAAAGTTGGCGTGCAGGTACAGCAGGCAGTGAAGAAAGCAAATGGAATGTTGACCTTCATAACAAGAGGATTTTAGTATAGGAGTAAAGAGGTTCTTGTGCAGTTGTATAGGACTCTGGTGAGACCACATCTGGAGTATTGTGTACAGTTTTGGTCTCCTAATTTGAGGAAGGACATCCTTGTGATTGAGGCAGTGCAGCGTAGGTTCATGAGATTGATCTCTGGGATGGCGGAGGCAGTCATATGAGGAAAGATTGAAAAGATTAGGCTTGTATTCACTGGAGTTTAGAAGGATGAGGGGGGAATCTTATAGAAACATATAAAATTAGAAAAGGACTGGACAAGCTAGATGCAGGAAAAATGTTCCCAATGTTGGGAGAGTCCAGAACCAGGGTCCACAGTCTTAGAATAAAGGGGAGGTCATTTAAGACTGAGGTGAGAAAAAACGTTTTCACCCAGAGAGTTGTGAATTTATGGAATTCCCTGCCACAGAGGGCAGTGGAGGCCAAATCACTGGATGGATTTAAGAGAGAGTTAGATAGAGCTCTAGGGGCTAGTGGAATCAAGGGATATGGGGAGATGGCAGGCACGGGTTATTGATAGGGGACGATCAGCCATGATCACAATGAATGGCAGTGCTGGCTCAAAGGGCCGAATGGCCTCCTCCTGCACCTATTTTATATGTTTCTAAAATGCAGTAAATGTCATGTTCAGTTTAAATCCTGCTGACTTTGTTTGATTTGACTTTAAGTGTGGATTTATATTTTCATTTTCATTTTCATTTTAGTGTAAATAATTTAATTGCATCTGTCTGTTCTTGACGCAGTGATTATCATGCATCTGATTAGTGTAGGTAGATCTCAAAACATAGCCATTGTGCATTGCATTGCCTGTTTTATTGCCAGAATTTAGACTTGTGCTCCATTTCTCAGCTGAATGAGAGGAAATACTGGAAATAGTGTTTTATTTGTTAATTGGCATGTATGAGAAGCCCTTTTTCAAACCACTGTGTTGTTTGGTATGGTGCTCCTTTTCTCAAGGTATGCAAAAATGCACTTTATTTATTGAACAAGATGAATAAAGACTTTGTTTCACATTCACTGTGCTGTTTGTCTTATTTTCTGATGTACTGAGAGGTTAAACTGTTTTACATTTAAAAAGCACAGCATATGAGGCACCTGAGTCCTTCACTCTCACAAATGATTGTGAGAATCAAGATGTGAATAGATTGTATCACTTCCTCTATTTTTTGTTTTATGATGAAAGGAATATTACATTCAAGTCATGAGACTTTGGAATTATATTAAAATGAAGACTTGCAAACATCAATTTGATTTTGATAACAAAGAACTCTCTTTTATTGTGCAGAGAAGTAAACAGTGAGAATCAAACGGATTCGTAAAAAGCTTTTCAACACTATAAGCCATTAGAAAATGTGGTAGTATCCAAAAAAAAACGAAAACATGCCCAAACAGGCAAAAAACAACATAAACATACAGATAAGAATCTACATCAGCTGCCGAGTGAAGAGTACCCACGAGTTAATACGGTAAACTCACGAATCACTATGGTAAACTCATGGGCTACTACGAGTTTAAAAGTATCAAATTTTTCCTTCAAGAGTATATTTGACTCGTGGAAATCTTTCAACATGAGTTGACACGTTTCCCGAGTACCTGCCGTTAGCGTTACGAGTTGCTAAGTTACGTCCACGAGCTCCAACGTTCCCGCTACGTTCATTCTACGTGATTGCCACAAGTTTGATTTGTTTTTAACTCGGGATCACTCGTGGGTGGGCTCGCACCGTGGGACAGGGGTTTTAGGAAAGCAATTGATCTGGCAGATCCAAACATATATGAAGAACAGAACTTGTCTAACCAATGTACTGTTGAGTTTTACCAGACCCCGAGGACAGTTGTTGCCCAGCTACGCCAGCATCTGGGAGTGAAGTCTGTGAGTATGTGGACCCGCAAGTGTGGGCAGAAGACACAACTCAGGTCGGATATGTTCGCATTAATCCCATCCAGGTAGCTCTCCAGAAAGGGGTATCACTGCTTTCGATACAGCAGTACCCATTGAAACAACAGGCAATTCTGAGTATAGACAAGCTGATTCGGGGATTGCTGGAACATCTAAGTAAAGTGCCATTCTATTTGCAACACACCAATCCTTGCAGTGCCTAAGGCAAGGAAAGAGGGCCAGTGCAGACTGGTTCAGGACTTAAGATCTGTCAACGCAATAGTAGAACTACTCCATGCGTTGGTGCCAAACCCGGCTCATATTTTAGCTTGATTCCAGCGGAAGCAAAGATTTTTTCAATTATAGACCTGCAGCATGCCTTCTTCTCATTACCTCTGCACCGAAACAGCCAGTACTTATTTGCCTTTACTTACAGGGGACAGCAATATTCCATTGACTTCCTCAGGGATTTATTAATTCGCCTACCTTGTTTTCTCGATGTCTTCAAGGACAGTTAAGCACCTTAAGCTTTAAAAGTAAACACTCTAGTTCAATATGTGGACGACTTGTTTAGATGAGCAGAGCAATCGTGAGGATACTACTCAATTATTGAACCACTTGGCAACCTTAGGATATGTGGTTCTTCATAGCAAAAGGATTTGAGTATAGGAGCAGGGAGGTTCTACTGCAGTTGTACAGGGTCTTGGTGAGGCCACACCTGTAGTATTGCGTACAGTTTTGGTCTCCTAATCTGAGGAAATACTTTCTTGCCATAGAGGGAGTACAGAGAAGGTTCACCAGACTGATTCCTGGGATGGCAGGACTTTCATATGAAGAAAGACTGGATTGACTCAGCTTGTACTCGCTAGAATTTAGAAGATTGAGGGGGGATCTTATAGAAACACACAATTCTTAAGTGGTTGGACAGGCTAGATGCAGGAAGATTGTTCCCGATGTTGGGGAAGTCCAGAACAAGGAGTCACAGTTTAAGGATAAGGGGGGAGTCTTTTAGGACCGAGATGAGAAAATCATTTTTCACACAGAGTGGTGAATCTGTGGAATTCTCTGCCACAGAAGGTAGTTGAGGCCAGTTCATTGGCTATATTTAAGAGGGAGTTAGATGTGGCCCTTGTGGCTAAAGGGATCGGGGGTATGGAGCGAAGGCAGGTACAGGATACTGAGTTGGAAGATCAGCCATGATCATATTGAATGGCGGTGCAGGCTCGAAGGGCCGAATGGCCTCCTCCTGCACCTATTTTCTATGTTTCTATGGTCTCTCAGTAAAAGTATTAATGGCCCAACAAAAAGTAAAATTTATGGGAGTGATAATTTTGGCCACGGAAAGAAGTCTAGAGAGTAGTAGAATTGAACTAATTTGCAAATTTACCAAAAGAGACAGTGGCTCGGCATGGTAAACTACTGCCAACTATGGATCCCTAATATTGCACTAGACATCAAGGAATTGACTCCTTATACTAGCCTAGAGGGCGAATTTCAGTTGTCCGAAGATGCTTAGAAAGCTTTCGAGAATTTAAAAAGATGTTTAATGCAGGCTCCAGCACTAGAATGGCCACTCTATGATAAGACTCTTCCAACTTTACTGTACCATCCTTTCTGAATGTTCAACTGCAGTCCTCACCCAAAAACATGGGCATATTCGCAGACCAGTGGCTTATTATTCTTCGGAGCTTGACCCAGTAGGGAGAATTCTCTGCCACAGAAGGTAGTTGAGGCCAGTTCATTGACTATATTTAAGACATAGTTAGATGTGGCCCTTGTGGCTGAAGGGATCAGGGGGTATGGAGAGAAGGCAGGTACAGGATACTGAGTTGGATGATCAGCCATGATCATATTGAATGGCGGTACAGGCTCGAAGGGCCGAATGGCCTACTCCTGCACCTATTTTCCATGATTCTATGAGAGGACACCCAATATGCCAGATCTTAACAGCAATCTATAATAGTCTACAGTCTGCTGCAAACCTGACCTTACAGCAGAATATAGTTGTGTACAGTTCCCATGCAGCCTTGTTGGGACAACGGCGAACTCAGCATCCGACAATGGCTCGTCAAAACAAATATGAAATCTACCTATTGAATAACCCAAACCGCCAATTCAGATACTGACAACTATTAATCCAGCATCTTTCTTCATTTCACCACTGGAGGAACAGTCAGAATCAGGACATGACTGTTTGTTTGTAAACTTCTGTAAGGGAAGATCTACAGAACGCTCCTATAGCAGACCCTGATATGACACTATACGTAGATGGAAGTGCATCCTTTGGGCCCTAGGGAGAAGACTTTCTGGGTGCGCTATTGTAGACCAGGATGGGAACAATGTAAAGGCAGCTGCCTTTGAGTCACTCTTTTCAGCCCAACAGGCTGAGCTGTTTGCTTTAATCAGAGCATGTATTATTGGAAGAGATCTGAAAGTAAACATATATACAGATTCTAGATATGCATTTGGGGTGGTACATGATTTTGGACAACTATGGAGGAATAGAGGACTCCTAATTTCAGCAGGAACTCAAATATAAATAAATAAAACTCAAGCAATTGGTGACTGATTTATTACAGGCCCTGCTGCCAGCTAGGCAAATTCCGGTAATGAAGTGTAGCGCTCACACAAAGGGCCAGACCCCGATAGACATAGGGAATCGTGCTGACCAAGCAACAAAGAGGTAACCTGGGAAAGCACGGTGGTAGTGCCAAAAATGATGAGGCAGATAAAAAGTTCACGTAAGAAGTCTCCCTCGGAAAAACCAATGCCAACCATCCAGGAAATTATTCAGTTGCAGGAGGAGGCTCCTGAAGGGGATATAACATTATGGAAACAGCTTGGATGTACAATAGATTTCATGTCAGGATTGTGGGTCACTCCGGCAGGGCAGACTTGTATGCCACATCCTCTTGCAGTTTGCGTTGTGGAGTGTATGCATTTTGCGACTCTCTGTGGTGCGAGAGCAATTGATTATGCTTTTTCAGCTACTTGGTGACAGCCAAGATTACAAACTTTGGCCCAGAAAATGAGTATCTGCTGTATTATCTGTCAGAAATATAATCCTGGAAAAGGAGTGGGTTGTGGGGATGGAAGAACACCTTTGCCCATGGGTCCCTTTGAAACTCTTCAAATAGATTACATCGAGCTAGAGAAGTGCCAAGGATATAGGTATGTACTTGTGATTGTCGATGTATTCGGCAACATGCCTACCCAACACTTGATAACAAATCGGCTACTGTTTTCAAGGTGCTTATGCGAGAAATTATCCCCAGATTCGGTATTCCAATTTGGTTTAGCTCTGACAGTGGTCCTCATTTCATTGAGCAAATTAACAAAGAATGTTTTGAAAAACTCGGCATCCAGCAATAACTGCACTGTGCCTATCGACCACAGGCTGCTGGACTTGTCGAAAGAGCAAATCAGACCCTGAAAACTAAATTAGCTAAATTAAAGGCGGAGACAGGAATTAGTTGGGTTAAATGATTCCCTCGTGCTTTGTTTCAGATACGTGTCACACCTGCAGGGAAATCGAGACGAAGCACATGACTACAGAGATAACCAATTATGTTCTGACCTTGACTTAGGCATTAAGAGATTTGCATTCTAGGGTGCGAGCAGCATATGGTGAATTACCTCCTTTGGCATTAAGGTAGGCTGGGTGGGAGGGACCTTACCAGGTTCTCCTGATAACCCCAACTGCTGTTAAGGAAGAAGGAAGGAAAGTGTGGGTCCATCTTCACTATCGCAAGAGTATTGGTGGAAGAGTTTGAGCTGCTAACTTATTTTCTTCAAGGAATTTCCTAAGTATAGGAACATGATACTCATCAAGAGTACATCAAGCTGATGTGATGGACAAAGAGGATTCATGCCCAAACTCGGGAAGTTACTTAGAGTTCTGACACAACTACATTGCTATCATTGTCAAATTGTATAACGAGAACCATTGTCATCTTACTTTGTTTGTTATCATTATATATAACTAAAACTCTGATCTTGTTAACTTCCAGTTTATCAACCCAGCCCAACTCGGCCCAGCTCAGCCCAGCCCGGCGCGGAGTCGGAGATGGCGCCGATGTCGCCAAACGGAAAGCGGAGACTCTGTTCCCGGCGGAGGAGAACGACCAGCGAAGCGACCAACGGCCAGCGACCAGCGCCCGTTGTGAGTCCTCATCGTACCACCAACCCCTTCCCCTCTAGTCCCTCTCGGTGGTTCCTGCCCCCCTCCCCCGTGATACTGCACTCTCCCCCATGGCTCTTTCCCGTCTTTTCTCCGAGCTCTCCCCCCGCCCCCCACACCCCTCCCATTCCCCACACCCCTCCCATTCCCACACTCATCCCACCCACACCCCCCCCCTCAACTCCCCTCCCACACCCCCATGTATTTTCGCGCCAATGGTCTATAAGGGTATAAAAGAGTGGGGAGCACATTGGGGAGTGTCGATCTTCTGGGGTGTGTGTCCTATTTGCGAGAGGCTGTTGGGCTCGAGTGAGTAGAGACAAGGATCGGACCCGCGGTATTGGACTTGGTATTGTATTTGTAGTGGTATTGTGCACAATAAAAAGAGTTGGATTTCCAGTGCTCGTATTCGGTGTTTGACTGAACCAGACAAGGGGCGGGGTAAGAGAAGGACGGAATTACACGGAAGCTCTCGTTTTCCCGGATGGGTCTGAGATCATCTAGCTGCTAGTCCAGTTCCCTAACACAGTCTTTCAGAAGCTGCACCTGGAACACAATTTCCACATGTGTAGTTGTCATAGGCACCAGCAGTGTCCCTGACTTCCCACATCCTGCAAGAGTCACACTGCAACAACTTGCTTGCCATTATTTCAGTAGACAAAGAGGATAGATAGTATTTCAGTACGTCACTATCTGACGTAGTATTTCCAGTTCCTGGACCTACTTTCTTTAATTACTTAATTCCTAGAAATGTCCCAATACATTACACTGAAGAGCTCTCCCTGGGTTGGAATGTGGATTTTGTCTATCAAGAGGCACTGTGAATATAAAGTAAACCAGACACCAATTAAAAATAAACACAGGCCACTGAGCATGGCATTTTACATCCTTACTTAAGCCATTCACTCCATCCATTGGGAGAATCGATCCACGACAAAGGAGCACACTCCTCAAATTTGGCTGCACACTGAAATTTCAATTTTAAATTTGCTCTGTGGTTTCCCATGTTACTAACCAATTGGTCTATAATCGAGCCAACATTAGTCAGGGCTGCCAACATTGGGTGAGAGTTGGGAGTGAGAAATTGCGAGAGACCAAGCCCGAGGAGGGTGTGGGAGGAGGGTGTGGGAGGAGGGTGTGGGAGGAGGGTGTGCCCCCTCACATTGGTACGGAGCTTTCGCATTTTTCAGTTTGAAATTGTGCAATATGGTGCATACTGTAGCGAATCTTATAACTTACACTTGAATGTAATATATATGCTTTAAATTGCATTAGCTATGAATAAGGTTAGACTAAATTACATTCTTAATTACATTCCACAGTAGAGCCCAGGCTCTGATCAACAGGTGCAGCACATGAACGACCAGCGAAGCGACCAACGGCCAGCGACCAGCGCCCGTTGTGAGTCCTCATCGTACCACCAACCCCTTCCTCTCTAGTCCCTCTCGGTGGTTCCTGCCCCCCTCCCCCGTGATACTGCACTCTCCCCCATGGCTCTTTCCCGTCTTTTCTCCGAGCTCTCCCCCCGCCCCCACACCCCTCCCATTCCCCCACACCCCTCCCATTCCCCCACACTCATCCCACCCACACCCCCCCCCTCAACTCCCCTCCCACACCCCCATGTATTTTCGCGCCAATGGTCTATAAGGGTATAAAAGAGTGGGGAGCACATTGGGGAGTGTCGATCTTCTGGGGTGTGTGTCCTATTTGCGAGAGGCTGTTGGGCTCGAGTGAGTAGAGACAAGGATCGGACCCGCGGCATTGGACTTGGTATTGTATTTGTAGTGGTATTGTGCACAATAAAAAGAGTTGGATTTCCAGTGCTCGTATTCGGTGTTTGACTGAACCAGACAAGGGGCGGGTAAGAGAAGGACCGGAATTACACAGGAAGCTCTCGTTTTCCCGGATGGGTCTGAGATCATCTAGCTGCTAGTCCAGTTCCCTAACACAGTCTTTCAGAAGCTGCACCTGGAACACAATTTCCACATGTGTAGTTGTCATAGGCACCAGCAGTGTCCCTGACTTCCCACATCCTGCAAGAGTCACACTGCAACAACTTGCTTGCCATTATTTCAGTAGACAAAGAGGATAGATAGTATTTCAGTACGTCACTATCTGACGTAGTATTTCCAGTTCCTGGACCTACTTTCTTTAATTACTTAATTCCTAGAATGTCCCAATACATTACACTGAAGAGCTCTCCCTGGGTTGGAATGTGGATTTTGTCTATCAAGAGGCACTGTGAATATAAAGTAAACCAGACACCAATTAAAAATAAACACAGGCCACTGAGCATGGCATTTTACATCCTTACTTAAGCCATTCACTCCATCCATTGGGAGAATCGATCCACGACAAAGGAGCACACTCCTCAAATTTGGCTGCACACTGAAATTTCAATTTTAAATTTGCTCTGTGGTTTCCCATGTTACTAACCAATTGGTCTATAATCGAGCCAACATTAGTCAGGGCTGCCACATTGGGTGTGAGAGTTGGGAGTGAAGAAATTGCGAGAGACCAAGCCCGAGGAGGGTGTGGGAGGAGGGTGTGCCCCCTCACATTGGTACGGAGCTTTCGCATTTTTCAGTTTGAAATTGTGCAATATGGTGCATACTGTAGCGAATCTTATAACTTACACTTGAATGTAATATATATGCTTTAAATTGCATTAGCTATGAATAAGGTTTAGACTAAATTACATTCTTAATTACATTCCCACAGTAGAGCCCAGGCTCTGATCAAAGGTGCAGCACATGAACGACCAGCGAAGCGACCACGGCCAGCGACCAGCACCCGTTGTGAGTCCTCATCGTACCACTAACCCCTTTCTCTCTAGTCCCTCTCGGTGGTTCCTGCCCCCCCTCCCCCGTGATACTGCACTCTCACCCATGGCTCTTTCCCGTCTTTTTCTCCGAGCTCTCCCGCCCCCCCACACCCCTCCCATTCCCCCAACACCCCTCTCCCATTCCCCACACTCATCCCACCCACACCCCCCCCCTCAACTCCCCTCCCACACCCCCATGTATTTTCGCGCCAATGGTCTATAAGGGTATAAAAGAGTGGGGAGCACATTGGGGAGTGTCGATCTTCTGGGGTGTGTGTCCTATTTGCGAGAGGCTGTTGGGCTCGAGTGAGTAGAGACAAGGATCGGACCCGCGGTATTGGACTTGGTATTGTATTTGTAGTGGTATTGTGCACAATAAAAGAGTTGGATTTCCAGTGCTCGTATTCGGTGTTTGACTGAACCAGACAAGGGGCGGGTAAGAGAAGGGACCGGAATTACACAGGAAGCTCTCGTTTTCCCGGATGGGTCTGAGATATTAGCTGCTAGTCCAGTTCCCTAACACAGTCTTTCAGAAGCTGCACTGAAACACAATTTCCACATGTGTAGTTGTCATAGGCACCAGCAGTGTCCCTGACTTCCCAATCCTGCAGAGTCTCACTGCAACAACTTGCTTGCCATTATTTCAGTAGACAAAGAGGATAGATAGTATTCAGTACTTCACTATCTGACGTAGTATTTCCAGTTCCTGGACTACTTTTTTTATTACTTAATTCCTAGAAATGTCCCAATACATTACACGGAAGAGCTCTCCATGGGTTGGAATGTGGAGATTTTGTCTATCAAGAGGCACTGTGAATATAAAGTAACCAGACACCAATTAAAAATAAACACAGGCCACTGAGCATGGCATTTTACATCCTTACTTAAGCCATTCACTCCATCCATTGGGAGAATCGATCCACGACAAAGGAGCACACTCTCAAATTTGGCTGCACACTGAAATTTCAATTTTAAATTTGCTCTGTGGTTTCCCATTTACTAAACCAATTGGTCTAATCGAGCCAACATTAGTCAGGGCTGCCAACATTGGGTGAGAGTTGGGAGTGAGAAATTGCGAGAGACCAAGCCCGAGGAGGGTGTGGGAGGAGGGTGTGGGAGGAGGGTGTGGGAGGAGGGTGTGGGAGGAGGGTGTGCCCCCTCACATTGGTACGGAGCTTTCGCATTTTTCAGTTTGAAATTGTGCAATATGGTGCATACTGTAGCGAATCTTATAACTTACACTTGAATGTAATATATATGCTTTAAATTGCATTAGCTATGAATAAGGTTAGACTAAATTACATTCTTAATTACATTCCACAGTAGAGCCCAGGCTCTGATCAACAGGTGCAGCACATGAATGATCTTAGTGTATTCATGTATGGAAATCAGATTATAATCAAACACTTGGCCCATGTTGACCAACCGGGATCTCACTGCACACCAGGTACTACTCCTGACCCTGACTCCAGTTGCATATCTTCTCTCATTCCTGAACTTGAGTCCAACCTTACACCTGGCCCCCTATTCTACTCTGATTATAGCTGTTTACCTGCTTAGGTTCCCTGTGCTGAACACTCCCCTGGTCCCAGCTTTGACTGCACACCTAGTACTATTCCAGACCTTGTCTCTGGATGCACACTTGGCCTTGCTCCTAGCCCCTCTGCACTGACAATATACCTGGCCCTCACATAAAGCCCCATATCTGACCCCCTGACTTAACCTATTACATTCAAGTCCACAGGTGCTTATCTAACGCGGTAATCTTTTATGGGGCACTTCACAGACCAAATTATGTATAACAAAATTTGCTACACCCATTGGCTTCCTTGTTATCTAACATGCTAGTTACTTTGTCAAATAAGTCATCAATTGGTTGAACACTATTTATCATCCGTAAAATTATACTCACTCAGCTGTATTCTGTTACCAGTTCTATTTCATTTTCCTAACAAACTGTCCTGAAGTCATTTTCACCCCCAATATTTTCAGTATTTTGCTGTCTTCCTCTCAGCTGAGACTTTTCCGAAATGCAAAGTCCAATAACTATATATTTAAGTAATATTATTCTATTAAATTAATATGTGATCTTGAGAGTACATAATATTTTCTGTGGTATTTATAACACAACAATGATAAAAAGATCTTTGTTTTGATTGCACCTACCAACATGAATACATTATTATATTACAGTTAATATGTACCGAGCACAAATTTTTGTTCCAATACTCCCCATTCCCAATTACTTTTACATTGAAGTGATTGAAATCCAAGTGAAGTTTAAATGGCATCATAAAAGTAAAACCTCCGGAATGGATGATATTCATTACGTGGTTGGTTGGGGTCAGTATCAGCACAATTACTATATTAAACTTTGAATCTTCAGATGTCCCGCTTCAAGCTAAAACTAAAGACAAATAATAATCTCTTCACACATTCTCTACACAAGTATCTCTGCCACTCCTTTAAAATATGCCCCTTCTTTGAACAAGCTCTTAAATGCCGCATCTGAATCCATCTAATTACCGCATTGTTTACATCCGATTACACTCCTTGAGGCTGTTCATCTACGTGTTCAATTAGTAAAACAACGAGATTGGGGACATTTCTATTCAACTGTCAAAGGAATTGGGGGGGGGGGGGTTCAGATATAGCCAGTGAGGTAAACACAACTATTAATATGGCAAAGTGTATTTAACTGAAGGAAATATTATTGGGGTTGTAGTGACAGACAGACACCTGGTTAAAACTCTGAAACATCTGAGCATGGGATCCAGACATCACGGAAACTGGCTCAGTTCCGCCGTCACACCTGGTCAGTGTTCTCCGTGAAACAGGAGCCACAGAGCGTTTTTGAAAGTGGGGAGGCTGAGCGATCACTGATCACTGGCCTTGGGGGTACCCAGTGAGAGAGTGGAGCAACCGAGTGGCGAGAGGGTGTGGAAGGGGGGTGTTCCCCCTCCCAGTGTAGGGACATTTTGAAATTTAATGTATTAAAAACATGTTTTAGGGCATTGTAGAAGTATGATTTCAATGTTTTTTGTATGAAGTATTTTTAAGAGGTAACTTTTTAAGGGGTAGCTTTTTCCACACAAAGGGTCGTGGGTGTATGGAACAAGCTGCCAGAGGGGGTAGTTGAGGCAGAGACTATCCTAACATTTAAGAAACAGTTAGACTGATACATGGATAGGACAGGTTTGGAGGTATGGACCAAAAGCAGGTAGCATAGCTGGAACATGTTGCGGGTGTGGGCAAGTTGCGCTGAAGGGCCTGTTTTCACACTGTATCACTCTATAACTACATTATACCTCCACCATGCATGAATGCTTCAAAATCATGTGATCGAGTTTTATTGCCATATACTCAAGCATAGAAACTTAGAAAATAGGTGCAGGGATAGGCCATTCGGCCCAGTCGAGCCAGCACTGCCTTCAATATGATCATGGCCGTTCATCTAAAATCAGTACCTTTTTCTGGTTTTTTCCCTTTCCCTTGATTTCGTTAAGAACTAAATGTAACTCTCTTGAAAACATCCACTGAATTGGCCTGAACTGCCTTCTGTGGCAGAGAATTCCACAGATTCACAACTCTCTGCGTGAAGAAAGTTTGTCCTCATCTCAGTCCTAACTGGCCTACCCTTTATTCTTAAACTGTGACCCCTGGGTCTGAACTCCCCCAACATCGGGAACATTTTTCCTGCAGTTAAAGTAAGTGAAAATCTAGCAGGCAAGCAGGATGCTTTCTCCAATCACTCCCATTTGAAGTCCACTAACTTCCACCGTTTCTACTCAGTGCTTGGTACTTACTTCCAGCAGCCACTGGTTGTCCTCCACGATGCACCGAGCCGCACCCTGATCCATGCCGGGCACCTGGGCGAATTTGCCACAGAGACTCTCACGGCAGCGGCGCAACGACGCCCTGGGACTCTTGCACTGAGGCTGCTCCATGGCCGGAGCTGCAGTGAGCGACTCGCAAGCCCGGCAATCACTCGCCAGCCCCGCTCCCTATCCGCAACTGTCCATGCCCCAGCTTCTGCTACCAACACCCGTGCCCCGTGACGGAGCGTGAATAATTTGTGATCAGCGTGAGAATTTGGCGAAATGCGTGATTCTCATGCTCAAATGAGAGTTGCAGCCGCTGCCTCTCCATCCTCTCTGTCTCTGGAGAAAAGAGAGAAGAGAGAGGGAAGAGAGAGATGAGGGGGTAGCGAGAGCGCAATCAGCTCGCCCCCCCGTTAGCTAGCAGCCAAGAAGGAGTGACGCGCGAGACCGCGGCTCGAGACCCGCAGAATGAAAAAAGAGAGCGACACGCAGAGAGAGAATAACACAGGACGGGAAGAGCAAGAGGAACAAGAGAGAATTCTAGAGAGAAAAAACAAGAAAATGAGAGAGAAATAAGAAGAGAGAGAAAAAGGAGAACATCCTTTTTGATAAGAGAGAGAAAACTACGGAAAGAAATACTCGGATGGAGGGGAGAGAAAACCGAAACCGCCAAGAAAGGGACAAGTTAGAGAGAGGAGGCGCGAGAAAGAACCACAGAGAGCCACTCACGACCCCGCCGATCGCCTTCACCCGGGGCTCGACAGAGAGTCAACGGCCAGCAAGAGAGAGGGAGCTAGCGCCCCGCCCCCTCTGTCTATCCCTTCTCACTCTCTAGAAGAGAGAACGATCCTATGCAATCTCTTCCTACCGTCCTTCTCTCGAGCCCCTCTGTCCATCTTTCTTCCGGCCTAGCGAAAATATGCGAGGTCATCTCTCATCCCCACGGTGAGAGAGATGGAGAGGGGCTCTTCCTATCTTTCTCACTCCCAAAAGAGTAAAATCCCATCGCTCTCTCTCTCTCTCTACCCTTCTCTTTCCCTCTCTCATTCCATTCTCTCTCATCTCCTCCTCTCTTCTTCTCTCTCCTCTCACCCTCTCGTTCTCCCCCACTCCCCCTCTCTCCCTCGCTCTCCCCTCTCTCTCTCTCTTCCCCCCTCTCCGCTCTCTCTCGCTCTCTTTCCCTCTCTGAGGGGGGGTCCCACCTCTCAGAGGAGTGAAGTCTCCCAGAGCCCCTCTTCTCCCTCTCACCTCACCCCGCGTTTCGCGCCCTCTCTTTCTCTCTCCCTCCTAAATCCTCCTCCTCCCACAGATCACTACTTTCTTTTTGTCTCTAATTTATCTTTGAGAGGAGGAAAGACCACTCTCCTCTTCCACCTTCCTCTCTCTCCCCACTCTACCTCTCTTTACAAACTCCTCTTCTCCTCCCCCCTCTTCTCCCTCTCTCCAGAGCGTTTCACACTCTCTCCCCTCTCTCTCCCCTCTCTCTCTCCCCTTCTCGTTTCTCCACACCTCCATCTCCCTCTCTCTCCTTCTCCCTCTCCTTTCTCTCTCCTCTCTCTCCCCATCTTCCTCCCACCTCATTCTCTTTGACCCCCTCTTTGCCTCTCTACACCTCCACCCCTCTCTCTCTCCCCCTCTAATCTTGTAAACCCTCTTCCCCTTTCCTACCCTCCACCCCATTCTCTCTCTCCCCTTGTCTCGACCCCTCTCTCTTCCTCTCTCCCCCCTCTCTCCACAGACTCGCACTCCTGTCTTGGTCTCGCCCCTCTCCACCCCCTCTCTTGTCCCCCTTCTCCTCTTCCCATATCTCTGTGCGACCCGAATTCTGAAGGGCAGAGGGGCAAGAACCCCTCTCTCCCCCTCAGAAGAAAGAGAGAGAGAAACGAGAACGAGAGAGCTCTCCTCCCTTTCCTGCTTATCCCCGCCCGCTCTCTCCCCTCTCCTCTATCCCTCTAACCTCCTCTCTTCCCCTTCCTTTCTTCTCCATTCCCCATTCTCTCCCCCTCATTCTCTTACCCTCTCTCTTCCCTCTACTCACTGTCTTCTGTCGGTGTCTTCCTTCCCCTCTCTCTCTCTGTACCCTCTCCCTTGATAGTCCTCTGTGCCGAAATAGGGCAGAGTTGCCAACGCTTCCGACAGCCCGGGACTCTTGCACTGAAGCTGCTCCATGGCCGGAGCTGCAGCGAGAGCCTCGCCAGCCCCGCAAACACTCGCCAGTCCCGGCTCCCCACATCCGCCCCCCGCCGCTGGTTCTGCTTCCATCCCTCCCTCAGCCCCGGCTCTCCAACAGCCACGGCCCGTGTAGTTTATATGAGTTTTGACATTTCGTTAATCACAGAATTTTTCACACGGAGAGGGGAGGAGGAGGGGTAGAGAGAGGGGGGAAGAGAAGAGGAAGAGGGGGGAGAGGAAAAGTGTGAGAAATTTGTGATCAGCGTGAGAGCGTGAGAATTTGTCCAAATGCATGATTCTCAAGCTCAAAGAGTGAGAGTTGGCAGCCCTGCATTAGTGAAGTGCTGTGTCTAACATGTGTGCATCATTGTCCCCACACTTCTCTCAATTTGTCTAGCCATATTGGTGTTTTTCACCTCCGCAATCTTACCACATGAGAGGAGATAATCTACAGAAGCATTAGAAAATGATTCAATCCTTCAGAAGCAAGATTACCCAAACCACAGTGGTCAGTTCAGTTTCAGTTCAGTTCAGTTTTTTATTTGTCATATGTAGGTTAACACAGGGTCAACGGTACAATGAAATGTGTTTGACAAGACAACCGGTCACCTCAGCAATGATATCACAAGGATAAAACTAAGGTTAAAAAAAAAAGCAACAGTATACAGATATCACTTATGTTTGCACATCCTCAGAGACCAACGCGAAGCCATCATCAACTCTTTCACTGAGGCATATGTGAGTAAGACCTTACACATAACATCTAGAAGACAAAGGTCCTCAGTCCCAATTACATGGAACTCTCCTCTGCCAATACAGGTTCAGAGCAAGATTCTGGAAAATATGGAACCACTTCCCATATTTCAGAAACCAGCTTTCGACAAAGGCAGATATCTATGTGAAACATCACCATTGCCTTCATTGGATTAGAGGGGAAGGATATTTAAAGATTAGACCTCAAGCATCGTATGAACTCCCAGTCCTTGGAGCTGACAGAAATCTCCAACATTGTCGGCACGACAGAGAGGGCCGAGAGGCCTGTTTCCGAGCTGTAATTGTTATATGGTGTTATATCTCAATGCTGCCACCTATAATCCCCCCACCCCACCCCACCCCCGAATGTCAAAGTTCAGTTTTATTTCCCCATTTAAAACTTAATTTTTTGTAATTGATCAAAACCCCACAACACACTTCCCTTTTTTTTAAATTGCAATTGAGATTAGGTAAGTTCTTCCTTCTGTATTTTGTTCTGCAAAATAGCAAATGTCTGAATGTGTTCTGATGCATGCTTTTTTATTTTCTATTTTGCATCCCAAGTAAAACTGTGATGTAGTTTTATCAGGTCAGAGCTTCATTTGTATGTACTGTGGAACTGCTCCAGGTTTACCCACCTTCAGTCCTTATTCAACCACACTTCATCTCCTGTCCTGACAAGTTTCTGTTAAGTGGTGCCTTTGACAAATAATTTGCCAAAGGAAAGTAAGTCTTCATTTATTTAATAATAGATAATTAACGAAATTCAGCCCCCCAGCAGTGACCTCTGGTTAAAATGCCAACTTAAACGCCAGTGTCTGTTTACTTTTGCCTCTCTTATATGGGGGGGGGGGGGGGGTGGGGGGGGGGGGGGGGGGGGGGGTGGGGGGGGGGGGGGTTGCATTAGGTCATCGGGTCCAAGGGCGGGATGACACGGAGCAGCTCAATCTTCTGGAGGACATGGCAAGCCTCCCCGCAATACACTGTTAACACACGAAACAACGTACTTTCTTACCTGTTATGAATGCCAAAATTTGTCACTTTTTTGCGCTGTAAATAGTTTGTGAGGGTGACTGAGCGCTCTGGACCAAATGCTATAGGGTGTGCACGAAAGGTCACTGAGGGTCAAAGACATGAACGCAACGGAGCCGCTCAATCCATCTTGGAGGACATCCGAAACTTCCAGTATATGTTATTAATGCAAGAAACGCGACTATCCTACCTGGATAAAAACCAGCCCCAAATGTATAATATTTAAAGCGCTGTAAAAAATTGTGGAAAGTCGGGGAAAGTGTGAGAGACATGTAACCCAACTTCAGAATACCCAAAAGTGAAGCGAATTAAGTAAAGGCGAAGCGCGAGCGAATGGACAACAGCACTAAAGTGATTGGCGAACATTGCCGTGCAGCTATCGGAATTGAAAATATTGGGAATTATCGCGTTTGCTCACTGCATTTCATCAACAGTAAGGCATTATTTGTGTTTTTTCTTGATTCCTTTGGTATCTAAAAAGTCTCAGAAGAGGCTATAAAATTTCCTTCAGAGGTGTTTTCTTTTTGTATGTAAAAACCCACTTGAGAACTATGGGCGATTTTAAAATTTTACGGCCAGATTTATCACTTCTGAAACTTTTTAGATGCCAAAGGAATCAAGAAAAAACACAAATAATGCCTTAGTTGATGAAATGCAGTGAGCAAACGGCCAATGTTCGTCAAGCACTCTGGCTGTTGTTGTCCCTCTTAAATATAGCCAATGAACTTGCCTCAACTACCTTCTGTGGCAGAGAATTCCACAGATTCACCACTCTGTGTGAAAAATTATTTTCTCATCTTGGTCCTAAAAGACTTCCACCGTTTCCTAAACTGTGACCCCCTCGTTCAGGACCCTCCCCAACATCCGGAACAAATCTTCCTGCATCCTACCTGAACCAACCCCTTAGAATTTTGTAAGTCTCTATAAAAGATCCCCCCCTCAAATCTTCAAAATTCCTGCAGTACAAGGCCGAGTCTATCCAGTCCATCCATTCATGTGTCTCTAAGGCTGTCTCCTGGGTGAACCATTGGTGCATAAGAAGAGCTTTGCCAAACCCAAGTAACTGTCATATTTGACGTTGAGTTAGAGCACAAAGTAAGAGTAGAATTCGAATGGAAATAAGGTGGCATTTATTCTGGATTATGCTACTTGTAATCTTATACTTATACCATGAAGATGGGGTATTTAAAATAAAATATGCATCTAATGCAGCAGGAATGGCTTCCAGTTAGAGAGCTTGAGGTACTTTGGATCCATCTTCATTAAGGACGACACAAACAATCTTCCTGATGTACTACTGGCCAGAGGATCTGGCGTGACAGAGGAACTGAAGGAAATCCACATTAGGCAGGAAATTATGTTGGGCAGACTGATGGGACTGAAGGCTGATAAATCCCCAGGGCCTGATGGTCTGCATCCCAGGGCACTTAAGGAAGTGGCTCCAGAAATTGTGGATGCATTGGTGCTCATTTTCCAATGTTCCATAGATTCAGGATCAGTTCCTGTGGATTGGAGGGTGGCTAATGTTATCCCACTTTTTAAGAAAGGCGGGAGAGAGAAAACAGTTCGCCTGACATCGGTGGTGGGGAAGATGCTGGTGTCAATCATGAAAGATGTAGGGATTCAAAATAACATTAGCCAATTTGCAGATGACACAAACCTGGGTGGCAGTGTGAACTGTGAGGAGGATACTATGAGAATACAGGGTGACTTGGACAGGTTGGGAGAGTGGGCAGATGCATGGCAGATGCAGTTTAATGTGGATAAATATGACTAAAGATAAATTTGGTAGCAAAAGCAGAAGGAAGATTATTATCTAAATGGTCAAGTGGAAAAGGGAAGTAACAACAGATCTGGGGGGTTCAGTTCATACGGTAAATGCTAAGTTAACATATGCAGGAACAGCAGGCAGTGAGAAGAAAGTGATGGCATGTTGGCCTTTATAAAAACAAGAGGCGTATGAGCATAAGAGCAAAGAGGTCCTTCAGCAATGTACAGGGCCCTAGGAAGGACAACACCTGGGTTATGTGTGCATTTCGGTGCCGTCCACTAAATTTGAGGAAGGACTATCTTTCTATTGACGATAAGATAATAGGTGTAGAGTAGGCCATCGCCCTTCGAGCCCCGCACCGCCGTTCAACGTGAATTATGGCTGATCACCCCAATCAGTACCCCATTCATGCCTTCTCCCCATAGTCCCTGACACCACTATCTTTAAGAGCCCTAATCGAGCCTCTCTCTTGAAGAATCCAGAGAACCAGCCTCCACCCGCCCTCTGATGCAAGAATTCCACAGACTCACCACACCTTTGGTGAGAAAAAAGTGTTTCCTTGTCTCCATTCTAAATGGCTTACCCCTTACCTTAACTGTGGCCTGGCCCCTGGATCTGGATTCTTCCCCAACATCGGGAACATGTTTCCTGCCTCTAGTGTGTCCAAGCCCTTAACAATCTTATATGTTTCAATAAGATAGACAATAGTCAATAGGTGAATGAGTAGGCCATTCGGCCCTTCGAGCCAGCACCGCCATTCAATGTGATACCCTCTCATTCCTCTAAACTCCAGAGTGTACAAGCCCAGCCGCTCCATTCTCTCAGCATATGACATTCCCGCCATCCCGGGAATTAACCTTGTAAACCTACGCTGCACTCCCTGAATAGCGAGAATGTCCTTCCTCAAATTAGGGGACCAAAACTGCACACAATACTCCAGGTGTGGTCTCACTAGGGCTCTGTAGAACTGCAGGAGGACCTCTTTGCTCCTACTTGACTCCTCTTGTTATAAATGCCAACGTGCCATTCGCTTTCTTCACTGCCTGCTGCATCTGCACACAATACTCCTATTGAGGGAGTGCAGCTGGAAAGTCAGCGCCGCCAGAGGCTGGAAGCACCCGCCGCCGCTGGCTGGAAGCTCTGCAGACCACAGCTCCATGGTGTTCAAAGTCGGCAGTCCCAGCACTCTGGAGCTCCCAGTAAGGCATCGCTCGCTCCGCGATGGAATCCAGTGCTGCGCTGCTGCTGAAACTCTGGCCGGTCTCCGGCAGGAAAGGCCGTGCCAATCCAGATGGTAGGCCGCGAGGAGGGGGCGAAGGTACGCCTCGGAGAATAGTCGCATCCTCGACCAGGAAGTGACTAAATTTCCCCTCCCCCCACAAAAAGATGACTAAAAGACCTCTAAAAACAAACTTTAAAGCAGACTGAAAATAACAAAAAAGAATGAAAGGACAGACATCTGCAGGCGAGAGCCACACTGGAGCAGGCGTGATAGATTCAGACTGGTAATCATGAGTACAGCCTTCCCTCCCAAAAAAAGTATCTACAGTACATAAGGCACTGCCTCAAGAAGGCAGCATCTATTATCAAGCATTCCCACCATCCGAGCAATGCCCTTGTCTCACTGCAACCATTGTGTTGGAGGTACAGAAGCCTGGGATTCCACATCACCCAATTCGGGACAGCTGTTCTTCGACAAGCATCAATTTCTTCAACGGACCACCACAAACCTAATTTTATACAGCAATGGAACACCATGGACACCTCTTGCAACCTAGGTTTTGTTTTCAAATCGAGTTTTTGCACTAATGTCCATATTTTTGAATTTATATTTTCACATCCCTCCCAAAAAAAGATTTTCATTGCACTGTACTTTGCTGTATTTGTGCAAACGACAAAATCTTGACTTGAAAATGCACTTCAGAACTTACATAGAACTGTTCATTACTGAAGACACAATCTGGATCAAGAATGCACATCCTCAGACCCTGTCTGAAGAAGATCTCGACCCGAAAATGTTCACCAATTCTATCTCTCCAGAGATAGCTGCCTGTCCCAGCCTGAGTTACTCCAGCATTTTGTGTCAAATATTAGCAGCGCACATTGGTAATGAAATGTCACACAACTTGCAAATTTGAATAGTGTTGTATATAAAAATATTATATAAAATATATATACACACACAATTCAAATGTATATATATAATGTATACTATATATATATATTATCTATATATATATAAATATATATATATATATAAAATATATTTAAATAATATAAAATGGATACACACTCATGTGTCTATATCATTGGTTTTACGGCAGACAGGAAGGAACCACGCATCTGCAGTTCACCTTCTTACACACACATGTATATGTACACATAATATATATATATACAAATGTGTATGTGTGTTGTAACATATAAATATATAATATAGTGTTATTGTTGTATCATATATATATGTGTGTGTGTGTAGTAGGTATATCTATACTATAATATATCTATAATATATAACACACTGTATGTGAGTTGTGAGTAGCGTATATCATTGTTGTGTGTGTGTGAATGTATGTTGTGGCGTTGCATATATATAAAAATATATACTATAACAATAAATATATAAAAAAAAATAAAAATATTATAGATAAACAATACACCTACCATATACACACACAACACATACATAGCCACCACACAATATATGTATATACATATAAAATGCTGCTTTACTCACTGATTGGAATTGTGTCAGGGAAGCAACCACAAGCCTCGATGAGTATACGGTGACACTGTATCATCTATTCACTTTTGTGAGGATAGTTGCTTACAACTAGGAGACCCGGACCTGGTTCACACAACAATAAAGCCATGGTTTTTCTGCAGAACCACAGACAGCTCCGACAGTCTAAAGAGGAGGCCTACAGGAGCGGGTATGCAGAACCTCTATAGGCAGGGAAGCCACAGACAGTGAGAAGAATGAAATCAGAGCTGCGAAGAAAAGGATCACCTCTGAGATAGTTGCTAGCCAAGTTCTCATCTAGTGACTCTTCTTCATCGTTTTGGAAGGGCTTACAAAATTTACCAGCTACAAGAGAAAGCCCCCCACTCTTTTGGACAACGGTCAGCTACCAATACCTGATGACTTTGACAATCATAAATGTAACCTTGCAAACCCCCTCCAAAAACACAGCCAGACCCCAGTCTGCAAAGAATGGACCTTCTTAACCCACACCCTCTCCTCTCCATTCACTCACTTTCACACTACTTAAGCAAGACTCCAGTCTGAAAAACTGACCCATTTCCCACCCCAACCACACTTCACACCCACTAACAGCCTGACCTCAGTCTGCATAGACTGCCCCTTCTACCGCCCACATCCACCCCATTCACCACTTCACAACATTACTAAGCCAAGACTTCCAGTCGAAAAGATGACCCATTCCCACCCAACCTTCAAATCACTCGCCATACCCAAATTACCCACACCCCTCCCATGCTGCACAACATCACTTCTCCATCATCAAACAATAAAAAATAAGAGATTGAGAGCTTTTCATAAGACAGACAAGTCCCGGAAATCTCCAGGACCACGTCAATGTTTCCCCCCTTTCTACTCTTCAAGATTCTGTGGTCCGAAACCACGCTGGCACCGGATCTTCGCAGTATTTTCAACCTGCAAACCTATACTGTCAACACCAGCAGCAAAGCCTCACTTATTGTCCCTGTACCCAAACAGGCTAGGATTACTGTCTTAATGATACAGGCCTGTCCACACTGACCTATATAGTCATGAAACCCTTGGAAAAAGCTTATGCTGGCCAGCTGAAAAAATATCACAAACCCCCATTGCTGCCCTCTGAGTTTGCATATCGGGGCCAATAGATCTGTGGATGACGCAGTCAACATGCCGCACTTATCTCCAGCACCTAGACCACCAGGGGACTATGCGAGGATTATTTTTGTTGGATTTTACCTCTGTATCACACCATTTGCCTGAGCTACCTACGACACTCCAAACTTCCGAGTTGACTGTGTGCTCTGGATCACCAGCTTCTGGACAAACAGGAAGAAGCAGCATGGAGGCTGGGAAAAGCAATCTCACGGACCCACAAATCCTCAGCATAGGAGCACCAACAAGGCGGCGTACTCTGCCCTCTCCTCTACTCTCTCTCACCAATGACTGCACCTCCACTACTCCTCTGTCCAAGCTTCTCAAGTTTAGTGGACATGTACACACACCCCATCATTGGACTAATCTAGGTTGGGGAAGAATCTGTCCCTATGACAGCAACGCTGAGAAAGCACATTCTAACACAGGCACTGAATGGTGCAAATTCTATACGACCATCGTAGAGAGTCTGTCCACACCACCGTCCATCAATGGTCTGGTTGGCTTCAGCCACCAAGCACGATCACCCGAGAGGCTGTAGCGAAATCGAGTGCGATCAGCTAAGTAGGTTATTGAGCTGCAACCTACCCTCTCCATGATTGGAACTGGACACTGCAAGAGCCAGGAAAGCGAGCAGGTAAGTTTATCATCTCTGACCCTCTCACCCTGGCCAACAAACTCTTTGAATCACTTCCCTCCGGTAAAGGCGACTCCGGACGTCAAAGTGCCACAGCCAGACTTAATAACAGCTATTTTCCATGAGTAGTAGCGCTTCTCAAAAACCAAAATAAATTCACATGTTGATCAATAATGTTTTTTTATTAATGTTTTATGTTCATTCTTAACTTTGGTCCCCCACTGGTATGTCCGTGTTGTCATTTGGGAGTCGAGCTCCACCAAGGGCAATTCCTTGTAGTGCATACTTGGCCAATAAACATATTCATTCATTCATTCTAAGGAGATTGGACCGGCTAGCAGTATATATCCGCTACTTTAGGGGTATATAGATTAAGTCCAGAGTCAAAGTTTAAGAATAGAGGGGTAGGCCATTTTTTACGACTGAGATGAGGATAAAACTTTTCACCCAGTGAGTTGTGAATTCTTGTGAAAAACCTGTTCATTCCTTTCATTCATTCATTCATTACATCATCATACATATGAAAAGACTTTGCTTCCATCACAGTGGAGGAAGAGAATTTCACTGTTGATGGTTTGTGTTTCTGTAAATTTGAATTGCTTTTGTTTTGTTGTGTCGTGTAGGAATCTGTATTTGTTTGTATGCTGTGATGAGAAACTGATGGAGTTTCGTTATGAAGTTCCTCACTGACGGTTTCGCTTATGACAAGTAAATAAAAATCTTATATCTAATTCTTACATCAAAATGTGAGACTTTTCATCGTGCAAGATTGTGTCGCAGTTCTCAATAGCCTCATATATATAATATTAATATAAATATATTATACATATGATTCAAATCATTGGCAAGGATGTGTGC
Source organism: Okamejei kenojei (assembly GCA_035221665.1). Classification (NCBI taxonomy): domain Eukaryota; kingdom Metazoa; phylum Chordata; class Chondrichthyes; order Rajiformes; family Rajidae; genus Okamejei; species Okamejei kenojei. The sequence continues at coordinate 21,460,827 of CM069133.1, forward strand.
CATTATTGCTCATTGCAGGCTCCTCAACGTGCTAAATATATTGCAGCTGCTGAGTACTCGCCATTCCCCAGTTGACCTCAGTTAGGGCAGCCAACCCGGACCATTCGCAGGAGCGCACCCCGCAGCGTATACGTTGTCTCTCTCCGCCTGCGCCTGTTCCCCACCGATGAGACGACCCTCCAATAGGGGCACGGCTGTGACATCGGCGTCGGGTGTGCCGGCTTCCAATTTGTTGGGATTAGGGTAAGCGGTAGGCTAAGAGGATGAACAACAGCTAATAGTCAATCCTCGCAACTCAAGATGGGTGTCGCCATTTAGGCGGTCAAGGAGGGCGAGGCGGCGGCGGTGTGTGGGAGTTAGTATGACTGGTGGAGTCGTCTCACAGGCTCACCTTCCGTCTTCAAGTCGGCGGTAGTGAGTACCGCTCGCGTGCGTTAATAATAATAAAAATAAATTCATGTGATGGGAAGGAGCTATGCAGATGGTGTTTTTGTTCTAAACCATTACTTTAGACACAACCTCACACACACAAAAAATTGCTGAAGAGTAAACGCGGGCTGAGGACATCTCTATGGGAGAACGGGACGGACGACACTTTTCTTTCGGTCGTCCGAAAGGCATATGATGGTGATGTCTGAGGAGGGTCGACAAATCAAAGAGGCGTTAAATACCCCCCATCCATCACCCTCCAGAAGATGTCTGCGGAATTACTCCACTAATTTTCACTGTAGTGCGTCGTCGACTGCTCTACGGTCAGTTATTCTAATGAAAATGTGCGGGTGTTTTGTCGGGTGTGTAAGGGCGGCAGGATGCGGGGCGGCGAGCGGGAGCAGCCTGGCCCTGTGTGGCGGCCAATGCCCTGCCCTGCAGGCCTGGCCCGGCCCGGAACGTTGGCCCCTGCTGGAAAGCTCCGGCAGTCTGTCCTGTAAAGACCGAACCGCGTCACCCCATTCCCCCGGGTCGGGACTGCAGCATCCGTAGCGCATCGCTCGTCTCAGCATTACCTTTCCCTCGAGTGTCCCGCCCCCCCCCCCCACAAACCATGCTCTTGTGTCCCCCCCCCCACCCCTTCCCTGCCTGGCCAGGAGGGCTTGCGGCATCAGGACTTGTACAAATGAACCCCCCATCCACCCACATTCTTCGTTGACGAGAATCCAATAACCTGCATGTCGCATCTCTTGTAGTTTACATTTTCAATAAGCTCCCTTCACCCTCGTGTTTAAATGCCTGACTAAATATATATGAGTGTTCTGAAAATCACTTCCACTGCATCTTCATCGCGGCAAGTATGGTGACTGCACCTTCATACGACTGCAGGTTTCACTTTTAATTCTTTAGTATTTAGTTGGTGTATTTAAATGTGAGTCACCAGGACGCTAAATAGTATACCAGTTATGCAGAATGTTGAATGTTATTGTGAGTAATGCTAAATTGCTTTTATTTAAAAATCGAAATAATTCAGGATATTGAGGATTGTATGGTAACATAACAAATAAAACATAACATTATAAAATCCCATTACAATGAATTTTATTTTGACACGGCTTTTGCTTGAAATTGGTTATGGGTGTAGGCGTGTAATGTATTTTAATAAATTCACTCATTTCAGAACAAAAAAAGCTAGGCATTTATAGAAGCATAGAAAAAGGTGCTGGAGGAGGCCATTTGGCCCTTCGAGCCAGCACTAGTTGAGTTTCTTTTGCACAACTATGGTGAGGTGCAGGTAGTGGGAGAGTCTAGGACTAGAGGCATCAGAATTAAATACAATACTGCTTATTGTCATTAAAGGATGCTCCTTTAAGAAGGAGTTGATGAGGAATTTCTTTAGTCAGAGGTTGGTGAATCTGTGGAGTTCTTTGCCATAGAAGGTTGTGGAGGCCAAGTCAATGGATATTTTTAAGGCAGAGATAGATTCTTGATTAGTACCAGGGCTCTCAACTCTTTTTACACATTGCAATGAATGAAATTCTATTATTTCTTTCCACTTCCAAACAAAAATCTGGTTGGATTATTCAGCGTACGATCAACCTTGGTGAGACCAAGTGCAGGCTTGGCGATCGCTTCGCACAACACCTCCACTCAGTTCACAATAACTGACCTGATCTCCCGTTGGCTCAGCACGTCAACTCCCCCTCCCATTCCGAATCCGACCTTTCTGTCTTAGGCCTCCTCCATGGCCAGAGTGAGGCCCACCGCAAATTGGGGAACAGCACCTCATATTTTGCTTGGGTAGTTTTCACCCCAGCGGTATGAATGTTGGCTTCTCCGATTTCAGGTAGTCCTTGCTTTCTCCCTCCTTCCCCTCCCATTCCCAGCTCTCCCACAGCCTACTGTCTCCGCCTCTTCCTTTCTTTTTCCGCCCCCCCCCCCCGACATCAGTCTGAAGAAGGGTCTCGACTAGAAACGTTGCCTATTTCCTTAGCTCCATTGATGCTGCCTCACCTGCTGAGTTTCTCCAGCATTTTTGTCTACCCATTCACACAAGTTCTGTTATCCCACTTTCCTCATCCACTCCCTACACATTAGGGGCAATTTTACAGAGACAAGTTAACCTACAAAGCCAATGGGATGTGGGAGGAAACCCACGCTTGCAGGGAGAATGCGCAAATTCAACACAGACAGTGCCCGAGGACAGGATCGAACACAGATCTCTGGCATGTGAGGTAGCAAGTCCACCAGCTGTGCCACTATATTTTATTTTCCAACACACAAAAAATTATACTTTTTGATAACTTTGGTTACTAAAAAACAAGGAACTATTCATTTTCAGTCTTAAAAGTGACACTATGTCCCCCTTTACAGCCACTGTATGTTTTAATTCAGTTCAAGACTATGGGGCAGTACATTGGCTATAAAGTTGCTGCCTAAAATTGCCAGAGACCCGGAATTGATCCTAAATATGGGTGCTGTCTGTATGGAGTTTGCTCCTTTCCCTTTGATAAAAAACATAGAAGAAAAAAAAACAAACATAGAAATTAGGTGCAGGAGTAGGCCATTCAGCCCTTCGAGCCTGCACCGCCATTCAATATGATCATGGCTGATCATCCAACTCAGTATCCCGTACCTGCCTTCTCTCCATACCCTCTGATCCCCTTAGCCACAAGGGCCATATCCAACTCACTCTTAAATATAGCCAATGAACTGGCCTCAACTACCCTCTGTGGCAGAGAGTTCCAGAGACTCACCACTCTCTGTGTGAAAAAAGTCTTTCTCATCTCGGTCTTAAAGGATTTCCCCCTTATCCTTAAGCTGTGACCCCTTGTCCTGGACTTCCCCAACATCGGGAACAATCTTCCTGCATCTAGCCTGTCCAACCCCTTAAGAATTTTGTAAGTAAATTTTGATCGCATAGGTTTTCTCCGTGTGCTCTTGTTCCCTTCCACATTCCAAAGGTGTGCAGGAACATTTTTCAGACCCAACCCAAAATGTAATATTTTCCTTTTCTCCAGAGATTCTGTCTAACCTGTTGAGTTACTCCAGCTTTTTATGTTCAGTTTAAACCAGCATCTGCAGTTCTTTCTTGCACACACGAGACTATACGATAGAACTTTATTAATCCCAGGAGGTAAATTATATATATATTTATTTATGTAGTTACATATTCATATATAAATATACACTGTTGTTTTCTCATTTATAACATTGTTTACAGATTACTATGTTTACATATTCTGTTTTGCTGCTGCAAGTAAGGATTTAATTGTTCTAACTGAGACGTGAGAGAATAAAACACTATTGGCTTGCGTCGCTAATGTGTGGGATAGAACTAGTGTACAGGTGATCGGTGGTCGGCGTGGACTCGGTGGGCAGAAGGGCCTGTTTCCACGCCGTATCTTTAAATTAAAGTAAAAACACTAAAACCAGAGGAAATGTAAAGAAGGGTCTCTAAGCGAAACGTCACCCAATTTCTTCTATCCAGAGATGCTGGCTGCTCCATGGAGTTCCCCCGCACAATGGAAAAGCATGGAATAGTCTTCACCCTACCATTGTTCCAAACCAGACGCAACTAAATTTAAGGTCGCTCTTTTTTCCCCAAGAACCCTTTTTTGCTTGAGTTTTCAAGTCAAGAGAGTTTTATTGTCATGTGTCCCAGATAGGACAATGAAATTCTTGCTTGCTGCAGCACAACAACTTATGTAAACATAATACAGAACAGGAGATAAAAGTTCAGTCTGTCTATATACCATAGACCATATATAAACACAGTAAATAAACAGATACAGTGCAATGGGCTGTTATTTTTCTGAGTTTGGTGGTGGTGGGTCCACCCCTGTTTAAATTAGATTTGGAATATTTCTGGAGGACCAGGAAACCAAGGAGCAAGAGTTACTTCAGCTCCAGGGAGTGATTCTGCGTTGGTATTAACGGTCGCGGCGAGGTGGCGACCAAACAGCAATGACGGCCAGATCTCCCACAATGCAAAGTGAGGGAGAAAGTGGTCGCCGCCAACCAGTTGCCGTGGCAGTGCGCATGTGCAGGAGGTGGTTGTGCGGGCGGATAAGGAGAACGGAGAGTCTGGGGCGAGGGCGAGAGGGGGGGAGAGAGAACACACACACCTTATGGGCTTCACTCAAATGACTCTTTCAGATATCTACAACTTAGAGATTATGCTAAATCAAATACACAGAATCAGAGAACTAGAGATCCAGAAACTCTTGATGAAAGTTTGAATAAACACCCTAATACGGAAAAAAAAAAATATATCTTATATCTATAATATCCTATTAGACAGTGAGGAAACACCCTAATACGGAAATATATGGGCAAACATGGGAAAACAAACTTGGCCAATAACAGGGCTCGAAATTAGCGGTTGCCCGGGTGCCAATGACCACCGAAAGTGGTACTGGTTTATATCGATAGACACAAAAAACTGGAGTAATTCCGCGGGTCAGGCAGCATCTCTGGAGAGTAGGTGCATGACGTTTCGTGTCGACGGCGGCGGCTGCATTCCTCTAGTATCTTTGATTGCGGGGCAAAGATACCAGGTGTGTGGTGACGAAGGGTCGGAGCAAATGATGGGCCCCGAACAGCGGCCGCGACCGCCTCCTCCTGCACCCCGGCGGAAGGAGGCCTCCCTCTCCCTCCTCCTCCCGGCCTCGGCATGTGAGAGGGGTTGTTTTGAAAGCGCAGTTGGTGGATTTGCAGCAGTAGCTTTTAAGTTGCAGGCAGCGGCCACTATCGCCCTGATAATGGACGCTGCCTGCAAACCCGTTAACGGCACTTTCAATACAACCCCTCTCACACGCCGAGGCCAGGAGGGGGGAGGCCTCCTTCCGCCGAATGAAGCAGCTGCACCAAAGGTCCTGTAGCTATAGGATCTTTGATATGCACTGCTCGGCCCCGCACCTACCTGTCGGCTGGCGGAGGAGGGGAGGTGGTGGCGGCGGCGAGGAGTTCGCAACCACCTCCCCCTTTGGCGGCGGCACTTTGGCGTTGGACAGGGACCTTCCTCCCCACCTCCTCTGCCCCTTACCCCCATCCTTTCTCTTTCTCTCTCTCTCTCTTGTACGCCCCCCTCTTATCCTGGGACCCCCTCCTCTCCATCCTGCACTATTCCCCATTCCCTCCTTTATTCAGTCCTCACTGACATCCCCTGTGCTTCCCCATCTACACCCCCCCCCCCCCCCAATCTATTCATCACCCTACCCACCTCGTATTGATTCTCCTGCCACCCCCATTCATTCTGTACTGATTCCCCCCCCCCATTCATCCTGTACTGATCCCCATCCATCCCCACCCATCCCGTACTGATCCCCCATTCAACACCACTGACATCCCCCATGCTCTTCCCTCACAATTTTACATAGTCCAACCAACACATACTAATTCACCTGCCTCAATCCATCCATTCTGCACCTTTGCACGATTGCCTTTTTGTTTGGAAGTGGAAAGAACTAATAGAAATTGCAATATGTAAAAAGAGTTGAAATATTGTATTATAATTTTGCTGCATGTCATTATGGTATATATCATGTCTTGATTGGTGAATATATTTAGTTTGAGTTATTTGAAGCAGAAATAATATGTGAATGTAGACAAAAGTGCTGGAGAAACTCAGCGGATGCAGCAGCATCTATGGAGCGAAGGAAATTGGCAACTTTTCGGGCCGAAACCCTTCTTCAGACTGATAGGGTTCGGCCTGAAACGTTGCCTATTTCCTTCACTCCATAGATGCTGCTGCACCCGCTGTGTTTCTCCAGCGCTTTTGTCTACCTTCGATTTTCCAGCATCTGCAGTTCCTTCTTGAACATATGTGAATGCTTCATTGAGCATAATTCTGACTGGTAACTACACACTTCGTCCGAGCACATTATCGCACTCGTCATGCAAACCGTCTTAAATGACCACCTAAACTGTCATTTGGCAACCTAAAAAGCTGTCGAGGTTACCCGGCTGGCAACAGGGAAAAAAGTTAAGCGAGAACCCTGCAATAATGAAAGATATTTGGGACGAAAGCTTACAACATATATATCAATGCTCATTAAATGCTAGACACTCTTTAATACAATTTAAAGTATTACATAGATTACATTACTCAAAAACAAAATTAAATAGAATCTTCCCAAATATATCTCCTATCCGTGAAAAATGTCAGCATTTAGAGGGTAACAACGCATACATTTGTAAATTGTATAAAAATTAATAATTTTTGGACGGAAATTTTTAAGATAATTTTGGAAGTTGTCAACACCCAATTGGACCCCGACTCAAAACTAATAATATTAGGAATATTAGAACAAAGTCAAATACTACAAGCCAAATAAACTTTATCGATTACAGTATGATAATTGGGAAAAAAATTATATTAAAATTTTGGAAAGGCCCTATAACCCCCACAATCAAATGTGGATTATGGAAATGTCTTTCCTACATTTGGAAAGAATCAGACTTGTCTTAATGGACAAACAAGAACTTTTTATTAGAATATGGTCTCCATTTATTGATTATCTGAAGGGGCAAACTGGTTCGGCACGAGAACCTGACTGAAACCCAAATTAAGGATTAGGTGAAGAGTTTATATTATAATTTACAAACATATCTCATATTAGTTAACGATTCCATTCTTTTTAATTATACCTTTTTTGTGTTTTCTCTATTTTCTATCTATATTAAAAATATATATCGAAGTAGTGCTATTAAATAATTGATAATATTGACAATATTAGTAATGTATGACTGTTACATATGAAATGTTTTTATTATGTACTTCTAATAAAAAATGTTTAAACTTTTTTTTGATATCTTCCCTCTCACCTTAAGCTTATGGCTTTTCTGGTATTGGAACCCTCTCCCCTGGGATGAAGACTGAGCATTCACTCTGTCAAGTTAAATGGTCTTTAATATGTTGAAACTTGCCAATGAGTGGGAGAGGGGTTTTTTTTGCCACGTTTATATGAACTTGAATCAAAAAGAATAAGATTTTTTCAGTCGGGCGACTAGTCAGTTTGATACTTTTTTGTTCCTGCTGACTAATTCAGATGTAAAATTGGAAAAATGTGATCTAACTATCTTTTTGAGCTGCTATCTTTTAATGACATTTCATTATCCTTAAAATATTATGTGTTGGCATTGTGCCCTATTCCCTTCTGAAGGTAATTGCTGTTGATTATTGAAAGTGTGATTGAATTTTACCGTGTTATTACAATTACTAATTACGCTTTCTTCAACTCTATTAAACAGGTTAAAAAAACAAAAAAGAAAAATGTTGTCCAGGTTGTTCCGCATGCATGGACTTTTTGTTGCCTCCCATCCTTGGGAGGTGATAGTGGGAACAGTTACAATCACCATCTGCATGATGTCGATGAATATGTTTACTGGTAATAATCAGATTTGTGGGTGGAATTTTGAGTGTCCAAAGATCGAGGAGGTAAGTCAGATATGATAAGAACTAAAAAATCCTCTTCCTGTGTCTCATTTAAGCAAATTAATTAATTATCCAAATATATCTTGGAACAACCTTTGATTTCTTCTTTTGCCAAGGGTGCTTCCTCTGTGTAGTTGAGACAGATTGCAAGTCTCAAAGATTATTCCGGCAAAGGATTAATTTGAAGATTGATATTAACATTGGTTTTTAATTTAAACATGTTTTCCCGAAAAGCTGCATTTGACAATCTTAAAGCAGAATTAATTTTAAGTTCCTCATGTTTGTTGTTGAAGAATTTTATGAGGAAAGGAAAAATACTTTTTATCTAACCTTTTTGTTTTAATGTAGCTTTAATTTTGTTTCATTTAGATGCTCTATCTGAACTAAAAACAGAGAATGCTGGAAATATTCAATGTTGTGCAGCATTTTTAGAAAGAAACAAACATCAATGAATATTCTCCCAACTTTTTAATCTGTGCTGTTGGCATTGTTCACACCAGTGCTTCCAAGATGTTTCATTTCTCCTCAATGATGGTCACCTCTCCACCATAGTTGACAGAATTATATATTGTTTTCATTTCCTGTGTTTGCAGCCTTTTCTCCCACCCAGAACAAGGACAGGTTTCCTTCATTGATTCTATCTCTTTATCCTACATCAAGTTGATTTCTCTTGCCTTCAATGTTATGCCAGAACCCCTTCTCTCCCAGTATTCTCTGAACCCCTTCTTCCTTTCTCACGGCACCTTCCCATGCAAGATCTGTTCTTTTATCTCTTACCTTTCACTATCAAGGGACTCAAATACACTTTCCAGATAAAGTAGTAATTTACCTTGTGTTGATAATTTTCTGTACTCCAGGTATACTCTCTACATTGGAGAAAACAAAGGCAGCTTGGTAGTCCAGTTTCTTTTAGCAGTCAGTCTTCAATATTATGGCAAGGTCCTGTAGACTTTCCTGAAAGCCATTGCTTGATAATACAAATGACAGAGGCTGACATCTGTTATGATGGGGTTCACATCAAGACGTAGAAATGACTCATTCACAGAACATGGTTGCAAAAGCTTCACTCAAAGAATATTGTTCGACCCTTCCATTTTGATAATGGCGATGTGTTCAAGATGCCTCCTCCCATTAGCTGTTTAAATTATCACGTCCTCTTGGAAAGGATAAGATGGGCAGAGAGAAACTGAGATTGGGATGGAGTTTTTCAACTATTTCAGATGACCGGCATTTCCAGTTTGTATTTGAAGTTGCTATTTCTGAGGAAGATTCACCAAGTGAAATCTGTTTTCTCTCTACAAATACTGCTTGATCCACGGTTTGCAACTTTTTATGTTTTAGTTACAACTTATTTAAATGTTTGGGACCCAAATAATCACTCTATTAATGTTGTTGTTTTCTCAGGAGATATTAAGCAGTGATATCATAATCCTGACTATCACTCGCTGCTTTGCAATCTTGTATATATACTTCCAGTTCCAGAATCTACGCCAGCTTGGTTCTAAGTATATGCTAGGTAAGGTCCAAGCACATTTTTGAGTCGACAACTCCATCGAATCTAAACTAACACTTAGACTTGTCTGTTGCATATTATTAATTACCTATTTTCTCACATTTCCTGCCACTGCATTTACAAGTTGATCTTTCTTTAGGTATTGCTGGTCTTTTCACCATCTTCTCCAGCTTTGTGTTTAGCACTGTTGTAATTCACTTTTTGGATAAAGAACTTACTGGTCTCAAGTGAGTACAATTATCTTAAAAATCTATTTTGCTTTCCATGAATGTTTTGGATGTATACTCAGATTGGTTCCTTCATAACATACTTTTGGGCCAAAAGATAGACACATAATCTAATATTCATGTGCCAGTACAAGCTGGATAGAAATATAGTTTGGTTAATCTTAAAATTTGTATTGTGGATTACTTCAAATTAAGCCTGTGTAACTTACATTTTTGGTCCATTAAGTAATGAGAATAGTAGATATCCTACAATTGGTGCCTCAGCTTCTGAGTCGAAGTCACGAGTTCAAAATATCTGCAGATCTGAGATTTCTTTGAGGTTCACATGAGCATTTCTACCAAAACTAACTCCCCAATTCCTTTATTTTCAGTGAGGCTTTGCCTTTCTTCTTGCTATTGATTGATCTGTCAAAGGCCAGTGCTTTGGCCAAATTTGCACTGAGCTCCAACTGCCAGGTAATGTGCTATTTTCACGTATACTTTTTACAAATAATGTTGCACAAAAAAAAAATCAAATAATTTGATAAATCCAATCTGAGCAGTAGATAAAGATAAACACAATTACTTTTAATTCTGATCAATGTTTTATCCTTCACTTCTTGGTATTTAATTAGTCATGTGCTTGGGATAAAGTCAAGAATGTAATTTATTTGAAGTTCTCATTCCATATGTAAACACATAAGAATGAATAATTTTCCTTCCAAGTAATTCTTATCACAATACCACTTGTGTTAACGATTCCCTTTATGTAATTTGGTTTACAATTGGGAGTGCTTTCACAATGGGTGAAATAACAGTTGTTTTTTCTCTAAATATTTGTTTTCCTGCAAGAATATTTTTTAATATCCTATTCTACAAAATGCAAGATGAAATTTTGGAGAGTTTGAGAATCTGGGGATTTGCCAAGTAAACTTTTCATAAATGTATTCTCAATAACAGGATGAAGTAAGGGAAAACATTGCACGTGGAATGGCTATTCTTGGTCCTACCTTCACGCTGGATGCTCTTGTGGAATGTCTTGTGATAGGTGTTGGTACTATCTCCCTGTCCTGGTAAGCCCTCCCCACCCTCCAACCCCTTCCCCCTCTCTCCCTTCCCACCATCTCTCCAATTCTCCACAACCATTCCATTTCCTTGCACCTCAAGCTTGTTCCTCATTGTAAGGCGTTTCAACTGCAGCTTTGTTAGGAGGGCAGTGCTCAAGGTGGGTTTCTTGACATGAGGTGGCCTTCCCAGAACCGCCCGGGAATTTGGCCGGGAGAGGTGGGTCTCCCAAGGGGAAGGTTGGTGGCGGAAAGATGTGTTTTCTGAACGTGGTACTTTATACTGTGGGGGGTTATTATAATTTAGCGGACTTTGGAATTTTAAAGTTATGGCAGGTAAACTCGCCCACTAACACTCCAACAGTAAATGTGTGGAAGGAGGGAATATTAACATAAGTTATCAGCATTAGTAAAAGTCCTTTCATCTCTTCATTTAGGTGTTCGCCAGCTGGAAATCATGTGCTGCTTTGGCTGCATGTCAGTATTGGCAAACTACTTTGTCTTCATGACGTTCTTCCCAGCTTGTGTCTCCCTGGTATTGGAGGTAAGAGTGACAGAAGGATTTTCCAAATGTGTTAGTGTGATTTTAATGGTTGTTAAAATGAGCTGCTTTGGAGTTGCATAAATTATATCTAAACAAAGATAGAAACATTTTAGCAGCTTGTTCAAGAAATATGAAGCTGCGCCATCCTGGTAAATCATATTTCTTCCATCAAAGGTCTTTTATTGCCACGTGTACCAATTAAGGTACAGTGATATTTGTATTACCCTACAGCCATGCTAAAAAATTAAACAACAAGAGACACAGCTACATAAAAGTTAACATAAACATCCACCACAACGGATTCCACATTCCTCACTGTGATGGAAGGCAATAAAGTCAAATCTTCTTCCCTCATTTTTCTCCCATGCGTCGGGTCATTCAAAGCTCCTGCGGCATGAATGAGCTCCTGAAGTCTGTCTCTAACCAGGGACCCTGAGCTTCATGATGTTGGGCCGCAGTGCGGACGGAGATACGATACGGAAAAAAATTGCATCTCCGTCGAGGTAAGAGATTTAGGAAAGTTTCCCCCTCCCCACCACAGAAAACAAGCTAAAGAACACAAAAAACATACATTTAACACATACCAAAGAAACAACAGAGAGGGTAGGGACAGGCAGACTGTTGGTGAGGCAGCCGTTGCGGGCGTGACCCGATGGATTACCCGGTCACGATAATTAAAAGTGAAATTTCTCCACCAGCTTTCCCGAGAAAGTCGTGAGGGCCGTCCAATATGGCAGCTTGGGCATTTTGCTCGCGTTTTGGAGGAAGAGGAAGATAACAAACCAAATCCCGTAACGCAGAGGGTGAAAGTCATCATGGTCAGTATTGAAAGCCATCTTTGGTAAAGTGTGAACATTTATGTTGCATCAGTTTCTGATTTCTAAGAATATTATTACACAATGATTTCTTCAAAAATGGTTGAATCATTAAATGAGTGAGAATATTTTCAAGTGTTCTCCCAGCAGATTGATGTTGACTTGCGTCACGTTTTTATTTTACTTGGTATTCAGGGTATGACTCACTTGTTGCCAAACCCTAAACGTTCTTGCTACTGCCTTAACATGCTTCTGGTGAAAGTACATTGAGCACAGCTGGGCAGGGATTTTTTGGATTTTGTCAGTGACAACGAAGGCATTGTATTTCCATGTCGTAGCCTATGCGGATACTGAATTGTGAGGGTGACTTTGCTGCTGATGCTCCACCTGATCTTCAGGGATCCTTGTTTTAAACCTATCAAATTTGCTCCCTCTACAAGTGTAGTACCCCACAATTGTACAGAGGGTGCTTTCTGTGTGAAGAAAGGTTCTTGATTCTATGTGCTGGTCACCTCCACCAACGTTGTTATAGTCAGAGGTATCTGCTGCAGGAGGACTAGTGAGTAAAAGAATGTAGGTATATCTTTGCTATCGTGGAGGCGGCACGGTGACGTAGTGGTAGAGCTACTGCCTTACCGTGCCAGAGCCCTGGGTTCAATCCTGACTACAGGTTCTTGTCTGTACAGAGTTTACGTTCTCTCCATGACCTGTGTGGGTTTTCTCCAAGGTCAGTTTCCTTCCACACTCCAAAGACATACATGTTTGTCGGTCAGTTGGGTTGGTATAAATGTATCAATGTAAAATTGTCCGTAGTATGTGTAGGATAGTGTTAGTGTGCGGGGTTCGCTGGTTGATGCCGACTCAGTGGGCTGAAGGGACCGTTTCCGCGCTGTATCACTAAATTAAATCAGTCACAGACCCAGCCTGGCAGTTGTATTCGGTTTTTGGCCATCTTGATCAGTGTTGATGATATTAAGCCGCTCTTGTGATTGTTGTAGTTCCCCACTGAAGGTAGTGCTTTTTGCCTGTGTATGGAATTAAGTCTGGAGAAGGGTCCCGTCCTTTTTCTCTAGAATAAGCAAAACTACAAAATATAAAGTATAATAAGCAAGATAAAGTGCTGGAGGAACTGAGCAGGTCATGCAGCATCTGGAGAGGGAATGGACTGATCATGGGTTGGGACCCTTCTTCAGTCTGAGCTCTTCTATTCAACCAGTATAAAAAGGAGAGGAGATGTGGACAGACAGGCTAGTAGGTGATTGGTAGACCAGAGAGTGGTGAAGGATGACTGGTAGATGGAGCCAGATAAGGAAAGAAGAGGGGTTGAGTTGAAACTTACGGATGGATGATAGTTGGAGGGAGACAACAAAGGCAGGTCAAGACTGGTTAAGGGAGGGTGAAGGTGGAGATATCTAGGAGGATTATAAGCAGAAATACAGACTACCAGGCTTGGCATTCAGAAAGTAAGGAAGGTGATAATGAGAACCATTAGAAAAGAGGTGAAGGGCTGATAGAACCTGAACCAATTGTGGAGGAAGAAGCTGGTGGGTAAAATGTGAGGGCAATAGATGGATAGAACCAGGAGGAAGAGGACAATTGGGGGGGGGGGGGGGGGTGCGCAGAGGAATGGGGACAAAATTATGAAGACTAAAGGTGGATCAAAGGAGAGGGCAAACACATACTCAGGAGGTGAGGGTTACCTGAAATTATATGACCGATTTCCTTCCCTGGAGGACATTGGTGAGCCAGCTAGTTTTGCGGTCACCATTACTAGGTTTTCCTTTAAAGTTTATTTCTTTGAAAAATTGGTTCCACTTTTGAAACCTGTGGTGGTTTTCTTTTAAAATTGATTTTTAATTTAACTTAAATTCCACAGCCTCCATGGTAACATTTTGGTGATCAATATGTCTATTGAACCGTGATAATTGTGGAAGAGTGAATTGTTTTTATTTTGTGTGTGGTCCAGTCTCTAGGATTGGTTCTGGTTCACGCTCATAGTCGCTGGATAGCGGAGCCAGCATCCGAGGACAGCACCTTAGAAATACCCAAGTCAGCATCGGGGCTGGATGAAAGTATGCCGAGACGAGTCGATCCAGAAGTACCACTGTGGCAGTTTTACCTTTCCAGGTAACCGAACAAATAACCTTTTAAAGTAGCTGCCATCTTGTAGATTGAACAATGATATGAAAATAGATTTTATTAGCATGCTAATTTTAGATTAAAAAATGAAGTTGGATTAACCCATATCTTTAGTTTGAGATACAGCACAGATACTGGCCCTTCAGCCCACTAAGTCTGCACCGACCAACGATCCCTGCACACTTACACTATCCTACACAGGGGACAATTTATAATTTAATAGTAGCCAATCGGCCTACAAACCTGTAGATCTTTGAAGTGTGGGAGGGAACCGGAGATCCCGGAGAAAACCCACACAGGTCGCTGGGAGAATTTGCAAACTTCGTACAGACAGACACCCGTAATCAGGATCGACACCCATAGCTGTGCCGCCCGAGTGAGCTCAGAACTTGAAGTTGCAGTGGAGCACGGAAATGTCACCTGCTGAGCCAGATCCAAAACCACATTTGGATGATGGGTTATCTAAATTTTATCATAATATTCTTCAAAGCATGGAGAGGCATCAGATTATTAAGTGTTTTTGTATTTTCAGATTGTGCAGAAATTTAATATTCAAAACCAATCTGCACAGTTTCACTACAGAGTACGTTTATGTAACACCTTGTTTTTTTACATTTTACTGCATTACAGAACCGTATTGGTAATGGTTCCTATTATTAAGTTAGAAATATTACATTTGTAAGCATTGATAAACAGTAAGTGGGCGGAAAAGACTAATCAGGCTAGATCTATGCCACTTATGGCATTGAACCTCATGACCTAGGCACACAAACCCCTCAGTCGCGTAATCCCTGAGAGGTAACCTGGGAGGCCAGCAGATATTGCAAATGACACGTGCACAAAGCTAATCTTTTGCCTTCTATCCATAGAAAGTAATCTTTACAAACAACATAATTTGTGCCCACCATGCTGTCTCCCTTTGATGACACATTCATGGAGATCTATGCCTGCACATTTGCGCCCCCCCCCCCCCCCCCCACACACACACACTTCCCGGACTCCAGTCTACAAGTCCCCAAGCCCCTTCCATTTACTGTGCAGGTCTTGCCCTGATTTGTCTTGCCAAAATGCAAGATATGGTATTTATCTGAATTAAACACTGTTGCTGTCCATAGGACTAGTTGTTCAAGATCCTGTTGTAACAGTAGATAACCTTCTTTATTCTGTACTATTTCTGTGTAATAAAGATTTTATGCTGATTATGATTTTCTGTCTTGCAATTGGCAGGATGGGCAGTATGGATATTGAACAAGTAATCACCCTTGGCCTGGCGCTCTTCCTCGCCATCAAATACATCTTCTTTGAACAGACTGAGACGGAATCAACTCTCTCACTGAAGAATCCTATGTCGTCATCTTTGGGGCACACAAAGAATACTGATTGTTGCAGGAATAATATTGAAACTACCAGATTACAATCAAATTGTCCAGTTGGTGATGAATTCACCAGTAAAGAAAATACAGGTAAAAAGTTATGGACATGTACTTTAATAAAATTTTAGCTATATCTTGAGTTTTACAGCTTTGCAATATCGAATTTGAAGCATGAAATCGTTATTGTGAAATTTAAGGTCTTGTTCCCAGGATTATTAATCTACTTGTATTTCAGATATGTTATTTTGATTATATTTCAATAATTTGGGGAAATCAGCTACTTGGAATGTTTACCACCTGCATTCTCTAAAGTTTGATCCTAACAAATGCTGAGAAGTTTTCTAAATGACACTTTGTTTTTGGTTATCAAGTATTACAAATATTGTTTTTGTAGATGCATTCCTGCTAATGCCTTTTGAATGCATGACATTGACTTATTGTAGTCTTGCTAGTACTTAAAATTAATTAGACTGTTTTTCATGCAGATGAAGTCATTAAGCCGATTGAGTCTTTTGTCCCTCATTCAATCAATCGTACATCAAAACCAAATTTTATGTTGGGAGACTTCACTCCTCCTAGCTCTTCATCTTCGGGAACACCAGAAGAGCTAGATACTGAGCTTTTATTAGACCCAAGACCAATTGAAGAATGTTTGTCCATACTTAAGAATGCCGAGGTAAGAGTTTTTGACATTGGTTTCTACTAGTTTTCCTATAATGGGAAGAAAATGGGATTGTGAACGTGAACCAGAGTTTCAATGTGTGTTTACTTAGTTAAGCTTGTTGTGACTTGTGTTGTCCATTGGACGAATTGACTATAATCTGGTAGTTCCAATATTATTCTTGAACAGCTGGGCTGCCGAATGGCTACTGGAATTTATGACTATTAAAGCAGGTGGTGCAGTGGTAGAGTTGCTGCCTTGCAGCACCAGAGACTCGGATTTGCCGCTGACAACTGGTGCTGTCTGTAGGAAGTTAGTACATTCTCCCTGTACTCGTGCAGGTTTACTCCAGGTGATCCCACATTCCCAAAAAGTGCAGGTTTGTAGGTTGATTGGCATCTGTAAATTGTCCTAGTGTATAGAGTAGAACTAGTGCAAGGCTGATCAATGGTTGGCGTAGGCTCATTGCACCACATCTCCAAACCAAACTAAATATAAGGATGCGATTGGAATTGACCCATTGAAATAACCTTTAGTGAGAATTTAAATTTAGTGGGGGAATAAAGCATTGCTGCACAGCTTAAAATAAAAAAATAAAAATAAAAAGAGAATTATAAAATGAGTATATTCTGGAGTTAACATTGTTGTTAATGTTAGTCTTTGTCTTTTTCTCCATCTGTGGGATGACTTGTAATTCTAGCAGTGCTTAAAATTTAACAATGCAGGATCTTGTGAAATGGGGTTTGATGTTTTCTGATTTATAACAGAAAGGACCAAAGTCCCTTACTGATGCTGAGATAATTCTCCTGGTGAATGCCAAATATATTCCAGCATATAAACTGGAGAACATGATGGAAACTCCAGAGCGAGGTGTATTCATCCGTCGCCAACTGCTTGCTCCAAAGCTCCCGGAGCCCACTGCACTGCACCTCCTTCCCTTCAGGGACTATGATTACTCGTTGGTAAGTCAGGCCTGTCAGCGTTAACGGTTTGTAATCGGAATGAATTAAACTAGTTCAATGGGGTGGAAATCTATGACGATAGTCGATGTTTGGAGTCTTAATTCTATTTTTCATGTGTGTGAATCTTTGAACTTTCAGGTCGTAGGAAGTTGTTGTGAGAATGTCATAGGCTATGTGCCTGTTCCTGTTGGAGTTGCAGGCCCTCTTTGTTTGAATGGGAAAGAATTCCAAGTGCCCATGGCAACCACTGAAGGCTGTCTCGTGGCAAGCACAAACCGAGGTTGCAGAGCAATTGGTGTAAGTGTGAACTGTAAATTGCCAGCTTTATTGCACAAGTGATGTGTGGTTGAGTGCTTCCATGCATCAATATACCTCGTGACGTTTGAAGTGTGTCAGGAAAGGAATTGAATGTTAGAAGTGATAGGAGCAGAATTAGGCCATTTTTCCCATCGTCTACTCCGCTTATTCAATCACGGCTGATCTATTTTTCCCTCGTGACCCCATTCTCCTGCCTTCTCCCCGTAACCCCTGACTCCCTTACTAATCAAGAATCTGTCAATCACCGCCTTAAAATAACCGTTGACATGGCCCCCACAGCCGTCTGTAGCAAAGAATTCCACAGATTTCCATTTTAAAAGAATCCCTTTCCATTTTAGCTTGGCGGTGGAGCACGGAGTTGTGTGCTGGCAGATGGAATGACAAGAGGACCAGTTGTGAGACTTCCAACTGCCTGCGACGCTGCGGAGGTGAAAGCGTGGTTGGAGAGCTCTGATGGCTTCCAAATTATGAAGGAGATGTTTGATAGTACTAGCAGGTAAAAAGTTGTATATCTAAGTTTGTATCTTAAAAAAACGACTAGCTTTGCTGATGCTCTTTGGTCCCCATGAAATAATGAGTTGGTGCACTCGTCCCACAGATTTGACTTGATGGATAGCACCCGCTCCTCTGAGACATTGCGTCACAGTTGCAAGTTCCGCTCCAGTAATGAAGCTGTGGTGAAATGTTGGTGTTGTTTTTGGATAACACCTTTAAACTGAAGCCCCTTTCAAAACATAAAATCATAACAGCTGCAAATGAGCCTTTGGCCCACATTGTCCCTACCAACTAAGTTTGCATACTGGGCTAGTCCCATTTGCTTATATTTGGCCCATGTCCCTCCAAACCTTCCTATCCATGTATCTGTCCCAATGTCTTGTAAAACTCATAATTGTTGCTGCTATAGCTTTTTTTGGCAGCTCCTTCCAGACTGACTGACCCCCTGAGTGGAAAATATTTACCTGAGGCCCCTATTAAATCCCTCCCCTCAAACCTTAACCCTCTACTCTCGAGGTTTATAATTCTCTACACTGAGGAAAGGACTGTGAAAACAAATTTTATCGTGCTGTAACTTTATCCATACAATTTATTTCATTCTGGCATCTCATTCCATTATTTCAAATGTGAAAAAGTGTTGTTTTTGTTATCTTGTCTGGTGCGTACACTTCAAATAATAACACTTAAGCCAACACTCGTTGATATGATATATAGCTGTTTCCAAGGATCTGTTGTAGACAAATGTGTTGCTGTATTTTAACATGATTGTAATTGAGAAGTAAGTCGGGGACATCCTGGGTCAGAAGATCTGCAGGTCTGAAGGAGGGTCTCCATCTGAAATGTCACCCATTCATTCTCACCAGAGACACTGCCTGTCCTGCTGAGTTACTCCAGCATTTTGTGTCTATTTTTGGTTTAAACCAGCACCTGCCGTTCCTTCATGCTGGGTCAGACAATGCACTATACTAATACAAGAATGTTTTGCCCTCCAAATATCCCCATCCAGCTGAGTGGTCTCTGCTTTTTAGCAGAAATCTACTTGTGTAATGATTGGAGAAATACTAAAATTAACAATATAAATAATATGAAGGTGCAAGAAACTGCAGATGCTGGAATTTTCTGAGCAAAACAAACTGCTAGAGATCAGGCACGGTGGGCAGCAGGATGGTGCAGCGGTAGAGCTAATGCCTTACAGCACTAGAGACCCGGGTTCAATCCTGACTATGGGTGCTTGTTTGCACGTTCTCTGCGTGACCTGCGTGGGTTTTCTGAGATTTTTGGTTTCCTCCCACACTCCAAAGACGTACGGGTTTGTAGGTTAATTGGCTTGGAATGAATGTGAAATTGTCCCGAGTGCATGTAGGATGGTGTTAATGTGCAGAGATCGCTGGTCGGTGGGACAAAGGGCCTGTTTCCATGTTCTAATGTATAGGTGATGTTTTGGGTTGAGACCCTTTTTCACACTGGCTGGTGTCGGGGGGGGGGGGGGGGGGGAGGGAGGAGGGGGAGGAGGGGGAGGAGGAGGAGAGGAGAGATGGCTGGAAAAGAGGTGGGGGCAGGAAATTGTCTGGCAAGTAATGGGATGAAGGGGGTTTGTCACTCACTCCACCCATCTGTTGATCAAAGGCTGGTGTTCAAAAGGATATCAGATAAGATGGTAAAGATACTGTAGCAGCTATTGCATTTATAATTTCCTGTACATCTACGTGTTCTGTATTTTAAAGATTGCTCTTATTATTGCTTACTCTTTTATCTACCTGCTTGCTCTTATTTTTGTGTTGTACAGGTTTGCCAGGCTTCAGAAGTTGCAGATTGCTCTTGCTGGTCGTAACCTCTATATCCGCTTTCAATCTAAAACTGGGGATGCCATGGGCATGAACATGCTCTCAAAGGTGGGTTCAGGTTTCCAATCAGTATAGACCTGTTGGGGGGGGGGGGGGGGGGGGGGGAACTGAAGAGAGAATTCAGGATGGAAAATTTAACAGATGGAACCAGTTCTAAGCTCTGACAGTGACTTATAAGAGTGGAGGGTAGGAGACAAAACAAGAGTGCTGGAGTATCTCTGTCTGAAAAAAGATTCCGACCCAAAACACCACCTATCCATGTTCTCCAGAGATGCTGCCTAACACACACTGAGTTACTCCAACACTTTATGTTTTGTAAACCAGTATCTGTAGTTTCTTGATGTAGGAAAGAAAACAAGGAGGTCTTTGATGGGATAAAATGACAAACGGCTCCTGATATTGTCCCCGGGGGTCTGGTTTTCTTCCATATCCCAAAGTTGTGCTGGTTGATTTACTTTAAATTACCCCACGTGTAGATAGGTGGCAGGAGTATCGGTGGATTTAATGGACATACGAGAGAGAATGGGAGGGAACATATGACTAGTGCAAAGGTGTATCTTAAGGTTATGTGATAAGAGCAGATTTAGGCCATTCAGCCCGTCAAGTCTACTCCGCCATTCAATCATGGCTGATCTACCTCCTAACCCCATTCTCCTGCCTTCTCCCCATAACCCTTGACACCCATGCTAATCAAGAATCTGTTAATCTTAGCCTTAAAATATCTGTTGACTTAGCTTCCACAGCCTTCTGTGGCAAAGAATTCCACATTCAACATCATGTGATGAAAGAAATTCTCCCTCATCTCATTCTTGAAGGAATGTCCTTTAATTCTGAGGCTATGACCTCTAGTCCTAGACTCTCACTAGAAACATATAAAATAGGTGCAGGAGTAGGCCATTTGGCCCTTCGAGCCAGCACTGCCATTCAATATGATCATGGCTGATCATCCAAACTCGTTCTGACTTTCTCCCCATATCCCTTGATTCCCTTAGCCCCAAAATCTAACTCTTTTGGTTAGAAAGTTAATCTAATTAACTGTAACCTGCCCCTTAGAACCCTTTACCATATGCCAGAGAGACCATGGGATTCAGGCAGGCTAGAGGGAAATAACATGAAGCACATTGTTTACAGAGGACAGCTGTCTGAAAGAGAAAAGATCAACAATCAGGATAAGCTCCAGAAAGATTCCCCTCTGAGGAAAGACATGGGACATAGTGTGGAGAAATTAAGGTTTGGGTAGACAGCGACAGAGAGATTATAGAAGGGAAGTGTTGCAGCCCAGAAATGTACCGTCACCCTATCGGGAGGTCAATGGGGAGTGGGGAAGAGAACTTTCCAAACACACAGCTACAACTGTGGTAACAGGCTATAACCAGAAGACAAACTGGTTTTATAATAAACTAGTGGAAACATCCTCTCTGCATCCACTCGATCAAAGCCTTTCACGATTCAATAAGCTTTAATGTGGTTCTCCCTGCCCCCCCCCCCCCCCCCCCCAAATCCTTCTAAACTCCAGCGAGTACAGGCCCAGTGCCGTCAAACGCTCATCATATGTTAACCCACTCATTCCGGGATCATTTTTGTAAACCTCCTCTGGATCCTCTCCAGAGCCAGCACATCCTTCCTCGGGTATGATGCTCAAAATTGCTTACAATATTCCAAATGTGGCCTGACTAGCGCCTCTGCTCTGTAGCAATTTATTGTTGCCTTCACCATTAATGGGACATCTTGTCTGTCTTTCTTTCCCCCACTGAAAATTTAGGGCACAGAGAAGGCTCTTTCCCGGTTGCACGAGGAGTTTCCAGCTATGCAGATACTTGCAGTTAGTGGTAACTACTGCACTGACAAGAAATCTGCTGCCATCAACTGGATTGAAGGAAGGGGGAAATCTGTAGTCTGTGAAGCGGTCATTCCTGCTAAAGTTGTACGAGAGGTACATAAATGTGTACATCGATCAGTTAAAGAATTTTGCATTAATTATTCACTAATTGTGCACTGATTCAATGTTTCCAATGTGAAATCTTCAAAACAACCTGGTCTATGTTTTATTTTCTTCAGATATTAAAGACCTCCACATACTCTCTTATTGAAGTGAATATCAACAAAAACCTAGTGGGCTCAGCCATGGCTGGTTGTCTTGGAGGTTACAATGCGCATGCTGCGAACATTGTCACTGCTGTTTATATTGCATGTGGCCAGGTAGGTACAGTGATTAAAAATTAAAAAAAAATCTTTTTCTAATTGGATGCATCTAATCTAATTGGATGCATCTTTTTTTATGTTTCAAACTTGTAATAACTGGCTGAGCATTTGTGGGGTCAGTGTTCAAATGTGTTTGTTTTTAGAAGTAGTTAATGAGCGGTTTTCTGTAGCTGAGAGTCTCGTCCCAAACATGTTAAGGCAGCAGTTATCTGTATACTCACATGGTTTTGTATAAAAAATCTCCTAATGGCACATTTATTGAATTCGAGCAAAAACAAAGGACTCGTATTTAGAGGAGTATCAGGACTAGCAGAGATGGGCATCTTGGTCAGTATGGACGAGTTGGGCCAAAGGGCCTGTGTGTGATGTATGACTATGACGCTGGTCTAAGAATGTCTGTACAGACTGACGAGATTAAATAGCCCGCATGTGTTTCCATGCCACCGTGCCCTGCATTTACCATCAATGATCTCATTTACCAGGTGGTTTGCCTTTTAACTGGTGCTTTTAGGCAGTTGCTGCTAAAAGCCACCACCTTTCTGGATAATATGCTAATGAACACTGCCAAATTCTCTTACTGACTTGGACCATTGGAGAAACTTTGAAAGGTTGAAATAAACTAATTTTGGAATGGCCGATTCATAATTATACACTGTACTGATTTAGCTGTGCGCGCCACATAATTTTTTGGAATATAAATCCGCCCCTTATTGTGTCGCAGTCACTGGAATGATTCTTCAAAGTTTTATCAACTGACCATTTAATTACTTAAGAACTCGGATGTTTCCATTCTCCTGATGTTAGTTTTTTTTTTAATCTTTCCTTTTGCTATCTTTAAGGAGTTGATGGGGGCGAGGGATGGGAAATTGAAGATTAATTTAGAAAATTCATCTAATCCATAATCCTAGATTTGGTCTGTTCAATTGGCAGTTTGCAAATACTAGCATTTTCTGCAATTCTCAGTCTGCATTCCCCTTTCGAATGTTTCAGGATCCAGCCCAAAATGTTGGAAGTTCAAATTGTATTACATTAATGGAGTCGACTGGCAGTTGTAATGAAGATTTGTACATCAGTTGCACCATGCCATCCATAGAAGTTGGCACTGTTGGTGGAGGGACCAACTTGCAACCACAACAATCCTGTCTGCAGGTGAGCATCTGTACCCTGTTGTACTTTTTTATACTTAAGTGTAGTATCGCCATTGAGCTATTATACAGTTATTGTACATCAGAAAAATAAAGTGGACATGGGGGGGGGGGGGGCGAATATTTCCAAAACATTTAATTATTCCAATTAAGTAAATGGAGATAGTAGCATTCTCATGGAGCAAAATTAATATTAATAGTATTTCAATTGGATATTCTAAAATGGCTTCTTGACAATGGTTCTTTGGCAATTGATATTCACAGCAAGACATCTCGGAGGTTATTAATTTCATAGCGTACTTTGCAATAATTACGAACATGGGTAAGAGGTTTAGAAGGATATTGACTAAATATGAGCAAATTGGCCCAGCTCAAGGATGACTGCTAGATTGGCATGGACGAAGGAGCTTATTCCGTGCTGTACGACTATATTGATGATGGTATGAGGTAGCTTTTAATTGAGACTAGGAAAATGTTTCCAACTATTTAAGTAGTGATCGGGGAACTTGTATGTACACCGTGAGGCGGAGGGGTCAATAGTGCTTTGGCTTACCATTGAATCAAAAGAAAACTGTCCTTCATTTCATGGAGTGAGGCACAAACCTTTTAGTTTCATTGCATCAATAAACCACTCTAAAGGGCCTGTCCCACTGTACGAAGTAATTCAAGAGTTCTCCCGAGTTTAAAAAAATCAAACTCGTGGTAAGAACGTAGAATGGTGATCGGGAAACGCGGTAAGCTCATGAAGACTCGTGAAGATGTTTCAACATGTTGAAAAATGTCCACGAGAGCCCCGAGTACCTATGAGCGGCTGTTACCGTAATTCTCCGAGTTTGAATCGGGGGAAACTCGGGAGAACTCTTGAATTAGCTCGTACAGTGGGACAGCCCCTTAACACCATGCCACAAGACCTACAAACTCAAATTTTTTAATTTTTTTTGCTTTAAAAACCTGATGATTGACCATAGTTAGGGAATATGTGCTTACAACGTTTTCCCTGACAACATGGCACAAGCTGCAAATTGTGTTTAGAAATCAGTGTTTCACAGTATTACCCAGTGGGCTGTGCAGAGTTGCTTTCTCATTGAGCCACCCATTTTGTCATTGGCATTCCACCTCTTCTGTGATTGTACATTCCTATTTTTTCCTGTAAATTCTACAGAATGTATGTTTTTTTTTAATTGCATTGTTTTAGAGAGAGAATACTCCTCAACTGTTGCATCGTGAACTCCAGGAATGATTAGTGCAACTCCTGCACAAGGTGAAAACGGTCAGGAACGTGCTAGTCTAAAGACGGATTCAAATTATGGAAATATCTTCCATTACTTGTGCTGTTATAGTCCTGCCTAGTTGTGATAGACTATTGAAAAATAGTTTGAAAGATGCATTAAGACTTTATCAATTCCCTCTTTTTCTGATAGATGCTTGGAGTTCAGGGTGCAAGTAAGGAGACACCTGGTGAAAATGCATGTCAACTGGCAGAGATTATTTGTGGAACAGTAATGGCGGGTGAGCTCTCTCTCATGGCAGCTTTGGCGGCGGGGCACCTGGTGAAGAGCCACATGACCCACAACAGGTAAGTTGACTGTGTAGGAAGGAACTGCAGGTGCTGGTTTAAACTGAAAACTGGCACTAAAAGCTGGACTAACTCGGTGGGTCAGACAACTTCTCTGGAGAAAAGGAATAGGTGACGTCTGCAGAAGGGTCTCGACCCGAAACGTCACCTATTCCTATTTCTCCAGAGAAGCATGGCACATAATCTCTGGGGGGGGGGGGGGGTAAAAGGCATTTTTAAAAACAAATGGTCGAATCTTGCTTCCCTTTCGCACCATGATAGCTTTGCATGTTTATTGAGTTGCATTTGCTATTTTCCCAAACTGATAGTTTTTTTTTTCCTAAACCCTGAAGAATATAGAATAATTAAAATCAGCACATCAGCTATCTTGCAACCCTTTTAAGATTCTGGGATGAAGTCCATCAAGGGCCAGAGACAGATCTCAGTTCCAGCAAATGGCTTGGTATCACTGCTCTGATCATTGTAATTTATTTGCTCAATGCTTACCAAGTCATCTGTTTTTAAAGTTTTGTTGATATGAAGTATAATAGTTGATGGGGAGTAATTTAAAGGTACTTAAAATTTAGATATATTAGGCTGGAATGAAAATCAATTAGAAGTAAGGAAATAAAGATCAGGTAAGGGTTTCGACCCGAAACGTTGCCTATTTCCTTTGCTCCATAGATGCTACCTCACCAGCTGAGTTTCTTCAGCATTTTTGTCTACCTTCAAATAAATATAAGCTACACTGCCTCCTAGGTCAGCTAGTTGAGATCTTGGTGTACAAATATCAGTTGTCAATTTTAACAGTGATACAGCCATATAAGGTGTTACTCGCTTAACTATCCATTAATCTGGTTTCTGCAGGTCAAAACAAAATCTTCAGGACCTCCCTGGCAGCTGTACAAAGAAAGCAGCCTGATCACTACAAGATGTAGCAACTTAAAAGTTAACTGTAAAGACTAACACTTGGACATTAGAAAGATGTTTTGGATTTTTCCCGTATCAATTTAAGGGACAGTTCAATTCTAGGATTGCTGCTATGTTGTCATATCAGCTTAAGTAAAGATGGCATTAATTGGACAAGAGTTGTACTCGAAGCTCAAAGGTGGCATAACCTGGATCATTCAGCGATGCGTAGGACTGAGTGTCCCGTGGAATGTACAGTGGTGAAGAAGCTGCAAAATAGTGGACCTTGTGAATGTTTATCCCTGTATATTTGTACTGTCTTAAGAGGGCTTCTTGTGTCTCTGCATAGTTTTGTCAGAAACTTAAGTTATTTGTATTTTTTAAGTTTCAATTTCAAGGCTTGAATTAACTTGTGGCTTTGGGGAAAGAATTGCTGGAACGAACATGGCGACGACACTTGATTAAACGCAAATCGTGGCTACAAACGCCCATGTATTTTCTTTTCAGTTTTGGAAGAGGATTAATTGTCATAAAATATTAGTTTGTTTATTTATCAAAATCAAAAATTTGAACATTTCACAATGGGTGGCAATACTTAAAATAAATTCAGGTAAGAGAATATTGTAATGATATACAAATAAATAAAATGACAGGTGTATTGCTGGATGCTTAATTCAAAATGCAGGGTTTTTTTAGTTTTTTTTTTAGCTTAATCCATTTTCTAATTATGTTTAACCCCAAATGTATTCAGTAGTTACTGGTTTCAGGTGTAATCAGTTGAATATGTCAAAAACGGAACTGCTTCCTGTGCAATTAGTGCAAGGTAAAAGCACTGTTTGACTGAGCGTGAAAAACTAACTTTAAAAAAAAAGTATTAGGATTTCAGTAATAATGTACATTACTATCGCATTTTACTTGCTATCCATCAGTAATGTCCAACAGTTACCTGAATTAATATACTGGCCATGACTGCTAAATGTTAGTAATCAGTTTGAATACAAAAATGATGTTCTAGCAAATCCTACTTCAGAATTACCCGAACAGAGGACATGCAAGCAATTAAATTGAAACCTTTCCTGCAGCATTACCATGCTCTTGTTCATGTTAAACTGCTACTCCCACATCATTTTGCAACACACGTACTAAATGGTCTAAAATTACACTTGTGCACAAAATCTGCCATGTTAATGTGTTTAAAATTTATGAATTGCTGAATGGAGCTTTCACATCCTCAAACTGTCTTGGCAGATGCTTTGGGTTTATTTTTACCACCCTGGGTTGATTTGTACCACCCTGATATGTATGGTGTCAAAAGTAATTGGCTGCTGTAAATTGTGTCTAGGTAAATGGTAGAATCTGGGGAGAGTTCATAAGAATGTGAGGAAAATCAAAAAAAGATAAATGTAGAGTTGGTATAAGCGGGCAGCTATTTGCCATAAACTCTGGTGCGAAGCGCATGTTGCCATGCTGTATCTCTCCGACACTATGCCTAACTGATATGGTGGCTTCATGTCTGAATAGATATGCATAGATTTAGTGAGAAAGGACTGTAACAAAACTTAGATTTTCTGCAGGGCTCTAATCTTTCCACTTCCTTTACATTCCAGCATTTGCCAATGAGACTCAGATTCTCTAATTCACAGAAAAAAAATGAGTAGAAGTTTTTTGATGAAACTTGCTGGCTACATAGAAAATAGGTGCATGAGTAGGCCATTCGGCCCTTGAGCCAGCACCGCCATTCAATATGATCATGACTGATCATTCTAAATCATACCCCGTTCCTGCTTTCTCTCCACATCCCTTGATTCTGTCAGCCCCAAGAGCTATATCTAACTCTCTTGAAAACATCCAGTGAATTGGCCTCCACTGCCTTCTGTGGCAGAGAATTCTACAAATTTGCAACTGGGTGATAAAGTGTTTCCTTCTCAGTCCTAAATGGCCTATCCCTTATTCTTAAACTGTGACCCCTGGTTCTGGACTCTCCCAACATTCAGAACATTTTTCCATCATCTAGCCTGTACAATTCTTTAAGAATATTATATGTTTCTATAAGATTCCCTCTCATCCTTCTAAATTCCAGTGAATACAAGACCAGTCGATCCATTCTTTGGATACAGTTTCAGGAAATTTTAACCCTTTAATATTGTTTCCACTGTACATGAACTATGACATGTTTTAATGTTAGCAATGGTAGTAAACTATACTTTTGACACTCATGTGTTGCCTTTTAATGTTTTGTGTTCATCCGCAGTTAGATATAATTAACTTTGTTACTGTTTAAAACGGATCACTTAAGTTATCCAGTCAAGCAAGCAGAGTATGGATTTAGATTTGTGCTTAACACAATTTCTCAATCTTGATCTGTTATTCTGAGCCATTGTAAACCAGTTACCTTTGACTACAGTCCCCTGTATAAAATGTCTTTAAGTCGTGTTTTATAGCTAACTTTGGATTTTTATATGTCCTGTTTATGTGATGAGACAAGATGAGCATTACCCTTGTGATTTATTTGTGGACCACGGTTCCTCTGAACAGTTATTTCATCCTTGATCATTCACATTATTTTTGTTGATCCAAGTCAACCCAATTCTTACGCCAACTTTCAACAATCAAACCAGCATGTAGAAGAGGTGGATTTTTTTTTAATTTTATTTTTCCCCCCACTCAATCTTCAGAAATGGTTGGATTTTCTTTTGTAATGTTGCTTTTTTTAGACTTTATAGTAAAGGATCACTTTATAATAGAGTGCATTTCTCTACCCCATTGAAAAATGGTTCTTGACCATCTGTAAATAACTTCCCTATTTTTGATGTGCAATTCTGGTAGAAAATTATTTAATTTTTATCCATATAGTATTTATTTGAAGAACAATAGCTGGCTATCAGTAACCAAGGAAATAACATTCTCAGCAAACTATTTAATCATTTTGATCAACAAGATGTTTTATAATGCAGTGTATTCTAATAGTGGTCATCTGCTCACGTGGCTTTTATTTTGTCAAATGCTAAAGAATTGCTTAACACATCAATTGACAAAAGGTTTGGCTTGCACTCTTTTGGAAAATGCAAGCATAAAATGCATTTGGTAAAAAAGAAATGCATCAAGCCCTACTTTCTCTAGCTAATGCTTGCAAATGAATATCAATCTCTTCTCCTTGCTAATTTCCTCTAAACTGGTCTTTGAACAATGAATGTGTTATTTGTAACTTGCTTCTCGTGACCAGCAGTGTTGTGGACCTGGTTGAAACCCCAATGTTCTTTATTTGCTTAAAACTAAATCTAATGTGAATGTAATGTGTGTGTATATAGATATATTGTATTTTTTGATTAATGAACTGTGTGGCAGCATCTTGTTATTTTATTGTAGTGCAAATGCTTTTACAGTGTGCACAGGTATTCATTAATTTGTGTAAGAGTATGCATTTTCAATTTTCTTGTTTGTGCATAGCTTGTTAGTTTTCCCTTTTAACCATTGCAAATCTAGACACAAATGTTCATAATATTAGTGTATTGCTAATTAGTAACAAATTGAACACTTGTGGGATCTTCCTATTTCTATGTTAAATGAGAATTTAAGGCAAATTTTCCCCCCACTTTGCTTCATTGCCCATTAAGTTGTCGTAACGTGATCATCCTCTGCACATGAAGCATCAAGAAGGCTGAACGTGATAGCAAATTTAGCTCTCTAACTATTCCACACTCTAATGGCTCCAGCAGCAGTGACAAATTAATAGATCATTTGAGCAGACAGACTTGAATGTTGGGGAAAATAAGATTTCTCCCAGGTCCTGATGCAGGGTCTCCACCCGAATGGTCAACCATCCATCCTTGTGTCTCCTGTGAGGCTGCTTGACCGGTTAGGTTCTGCCACCAAGTTTCTTTCTCCCCACAATCCCCTGCCGATATGTCATACTTCAACAGTGTTACGTTTTATAGTTTGAGCAGAACAAAATCCCATGAAACAATCTAGATGAAGGTCCCTTACCCAAAACGTCGACTGTCTATTTCTCTCCACAGATGTTGACTGACCCACAGCGTCCTTCCCGCAGTAACAGTAGCCTGGTGTCTTAATCTGTTTAATATGAGGGATGCCCAGCCACAATTATCATCCAAACTCAAATGTTTTGAGCGCAATGTTGTGGCAACATTGTTGGGTATGAAGTCACCATTCTCACCCCATAGAATACAATCAAACTGAAGTCTTGATAATTCTGTATGATATGTAAATTATATCAGAAGACAGCAATTTCATGTCTGTGTATATAAAGTATGTGTAAAAGAAAAACAAAATAAAACCCTTGTTTCAAGTTTGTGTCCTGTTACTTGTTAAAGTAAACTTTGTACATAGTTTGTAGAATGCAAAATGTCTACTGTCTATTGTGCAAGTAGAATAGAATAGCCATCTATTGTCATTTAAAAGCACAAGGTCCGACTTCTGCTGGCGCCATGTTTTAGTAACAGTTGCCACACATAGCTCGGCTCCTGAAAATTTGCGATTTTTCGCATTAAAACTGGGTCTACAGATCGGGGCCGATTTTAAAAAATCTTACCGGAGCCTCTGGACATCACGCTGATCAGTAAGCGCTGTGGATTGAATGGTGGATTTAACCCTTCAAATGCAAAATCCGGTTTCTGCTCAGAGTCCTCGGTGAACAATCTCAAAATTTCACTGGAACAGCGAGAAGGAGCCTGAAGAAACTAGTTTTGAAGTGGCTCTTGAAGGAAAACTGCCCTCCCAAATGGTTACAAGAGCTAAGGCAGATAAGGAGAAAGAAATTGAGGACTTAAAGCAATCGGTAAGAGAACTGAAAGATGAAAAGGTGGATGGAATGCAGATGGAAAAAATGATGAGAGATATGATGGAACAGCTGATGGAGAATACGAATGCGGGCAATTTGAAAATTATTGAGTGTGCAGTATTCGATCAGCACCGTAAATAAAACAATTGAAGATGTGAGAGTTGAACTATTGGAGAGAATGGATAAGGGGGAAGAAGACGCTACTAAGAAGTTTGTTGCAGTGTATGAGACTGTCTCCTCATATGTGACAACAATGGAAGAGATGGGACGAATGGCAGAGGAGATGAAGAAAATGAAGATACATCACGACCTCACTGCAAAACAGCTGGCAAAAATTTCGATCAAGTGCCTGGATCTGGAAGCTCGTTCGAGACTCCTTAATCTAAGATTAGTAGGAGTACTCGAGGGAGATAACCCTTGGGACGAATGGCAGAGGAGATGAAGAAAATGAAGATACATCACGACCTCACTGCAAAACAGCTGGCAAAAATTTCGATCAAGTGCCTGGATCTGGAAGCTCGTTCGAGACTCCTTAATCTAAGATTAGTAGGAGTACTCGAGGGAGATAACCCTCGGGAGTTCGCAGCCGATCTAATTAAAGAAGCTCAATCTTCCTAACCTTCCGAAAATTGAAGCGGCACACCGAGTCCTGAGATTCAAACAATCTCAAACAGGCTCAGAATACACACGTCAGATTATTGTGAAATTTCGGGACATTTATGGCTTGGAAGAGGTTATGAGTAATATTAAATATGGAGTGCCACTGAAATATGGGCTGACATCTTTCAAAAGATCCAGGGATTATCCCAATGAAATTGTTCAGAAACTATATCAGTTCTCTAAGGCAAAGCAAGCTCTCAAAGGCGTGAAAGGAGTCAGATATGGCGTCTACTACCCAGCGATCTTACAAGGAACAGCAAAAATTGTTTACAAACCCGGAGAATGCATATAAACATGCCTTAACCATAGTGGAAGAGAATCAGTAACTTAAAATTGAACTGTATGGATATTCTTTCTCTTTATTATTTCACCATGAAAGATATTGTGTTTACCAGAAGATGGAACTCTCCTTGCGTTTTGACTAGACGGCTTATCGAGGAATGCTAACTCAAGGACGTACTGGGTTCCAAGTGAAGTGGAAAAAGATTAACACTGAATGCAGAGCTTCACAACAGAATGTGAACAGAGCAATCATCGTGGTTTAAGAGTTTAAATGAATAACCTAATGTTATAGAATTAACACTTAAAACATAGAACACTAACATAGAAATTGTAATGAATAGGTAGTAAGGGGTTGATTTACAAAATAACGTATAATTTAATAAGTTTTAAGTAGATTTATAACCGGGGTGTGAGGGGGGGGGGAAAGGCGGGCTCCTGGCTCAGAACCAGAAGTCTGCCCTAGGTAACCCCTTCAACCAATAGCTGATTATTACCGAGGTAAAACCAGATGCATAATACTTTGCAGATAAAACGGTTAGATATATCTGGGAATACATATGAAAGGGATGGATGGTTGGTTGGTTAAATTGGGTACTATATAGCTGATTTTGAACCGGCACCGCTCTAGTATGGATATGTTATGACTAACAGAGGGAGCGGAGCTATTTGTTTCCTAATATCGACAACGGAAGTCGACATAATGTTTTCTCCCACCAAGATCAAGCTAGATTGAGGGCGAACTGGATAGGCCAAACTTTTCATTCGTCATACATGTCGAAATCCAGAGGCACGTCTATCATTATCTGCAAAGGCATACCATTTAAACAGAAAAATACCTTAACAGATAAGGATGGGAGATATTTGATAGTTACCGGTGAGATCCATGCCATTTTATGTGATAGACCAGCACAAAGTGGCGCATAATTGTGACGTGGATGGAAAATGATACATGGTTTTCAAATTTTTTTTACCAATTAAAAAATGGAAAAGTGTGGTGTGCAAAAGTATTCAGCCCCCTTTACTCTGATACCCCTAAATACAATCCAGTACAACCAATTGCCTTCAGAAGTCACTTAATTAGTAAATAGAGTACACTTGTGTGTAATCTAATCGGTATAAATACAGCTGTTCTGTGAAGGCCTCAGAGGTTAGTTAGAGAACATTAGTGAACCAACAGCATCATGAAGCCCAAGGAACACACCAGACAGGTCAGGGTTAAAGTTGTGGAGAAGTTTAAAGCGGGGTTAGGTTATAAAAAAATATCCCAAACTTTGAACATCTCACGGAGCATTGTTCAATCCATCATCGGAAAATGGAAAGAGTATGGCACAACTGCAAATCTACCAAGACATGGCCGTCCACCTAAACTGACAGACCGGGCAAGGAGAGCATTGATCAGAGAAGCAGCCAAGAGGCCCATGGTAACTCTGGAGGAGCTGCAGAGATCCACAGCTCAGGTGGGAGAATCTGTCCACAGGACAACTATTAGTCGTGCACGCCACAAATTGACCCTTATGGAAGAGTGGCAAGAAGAAAGCCATTGTTGAAGCAAAGCCTTAAGAAGTCCTGTTAGCACAAGCCATGTGGGGGACACAGCAAACATGTGGAGGAAGGTGCTCTGGTCTGATGAGACCAAAATTGAAGTTTTGGCCTAAATGCAAAATGCTATGTGTGGTGGAAAACTAACACTGCACATCACCCTGAACACACCATCCCCACTGTGAAACATGGTGGTGGCAGCATCATGCTGTGGGGATGCTTTTCTTCAGCAGGGACAGGGAAGCTGGTCAGAGTTGATGGGAAGATGGATGGAGCCAAATACAGGGCAATCTTGGAAGAAAACCTGTTAGAGTCTGCAAAAGACTTGAGTCTGGAGCGTAGGTTCACCTTCAGCATAATAACAACCCTAAACATACAGCCAGAGCTACAATGGAATGGTTTAGATCAAAGCATATTCATGTGTTAGAATGGCCCAGTCAAAGTCCAGACCTAAATCTAATTGAGAATCTCTGGCAAGACATGAAAATTGCTGTTCACAGACGCTCTCCATCCAATCTGACTGAGCTTGAGATACTTTGCAAAGAAGAATGGGCAAAAATTTCAGTCTCTAGATGTGCAAAGCTGGTAGAGATATACCCCAAAAGACTTGCAGCTGTAATTGCAGCGAAAGGTGGTTCTACAAAGTATTGACGGATGGGGGGGGGCTGAATACTTTTGCATGCCACACTTTTCAATTTTTTATTTGTAATAACATTTGGAAACTATGGATCATTTTCCTCCCACTTAACAATTATGCACCACTTTGTGTTGGTCTATCACATAAAATCCCAATAAAATACATTTACGTTTGTGGTTGTAACGTGACAAAATGCGCCTAACTTTGATAATCCGCATTTTTTAAATAAAATTCAGAATATAATCGCAGAATATAATTACCAGAATGTTATAATTGGTGGAGACTTTAACTGTGTTTTAGACCCTTAGATAAATCGAGTCAAAAACAGTGAGGTAATACGAAATCTAAAACTAGTGAACTTTTAAACACATATATAAAAAATACAAATATAACAGATGTTTGGAGGATTGCAAATCCGACCGGCAAGGAATACTCGTTCTATTCATCGGTACACAAGACTTACTCGCGTGTAGGTTATTTCCTGGTAGATACAAAATTAATTCCGTATACGCTATCCAAAATACCATACAAATACGATTTCAGATCATTCCCCCCTAACTTTTTTTTAAAAAATAGATGGAATGTCTAAGAATACACCGTTTTGGAGGTACAAACCCCAAATTTTAAAAGACCCGCAAGGGAGTATATATCTAAAACAGCAAATGGATCTTTTTCTCAAAATAAATGACACGCCAGACACATCACCTACATTTTATGGGAATCTTTCAAAGCTTTTATTCGAGGTGTTATAATCTCATACCAAGCCTTTCAGAATAAAAAAAATAAGAATGAACAACGGCAGCTAGAGGAACAAATTAGACAATTGGACATAGATAATGCTAAAGACCCGACTATGGATAAACATAATAAAATATTAATACTGAAATTTAAATTAAATAAATTACTTTCAGAGAAAGTTATAATATTATTTCTAATCACAAGGCAGGAACAGTTTGAATTTGGGGATAAGCCCCATAAACTTCTGGCACGCCAGTTAAAAAAACGAGAAAAGGAACATACGATTTCAAAGATTAAATCAGATGGAGGGGAAGTATTAACATTACCGAACAAAATTAATAAAAGATTTGTGCAATTTTATGAGAATTTGTATACATCCAAAACGACAACGGACACCAATAAAGTTACTGAAATTTAAATTAAATAAATTACTTTCAGAGAAAGTTATAATATTATTCCTAATCACAAGGCAGGAACAGTTTGAATTTGGGGATAAGCCCCATAAACGTCTGGCACGCCAGTTAAATAAACGAGAAAAGGAACATACGATTTCAAAGATTAAATCAGATGGAGGGGAAGTATTAACATTACCGAACAAAATTAATAAAAGATTTGTGCAATTTTATGAGAATTTGTATACATCCAAAACGACAACGGACACCAATAAAGTTACTGAGTTTTTGGATAATTGCAATCTTCCCAAACTAGAGTTGCAGGAACAAGAGGAATTTGGAGCACAAATCTCAAATAAGGAAATAGAAGAAACAATAATCTCATTAAAAAATGGAAAGACACCA
Organism: Okamejei kenojei; assembly: GCA_035221665.1. Lineage (NCBI taxonomy): Eukaryota > Metazoa > Chordata > Chondrichthyes > Rajiformes > Rajidae > Okamejei > Okamejei kenojei. The sequence goes on from CM069133.1 coordinate 21,495,890, forward strand.
GGTCCCGACGGATTCAGTAATGAATTCTATAAAAGTTTTTATGACATATTTACTCCTCGTCTACAGAAAATGTATACACGTGCCTTTAGAGAACAAATATTACTTGATACACTAGCAGAATCTACGGTTACATTAATACATAGGAAAGACAAAGATAAGGAAGAATCCAGATCATACAGAGCTACCGCGTTGTTAAACACAGATCAAAAAATATTAGCGAAAATGTCAGCTAGAAGATTAAGTAAGTTACGCCAGTAAATTAATACATCCATACCTTTTTTAAAAAATTTTTATAAAGTAGGAAAAGATAGAGAAAAATAATATAGAAAATAAGGAAGTGAATGGAGCATTAAACAATTATCCATCGTTGGAGATATATTGATTTATGATTTATTATACGTAATTCTTCATCCATTCTATTATTCAGGCCTCAGTCAAGCCTCCGCACTGAGCCACTTTGACCCTGTAGATATTCAATATATGGAGACCATATCCCTCTAAAGAGATCCAACCTGTCCATTAGGACAAGCCTCAATCTTTCCAGATGGAGTGTCTCCGACATTTCTGTATTCCACATTTTGATTGTGGGGGATGTAGGACCTTTCCAGAATTTTAATATTAATTTTTTCCCAATTATTAAACCATAATCAATAAAAAATATTTGATTCGTTGTTATTAATTGATCTGTTTCCAGTATTCCTAGTATTATTAACTTTGAGTCAGGAGTCAGATTCATATTAACATTCGAAATTATCCTAAATATTTCTATCCAAAATTTTGTAATTTTTACACAATTTGTAAATGAGTGTGTCAGATTAGCTTCTAAGTGCTGACATTTATCTCATATGGCAGATACTTTTGGAAAGATGTTATGTAATTGGGATTTTGAGTAATGTAGTCTATGTAATATTTTAAACTGTATAAGAGAGTGTCTAGCATTTAACGAACAATGGTGTATATGTTGTAAACTTTCATCCCATACTTCTGGTCTTATAATTTGACCTAATTCGTTTTCGCACGATTGTCTATATATTTCTGTTGATGGGACATCATTTTCCAATAGGATATTATATATATATGAAATCATTTTTTCTGTGGTTGGATGTTTATTTAGACATTCATCTAACATAAAGTCTTAAATGTTAATATTAATATTAATAATTTTATGAATGTATGTAAGAAGTATTTTTTATTAATATGTATTTACAACTAATAAAAAATATTCATCAAAATTAATACATCCGGATCAAATGGGGTTTATTCCTAAGAGACAATCATTAATAATTTGAGACTTCTGCTTAACATAATGCACTCACACCAAACTAAAGATCCAAATCTCGCAATTATTTTGCTGGATGCAGAGAAAGCATTCGATCAGGTTGAATGGAAGTATATGGTTAAGGTATTGCAAAAATTCCAACTGGGAGAGAACTTCATTCTATGGATTAAATTAATATATAATATGCCAACGGCCAGAATATTAACTAATAACATCTTATCCATGAAATTTCAACTGTCAATGGGTAATAGACAAGGCTGTTAATTATCACCATTGTTATTTGCCCTCATAATTGAACCACTAGCGGAAAGAATTAGAACTCACAAAGCCTCATATCACTATACCCAATATTCTAAACTTAATCGAGGATTTTTGTTCATTTTCAGGTTACAGAATAAACTGGAATAAAAGTGAAATCATGTCAATAAAACCGAAAGATTCTACACATCTCGAACAATTTCCTTTTAAAATAGCTGTGGAAAATTTTAAATACTTGGGGATTGAAATCACCAGAAGCTATCAAGACATGTTTAATGCAAACTATAACCCTGTACTGAAGAAACCACATAATTTAATTAAATTCTGGAAAACGTTTCCGATGTCCTTAATAGGCCGAATAAATGCTATAAAAATGATTTTTTCCCACAAATTCTATACCTGTTCCAATCAATCCCAATATACCTACCCAAAAAGTTTTTTTTTTCAATTGGTCTCAGATATCACAAATTTTATTTGGGATTATAAGTCCCAGAGAATACAAAGACCACACCTGAATAAACCCAAAGTAGTAGGGAGATTAGCACTCCCTAATTTTATATATTACTATTGGTCTGTAAATATCAGAAATATGATTCAATTGTTGGATAACTCTCCTCAACATCCGGAGTGGATCATTATGGAGAAAGAAGACTGCTCCCCTTTTAATATTGGTGCAATCCTTCTCTCACAAATGACGGTAAATAATACAAATTACAACAAAAATCCAATTATACATAGTGCAATCAGAATTTGGAAACAAATAAAATACAACTTAAAAATAAGAAACTTATCTCTCCTATCTCCTATCGCTGAAAACCCTCTGTTTAAACCCTCAATTATAGATAAAGCATTTATACAATGGGAAAGAGCAGGTAGTAAAACTTTGGGAGATTTGTATGAAACGGGAAAACTGCTATCATTTAAACAATTACAACTAAAATACAATCTGGGTAACAATCAGTATTTTAAATATTTCCAAATACGTGATTATCTGAAAGAACATGCACAAGAATTTCACAAAATGCCATCAGACTTACTAGATGAAGCAATGAATACAAAGGCGGAATCAGCAAATTCAATTTCATATATATAAAATATTATACTAAATGCAGTAGTACCAGCAACTGAAGGTATCAGAGGAGAGTGGGAAAACTAATTAAGCATAAAAATTTCCAATGAAAGGTGGAAAGAGTACTTATTAAATGTGCATAAATGCTCAATTAACATAAGACATACAATTTAAAATCTTAGATTATACTATTCAAAAACTAAATTAAATACATTTTCCCCAACGTCTCACCAATTTGTGATAAATGCCAGTCTCAAGAAGCTACTATAGCGCACGAAATTCAAAAGTTTTGGACTGAAATCTTTGAAATCTTCACAAAACTGTTTAAAATAAAAATGACACCAAAGCCAGAATGGATTATTTTCGGAATGACTGAAGGTAGCTCGAAATTAAATGTGTATCAAAATAATCTATTTGATTACGGCTTAATAATAGGAAAAAAGCTAATCTTAAAATTCTGGAAAAATGCCCCAATACCAACATTAAATATGTGGATTTCACCTATGTTTGAAACACTACATCTGGAAGATATGAGACTCCGCCTGGCAGGAAAATCAGATTGTTTCTATTAGACGTGGTCTGCATTTATAGAATTGCTACAAAGATAGGGTGCAAGAGTACCTCGGGCCTTAGTAAAGGGGGATGAAAAACTATCGCGTTGGTAAATTCCTTTTGCGTGATATATATAATATAGTTACTGGCTTTTTTTTCTCTCTCTTTTTTCTTTTTCTTTTCTAGGGTTTATCTCTTAATCCCCTTTCTTTAACTCTTTGACCGAGGGTTTTTTTCCTCTCCTTTGGCACGCTCTTTCACTTTTACAACTCTTTTCACCTACTTCACTCACTTTGTTTCTATTCTCTTTCTTTAAAAGCCATAAAATTATGGGGTACAATGATTGTAACAATATATACGTGATGTACACTGATGTATTTACCTCTATTAAATAAAAATATATATTTTAGATAAATAATAAATAAATAAATAAATAAATGAATAAAATAAACATACAAGGTTCAAACTAAATGTCGTTCCCTGCAGTCATAACAGCAAAAAAACAAAACACACAATTAACACGATTCCACACAAACATCTATCACAGTGAATCTCCAAACACCTCCTCACTGTGATGGAAGGCAAAAGTCTTATCTCTTCACTGTTCTCTGTTCTTTATTCTTCTCCCGGAGTCAAACTGCTGCATTGAGCTGATCGAGGCATTTGATGTTAGAGCCCCCAGTGGGCGATGGTAAGTCCCATGGCCGTTTAAGCCGCGCCGGGCGATATAAGGACCTGCTCCGGGTCGATTTTAAACCCCTCGATTCGGGCGGGAGAAGTTGCCATTGCGGGAACTCCAAAAAGCAGGTCTCCCACCAGAGACCCGCAAGCTATGATGTTACCGTCCACAGGGCCTGCAGCCGGAGCCTCCAAAGTCGGGTCGCAGTCGCGCACCACCACAGCGCTCTGCGCTCTGAAGTCGGCCAGCTCTGTGATGGTGAGTCCACAGGCTCTGCGACTGGAGCCCCAGGTTGATTCCAGTTGGAGGCCGCCAGCTCCACGATGTTAGGCCCCATCGACAACGGATAATCGACTGGGAAAAGGTCGAGTCCCCGTGCAGGGAAGAGATTAAAAAGCTGTCTACACAGCTTAAAATAATATAAAACTAAAACCAAAAACATATACCTAACAGGATAAAAAGAAAGGAAAGACAGACGGACTGCAGGCGAGCCGCAGCTGCTTGGGCAGTGCCGCCACCTCCAATGAAACGTCACCCATTCTTTCTCTCCAGAGATGCCTGTCCCACTGCGATACTCCAGCATTTTGTGTCTACTGTCTCCATGGATGTAGCCTGGTTCACTGCGTTCCTCCAGCTGTTTTTGGGATATACTCCAGATTTGACTATAGACTAGTGGTGTTGCTGAAGAAGGTTGTCTTAATGAAAATTGGCTTCTTCAAGTGGAGGAGATAAAAATGAAATTTGTGGTATATAAAGTAAATCAAATCTAGAGAGGAGTAAGAAAAGAAAATGAAGGTTTATGTTAAAGGGAAATAGCAAGGACTTGTAAAATTCTGTTTTTTAGACAACAAATGAGTGAAAAATCAACTTTTTTCAATAGAATGAGATAAAGTGTTTAGTTTTCACGGTGGTGTGGGTAACGGAAAGAACTTCCACACTTTTAATCATCAAATCACTGATGACCAACAATTGAATTTGTTGACAAAAATGCTGGAGAAACTCAGCAAGTGCAGCAGCATCTATGGAGCGAAGGAAATAGGCAACGTTTCGGGCCGAAACCCTTCTTCAGACTGAAGGAGGATGGGGGGGGGGGGGGGGGAGAAGAAAGGAAACAGGGAGGAGGAGGAGGAGCCCGAGGGCTGAGGGAGAGCTAGGAAGGGGAGGAGACAGCAAGGGCTAACGGAATTGGGAGAATTCAATGTTCAGGCCACCGGAATGCAGACTGCCCAATTGAATTGGTTAATGCCCTTCATAATTTTGGATATCTAAATTACAACGTGCCCTCTACAACGTTCAATCGAAGGAAAACAGTCCCAGCCTTTCAAGCTCCATCCAGGCACTGTGTTGGTGAATCTTTTCTGCACTCTCTGCAAGACATTGTATTCTCCTGAAGTGTGGCAACCAGCATTGCACAAAGTACTCTAGGTGTGCCCTGATCAATATTTATGAACAAGGTCCCAATGAGTGCCTCCCACTGATATTTTATAGGAACATGATAGGTTTTTCAGATGGATGATGTGTTTCTCGTGATAGCTTAGAGGATCGTTAGGGCTGTATTTAATTTAGCACGTACTAATGGATCGCTGGAAGTAGTATGAGATATGGGGGTGCAACTAATGACATTTTATGGGGTAGCGCCATACAGGGCCGGAGACTCAGGTTCGATCCTGACAATGGGTGCTTGTCTGTATGGAGTTTGTACGTTCTCCCTGTGACCTGTGCGGGTTTTTTTTATGAGATCTTTGGTTTCCTCCCACTCTCGAAGACACACAGGTTTGTATGTTAATTGGTTTGGTATAAATTTAAATTGTCCTTCATGTGTGTATGATAGTGCTAGTGTCCGGGAATCGCTGGTCGGTGCGGACTCGGTGGGCCAAAGGGTCTGTTTCCGCGTTGTATTTCTAAACTGTAAAATTAAACAAGGCCACGATGTTAAATTATACCAGTAATTTTAAACATTGTATTTGAGATTTACCACCTACTATTGCAATGAATGGAGATGCAAGGAAGTGATGATGAAGCTTTATAGGACTTCAGCTGGCCTGCACTTGGAGTATTGCACGCAGCTCTGGTCTCCCCACTGCAGGAAGGATGTGAATGTTTTGGAAAGTGTGCAGAGGACGTTGACCAGAATTATGCCTGGATTCGGGTTTGTTTGCTCAAGGGAGTGGTTGGATGGATTGGATTGTTTTCTCTGGAGCACCAGAGGTTGCAGGGAGACCCGAAAGAAGTGTATAAAATGATGAGAGGAATAGATAGGGTAGACAGTCATAACATTTCTCACATGGTGGAAAAATCAAATACTAGGGGGCATAGCTTTAAAGTAAGAGTGGCAAAGTTTAAAGGAGATGTGCTGGGCAAGTTTAGTTTACGCAGGGGATGGTAAGTGCATAGAATGCATTGCCAGAGGTGGTGGTTGAGGCAGATATGTTAACGGCATTTAAGAGACTTTTGGATAGGCACATGGATATGGAGGGTTATGGTTTGTGCGCAGGTAGATATGAGATGGTCTTGGCATCATGTTTGTCACAGACATTGTGGGCCGAAGGACCTACTCTTGTGCTGTACTGTTCTTGAATTATGTGTAGAATACAAAGTGCTGCAGTAATTCACCAGGTTGGGCAGCTTATCTGCAGGATCTGGATAGGTGGCGTTTCGCGTCAGGACCCTTCTTCCCAACCCGAAACATGGCCTATCCATGTCCTCCAGAAATGCAGCCTGACCCTCTGAGTTACTCCAGCACTTTGTGTTACCATTATGTTCCCGATGTTGGAGTCCAGAACCAGGGACCACGGTTTAAGAATAAGGGGTAGGTCATTTAGAACGGAGATGAGGAAATCTTTTTCACCCAGAGAGTTGTGAATCTGTGGAATTTGCTGCCTCGGAAGGCAGTGGAGGCCAATTCTCCGGATACTTTCAAGAGAGAGTTAGATAGACCTCTTAAAGATAGTGGAGTCAGGGGATATGGTGAGAAGGCAGGAATGGGGTACTGAATGTGGATGATCAGCCATGATCACAGCTGGCTCGAAGGGCCGAAAAGCCTACTCCTGCACCTATTGTCTATTTTCTATTATGGGTAGTTACAGTGAATCAAGGACTGCAACATATAATCCTCCAGGGGGCAGCAATGACACATTGGTGAATGTATTAACTAACCACTGTAATAACATCAATATAAGTGCGACTTGAAAAATTACTTAATGATAGGGGTAAATACAGGAGTAAATTCATTAGCCTGATAGATATTAAAAAATCCAAATACAAAATGGGTGCCACGGTGGCGCAGCAGTAGAGTTGCTGCCTTACAGTGCCAGAGACCCGAGGTTTTTTTTCTGACTCCATGGAGTTTGTATGTTCGACCCGTGACCTGCTTGGGTTTTCTCCGGGATCTCCGGTTTCCTCCACACTCCAAAGACATACAGGTTTGTAGGTTACTTGACTTGGTATAATTGTAAATTGTCCCTAGTTTAGGATAGTGTTAGTGTGCGGGGATCGTTGGTCGGAACAGACTCCGGGCTTTTTTTGCGCTGTATCTTTAAACTGAACTAAGCTAAAATGGATTGTCTGAGACAGCAACTGAAGGAGCGACAAAAGCAGCGGGTTATGTCCAAGTAACGAGTTGATTGATCAAAGTCATCTCACCTCTATGTCCTCCGAATCTGGAAAAAAGACTGTGCGTTTACCTTTTCTATCCCCCCCCCCCCCCCTCCCCACCCCCACCCCCCCCCCCCCCATGATATTATACACCTCTATAAGATTACCCCTCGGGCTCCACGGAATAAAGTCCTAGCATGCCAAAATGCAACCTATAGTCACCTAGAGCGTATGACAGCTCTTTCAAGATATTCCTGCCACAGATAACATCGACTGCAAGATTTTTGTATGTTTCTTGCAAACTCAAAAAATGACAGGTCCTGGTTGCTTAAAAGCTTCTGGTACAACAAACCAATCCCAATATTAATTCTGGTGGACCTTTGCTAGATTTCTTCAAATTTGAATTTGAATTTGAATTTTATTACAAGTATATCCTTTATAAGGTAGGGAGACTAAACTTCCCCTGCTATTCCTTATTTACATTCAAAAGAATTCCACATCACAATCACTGCTGCTATAACACTACTCGCCACTGGTGCTTCCCTTCATGAACAATTTTCATGTCCCCTTTGCGTTTTAGTTTTAGAGATACAGCGTGGAAACAGGCCCTTCGGCCCACCAAGTTCATGCCGACCAGCGATCCCCGCACAATAATCCTATCCTACACACACTATGGACAATTTACACTTAACACCAAGCCAATTATCCTTACAAACCTGTATTTCTTCTCGGAGAAAACCCATGCAGGTCACGGGGAGAACATACAAACTCCGTACAGATGGCACCAGGTCACAGGATTAAACCCGGGACTCTGGTGCTGTAAGGCAACAACTCTACCGATACGCCACTGGGCCGCATTGTTTTGGGACATCAAATAACCTGCAATTATTGAGTTCCCAGTCATCATCGCAGTGTAGTCACATCGTTGCAATAACACATTTATATCTCTTAATGATAACTTCTCATCTAAAATGAAAATAAAAGCAAATTTCAGCAAAATAAAAGCAAATTTCACTTAATCTGGGTTTAGTTCCCGGTGCACAATTTTGCTTATTTTTGCTATCCTTTCCTGTCATGCTTCAATTTGTAATTTACCTCTTAATTATCCTGTGCTACAATACTTGCCTTTAGTTTTTAGTTTCGAGATATAACATGGAAATAGGCCCTTCAGTCCACCGAGGTCCACACTGGTCATCGATCAATCATTCACCCTCGAGGACCACAGAACATAGGTTTACGGTGAAGGGGAAAAGATTTAATAGGAATCTTCATTAAATGTTTTCACTCAAAGGGTGGTGGGTGAATGATACAGCACCGGAGTCCCGGATTCACTCCTGCTGGCTGTACGGGGTTTGTATGTTCTCCCCGTGACCTGCGTGGCATTTTCTCAGAGAAGTCATACCGGTTTGTAGGAGGTAGTTAAGGCAGGGACTATTGCAAGGTTTAAGAAACAGACAGGTACATGTATAGGACTGGCTTGGAGGGATGTGGACCAAATGTGGGCAGGTGGGACTAGTGTAGCTGGGACATGTTGGCCGGTGTGGGCAGGTTTGGCTGAAGTGCCTGTTTCCATACTATGACTAGTTCTAAGTTATCCCATGTTTACATTGATTCCTTACACACTAGGGTTAGAAACATAGAAAATAGGTGCAGTAGTAGGTCATTCGGCCCTTCGAGTCTGCACCACCATTCAATATGACCATGGCTGATCATTCAACTCAGTATCCTGTACCTGCCTTCTCTCCATACCCCATGATCCCTTTAGCCACAAGGGCCACATCTAACTCCCTCTTAAATATAGCCAATGAACTGGCCTCAACTACCTTCTGTGGCAGAGAATTCCAGAGACTCACCACTCTCTGTGTGAAAAATATATTCCTCATCTTGATCCTAAAGGAATTCCCCCTTATCCTTAAACTGTGACCCCTTGTTCTGGACTTCCCCAACATCGGGAACAATCTTCCTGCATCTAGCCTGTCCAACCTCTTAAGAATTTTGTAAGTTTCTATAAGATCCCCCCTCAATCTTCTAAATTCTAGCGAGTACAAGCCAAGTCTATCCAGTCTTTCCTCATATGAAAGTCCTGACATCCCAGGAATCAGTCTGGTGAACCTTCTCTGTACCCCCCTCTATGGCAAGAATGTCTTTCCTCAGATTTGGAGACCAAAACTGTACACAATACTCCAGGTGTGGTCTCACCAAAACCCTGTACAACTGCAGTAGAACCTCCCTGCTCCTATACTCAAATCCTTTTGCTATGAATGCTAACATACCATTCGCTTTCTTCACTGCCTGCTGCACCTGCATGCCTACTTTCAATGACTGGTGTACCATGACACCCAGGTCTCGTTGCATCTCCCCTTTTCCTAATTGGCCACCATTCAGATAATAGCCTAACCTCCTGTTTTTGCCACCAAAGTGGATAACCTCACATTTATCCACATTATACTGCATCTGCCATGCATTTGCCCACTCACCCAGCCTATCCAAGTCACCTTGCAGCCTCCTAGCATCCTCCTCACACCTAACAATGCCCCCCAGCTTCGTGTCATCCGCAAACTTGGAAATGTTGCATTCAATTCCCTCGTCCAAATCATTAATATATATTGTAAATAGCTGGGGTCCCAGCACTGAGCCTAGTCCACTAGTCACTGCCTGCCATTCTGAAAAGGACCCGTTTACTCCTACCCGTTGCTTCCTGTCTGCCAGCCAGTTCTCTTTCCACATCAATACTGAACCCCCAATACCGTGTGCGTTAAGTTTGTATACTAATCTCTTATGTGGGACCTTGTCAAAAGCCTTCTGAAAGTCCAGATATAACACTGGTTCTCCCTTATCCACTCTACTAGTTACATCCTCGAAAAATTCTATAAGATTCGTCAGACATGATTTACCTTTCGTAAATCCATGCTGACTTTGTCCAATGATTTCACCACTTTCCAAATGTGCTGCTATCCCATCTTTAATAACTGACTAGCAGTTTCCCCACTATTGATGTTAGACTAACTGGTCTGTAATTCCCCGTTTTCTCTCTCCCTCTTTTTTTAAAAAGTGGGGTTACATTAGCTACCCTCCAATCCTCAGGAACTACTCCAGAATCTAAAGAGTTTTGAAATATTATCACTAATGCATCCACTATTTCTGTGGTTATTTCCTTGAGTACTCTGGGATGCAGCCTATCTGGCCCTGGGGATTTAGCGGCCTTTAATCCATTCAATTTACCCAACACCACTTCCCGGCTAACCTGGATTTCACTCAGTTCCTCCATTTTATTTGACCCCCGGTCCCCTGCTATTTCCAGCAGATAATTTATGTCTTCCTTAGTGAAACATAGGAACATAGAAACATAGAATATAGGTGCAGGAGGAGGCCATTCGGCCCTTCGTGCCAGCACCGCCATTCATTGTGATCATAGCTGATTGTCCGCAATCAATAACCCGTGCCTGCCTTCTCCCCATATCCCTTGACTCCACTAGCCCCTAGAGCTTTATCCAACTCTCTCTTGAATCCATCCAGTGATTTGGCCTCCACTGCCCTCTGTGGCAGGGAATTGCATGAATTCACAACTCTCTGGGTAAAAAAGTTTTTTCTCACCTCAGTCTTAAATGACCTCCCCTTTATTCTAAGACTGTGGCCCCTGTTCTGGACTCGCCCAACATTGGGAACATTTTTCCTGCATCTAGCTTGTCCAGTCCTTTTATAATTTTATATGTTTCTATAAGATCCCCCCTCATCGTTCTAAACTCCAGTGAATACAAGTCTAGTCTTTTCAATCTTTCCTCATATGACAGTCCCGCCATCCCAGGGATCAATCTCGTGAACCTACACTGCCCTGCCTCAATCACAAGGATGTCCTTCCTCAAATTAGGAGACCAAAACTTTACGCAATACTCCAGATGTGGTCTCACCAGAGCCCTATGCAACTGCAGAAGAACCTCTTACTCCTGTACTGAAATCCTCTTGTTATGAAGGCCAACATTCCATTAGCTTTCTTCGCAGCCTGCTGTACCTGCACGCCACCTTTCAGTGACTGGTGTACAAGGACACCCAGGTCTCGCTGTACCTCCCCCTTACCTAACCTAACCCCATTGAGATAATAATCTGCCCCCTTGTTTATCTATATTATACTGCATCTGCCAAGTATCTGCCCACTCACTGAACCTGTCCAGGTCCCCCTGTAACCTCCTAACATCCTCTTCACAGTTCACACTGTCACCCAGCTTTGTGTCATCCGCAAACTTGCTAGTGTTGCTCCTAATTCCCTCTTCCAAATCATCTATATATATGGTAAACAGTTGCGGCCCCAACACCGAGCCTTGCGGCACTCCACTCGCCACTGCCTGCCAGTCTGAAAATTCACTCCTACTCTTTGCTTCCGGTCTGCCAACCAATTTTCTATCCATGTCAACACCTTATCCCCAATACCATGTGCTCTAATTTTAGTCACCAGTCTCCCGTGCGGGACCTTATCAAAGGCTTTCTGAAAGTCTAGATACAATACATCCACTGGCACCCCTTCATCCATTTTACTTGTCACATCCTCAAAAAATTCCAGAAGATTAGTCAAGCATGATTTCCCTTTCATAAATCCATGTTGACTTGGACTAATCCTTTTACTGCTATCCAAATGCTCCATTATTACCTCTTTAATAATTGACTCCAGCATCTTTCCCACCACCGAAGTCAGGCTAACTGAAGACAGAACCAAAGTAGTTATTCAATTGGTCTGCCATGTCCTTGTACCCCATGATCAATTCACCTGTTTCTGACTGCAAGAGACCCACATTTGTTTTAACTAATCTTTTTCTCTTCACATATCAATAAAAACGTTTGCAGTCAGTTTTTATGTTACCTGCCAGTTTTCTTTCATAATCTATTTTCCATTTACTAATTAAGCCCTTTGTCCTCCTCTGCTGGACTCTGAATTTCTCCCAGTCCTCTGGTAGGTTGCTTTTTCTGGCTAATTTGTATGCTTCATCTTTTGTTTTGATACTATCCCTGATTTCCCTTGTTATCCACGGATGCACTATCTTCCCTGATTTATTCTTTTGCCAAACTGGGATGAACAATTGTTGTAGTTCATCCATGCAGTCTTTAAATGCCTTCCATTGCACATCCACTGTCAACCCTTTAAGAATCAATTGCCAGTCTATCTTGGCCAATTCACGTCTCATAGCTTCAATGTTACCTTTCTTTAAATTCAGAACCCTTGTTTCTGTTTCTGACTTAATTATGTCACTCTCCATCCGAATGATGAACTCAACCATATTTTGGTCACTCTTGCCCAAGGGGCCACGCACAAGACTGCTAACTACCACTTCCTCATTACTCAATACCCAGTCTAGAATAGCCTGCTCTCTCGTTGGTTCCTCTACATGTTGGTTTAGAAAACTATCCCGCATACATTCCAAGAAATCCTCTTCCTCAGCACCCCTGCCAATTTGATTCACGCAATCTATATGTAGATTGAAGTCATCCATTATAACTGTTTTACCTTTGTTGCACACATTTTTAATTTCCTGTTTGATGCCATCCCCAACTCCACTACTACTGTTAGGTGGCATGTACACAACTCCCACTAGCGTTTTCTGCCCCTTAGAGTTTCGCAGCTCTACCCATATCGATTCCACATCCTCCAAGCTAATGTCATTCCTTTCTATTGCGTTAATCTCCTCTCTAACCAGCAACGCTACCCCACCTCCTTTACCTTTCCCTCTATCCCTCCTGAATATTGAATATCCCTGGATGTTCAGCTCCCAGCCTTGGTTACCCTGGAGCCATGTCTCCGTGATCCCAACTATATCATAGTCATTAATAGCTATCTGCACCTTAATTTGCAGAGGCCAATTAGCCTGCAAAAGTGTACATCTTTGAGGTGTGGGTGGAACCCAGGGCACCCGGAGGAACCCCCTGCGGTCACAGAAAGAATGTGCAAACTCCACACAGACAGCACCTGAGGTCAGGATCGAACCTGGGTCTCTGGCGCTATGAGGCAGCAACTCTAACAGATACGCCTCTGTGCATGCCTTTCGTTTTGATTTATGAAGTGTAAAACTCCATGAACAGCTCGTTATGTGATTTGCCCTCTCTGGATCCCTCGGACTACCTCTTTTTCAATCACGCCATTCCTCCCATGACAACTGATCAAATTTGAGGTAATTAGTTTAGTTTAATTTAGTTAATTATTGTCACGTGTACTGAGGTAGTATTTTGGTGCGTGCTATCCAGTCAGAGAAAAGACGATGCATGATTACAATCAGGCCGTCCACAGATATACAGAGAAGGCTGGAGAAACTCAGCGGGTGCAGCAGCATCTAAGCAGCGAAGGAGATAGGCGACGTTTCGGGTCGAGACCCTTCTTCAGACTGGTCAGGGATCAGGGAAACGAGAGATATAGACGGTGATGTGGAGAGATAAAGAACAATGAATGAAAGATATGCAAAAAAGTATCAATGATAAAGGGAACAAGCCATTGTAAGCTGTTTGTGGTGTGAAAATGAGAAGCTATTGCCACTAGGGTGGGGGAGAGAGATAGAGAGAGAGGGAATGCCAGGGCCCGAGGGCTGAGGGAGAGGTGGGAAGGGGAGGAGACAGCAAGGGTTAACAGAATTGAGAAAATTCAATGTTCAAGCCCAGAGGATGCCGAATATGAGGTGCTGTTCCTCCAAAATTTCATTGAAGCGGAATATGAGGTGCTGTTCCTCCAAAATTTCGCTTGGGGTGTTTGCATCCTCTGGGCTTGAACATTGAATTTTCTCAATACTACTCAATTTTATATGTTTCTATAAGATCCCTTCTCATCCTAAATTCCAGTGAATATAAGCCCAGTCGATCCATTCTTTCATCATATGTCAGTCCCGCCATCCCGGGAATTAACCTGGTGAAACTACGCTGTACTCCCTCAATAGCAAGAATGTCCTTCCTCAAATTAGGAGACCAAAATTGCACACAATGCTCCAGGTGTGGTCTCACCAGGGCTCTGCCTGCCATTCTGAAAAGAACCCATTAATTCCTACTCTTTACTTCCTGTTTGCCAAACAGTCCTCTAACCATGTCAATGCCCTACTGCCCAATAGCATGTGCTCTGATTTTGCACACTAATCTCTTAGCTTGAATGCTGTATAATCGGTATGAGTAGAACTCCGAAATAGCCAAGGGCAGAAAATGCTTGTTGGGGTTATGTACACATCACCAAACAGCAGTAGGGAGGTTGGGGACAGCATCAAACAGGAAATTAGGGATGTGTGTAGCAAAGCTACAGCAGTTATCAAGGGTGACTTTAATCTACATATAGAGTGAGCCAACCAAATTGGTAACAGCGCTGAGGAAGAGGATTTCCTGGAGTGCATACGCGACAAACTTTCAGGTATGCTTTAACATCAGAATCAGAACAGAATCACACTTTATTCACCAAGTATGTTTTGCAACATATGAGGAATTTCACTGGCCACGTCAGTCATACAATTAAAAGCAACAGATCACTCAAAACACATTTTAACATAAACATCCACTACAGTGACTCCTACACATTCCTCACTGTGATGGAAGGCGAAATAAAGTTCAAGTCCTTTCCCTTAGTTCTTTAGTTCTTCCTCGGTCGTGGGCCTCGAGCCCCCGTTAACGGGATGGTCTTGACTCCCGTAGCCGGCGCCGTTCAGGCCCTCCGCGTCGAGGCGATCCGCTCCCGCATCGGGGGGATGTCAGCTCCCCCGCGCCGGGCGATCGAACCTCGCGTCGGGGCTGGACGAACCTTCTGCGACGTTGGAGCTCCCGACTCGGCCTCCCCCGAGACTGCGAGCCCTTGATGGTGATTCCGTGGTGGTCGCGGTGGGAGCGATCCCAGGCAAGGCTCCGATGGCAAGTCCGCACCCCGCGGTGGGGGTCACGACAGTCCGAGGAGGCTTCCAGCTCCATCGATCAAAGGCCGCAGAGCCCGGGGAATGTGATCCGAAAAATAATCACATCTCCGGGAAGGTAGGAACCTGAAAAAAAGTTTCCCCCAATCCCCTCCCCCCTCCCCCCACACAAAACAATCCGAGCACCATAAATACACACTTTCGACAAACGCTAAAAATTTAAAAAAAGATGAAAATCGAACAGACTGCCGGTAGGGCGGCCATCTCCCCGGCGCCCTTATGGAATTATGATGTCATAGATTTTTTTTTTTTAAATATATTTTTATTAGAGGTAAACAATAAATTGGCAAACACATATTATGGTAGAAACATTTCGTGTGCATCAATCATACATTATTAATATTATCAATTGAATCATTCTGACTCTAATAGGTTTTTTTTTATAGATTAAGAATAATAAAAAAGAAAGAGAGAGAAAAAAAAAATCATAAGGAATGGAATAATTTACTATTACTACATCATTGGAGATAAGATCAAGGAATATAGAATATAACTTTTCATCTAATCCTGAGTCCAAGTTTCAGTTAGGGTTCCCTGCCGAACCATTCTACCCTTTCAAATAATCAATGAATGAAGACCATATTCTAACAAAAAGTTCTTGTTTGTCCATTAAGACAAATCTGATTCTTTCCAGGTGTAGGGTCTCCGACATTTCCATAATCCACATTTTAATTGTGGGGGTTATAGGACATTTCCAAAATTTTAATATTAATTTCTTCCCAATTATTATACTGTAATCTAGGAAATTTATTTGGCTTGTTGGAAGTGTTAAACTTTGTTCTGATATTCCAAGTATTATTAGTTTTGAGTCCGGATCCAGTTTAGTATTAATAACTTCAGAAGTTATTCTAAAAATATCAATCCAGAAATTTTTAATTTTTATACAATTTGTAAAAGTATGTGTTAAGTTAGCCTCTAGATGCTGACATTTATTGCAGATAGGAGAGACATGTGGAAAGATTCTATTCAGTTTTACTTTAGAGTAATGTAATCTGTGTAATACTTTAATTTGTATTAAAGCATGTCTGGCATTTAGCGAGCATTGATGTATATATTGTAAACTTCTGTCCCAAATATCTTTCGTTATGGGTTGGCTTAATTCATTTTCCCATGTATGTCTATGTGGTTCCGTCGATGGGACCTCGCTATCTAAAAGGATATTATAAATATGTTGTTAGTTTTTCTGTATTAGGATGCTTATTCAAACATTCATCAAGGATTTCTGGTTCCCTACTCCTATAATCTTGTGTATTGGATTTAACATAATCTCTGAGTTGTAGATATCTAAAAAAAAAATTTGAGTGTAATCCATAAATCTGTTGTAACTCCTGAAATAAAAGAAAAGTGTCTTTCTTATAACGATGTCCCATCTGTTTAATTCCATAATTTCTCCATTGTGTGAAACCTTTATCCAGCATGGAGGGTTTGAATAAAGGATTGTTTACAATGGGGAGACAGAGTGGTATATTATCCAATTTTACTTCGGAGTCACGTGAGTGACTACGTGAAGAAGCCCCGGCTGGCGCATGATCGGCATTACGTCGACGCTGTCGGTAGGCAAAGAGCTACAGAGCGCAGCTCCACCAGCGGTAAGGAACAGGCCCGCAGGTAAGTGCATTGAATTGTTTACAGGGCGTGTTTCAAACGCCGTGGTGCTGGCATGCAGAGCCAGCAGGAGTTGAAAGGAAAAGTGGAAATATTCCGGAGGAAAAACGGAGGTTAAAATGCGTCCCGGTTAGAAGTTCAGCGATCGGGACGGCAGATTAGTGCGGAGCCGGTTCCGATACCGGTGGCCGTTAAGATTAACCGTAGGGAGCATTTAGTCGCTCCACAAACTAAAGCCACGGGAAGAATCTTCAGTGGGAAGGAAAATAAAGAAGTCTGAGAGGCCGTGGTTTTAAATGGTTTTAAATTATTTTAATAAAGAAAGGCCTCCAGACAAGAAAGCCTTATGGCTCAGAATAAATTATTTTTTTGTTAAGTATTTTTATTATAGAAACATAATAATAACAAAGTACATTATTTTGCATTGCTGAAAATACATGATATTAATGATATATTCATACTCTTAATAATATTTGTATTATCATTGATTTTAAAATTTAAGACTATATATTTTATATAATTGAAAATACATAATATTAATGATAAATTCATACTGTTAGTAATATTTGTATTATCATAGATTTTAAAATTTAAGACTATATATTTTATACAATTGAAAATACATAATACTAATAATACCTTCATGATATTAATGATATATTCATACTATTAATAATATTTGTATTATCATTGATTTTAAAATTTAAGACTATATATTTTATATATTTGAAAATACATGATATTAACAATACCTTCATGATATTAGTACTGTTTATATTCTTATTAGTATTAAAAATTTAAGATTATATGTTTCTATACATTTTTCTAAATTTTTTTAAAGGTAGGAAAAGATAGAGAAAAAGAGTGTAAGAAGTATGATGGTGAATGGAGTATTAATCATTAATCCGTCCTTGGAGATATAGTCATGATTTATTATATATGTTTCTTCATCCATTCTAATATTCAGGTCTCAGTCAAGCCCTCATGCCGAGCCATTATGACCCTGTAAATATTTAATAAATGGAGACCAAATCTCTCTGAGATCTAACCTGTCCATTAGGACAAGCCTCAATCTCTCCAGATGAAGTGTCTCCGACATTTCTGTGTTCCACATTTTGATTGTTGGGGATGTAGGGCCTTTCCAAAATTTTTATATTTAGTTTTTTTCCCAATTATTAAACCATAGTCAATAAAAATTCTTTGATTCATTGTTACTAGTTGGTCTGTTTCTAGTATTCCAAGTATTATTAACTTTGGATCAGGAGTCAGAATTATATTGACAACATTCGAAATTATCTTAAATATTTCTATCCAAAATTTTGTAATTTTTATACAGTTAGTAAATGAATGTGATAAATTTGCTTCTAAATGTTGACATTTATCACATATGGGGGATACTTTTGGAAAGATGTTATGTAATTTAGCTTTGGAATAATGTAATCTATGTAGTATTTTAAATTGTATAAGGGAATGTTTAGCATTTAACGAACAGTGATGTATATGTTGTAAACTTTCATCCCATAGTTCTGGCCTTATAATTTGACCTAGTTCTTTTTCCCAAGACTGTCTATATATTTCTGTTGATGGAACATAATTTTCCAATAAAATATTGTATATAAATGAAATCATTTTATCAGTATTTGGGTGTTTATTTAAGCATTCATCTAGAATTTCTATCTTTCTATTTCTATGTTCTTGTGTATTTGCAGAAACATAATTTCTGATATGTAAATAGCTAAAATATTCTTTAGTGTGTAGTCCATAAATTTGTTGTAACTCTTGAAATGAAAGGAAAGAGTTTTCCTTATAAAGATCTCCCATCTTAGTAATTCCCTTATTTTTCCATTGTAAAAAAGCTTTATCCATCATTGAAGGTTTAAACGTAACATTATTTACAATGGTGAGAGATAATGGTATTGATTTTAGTTTTAATGTTTTCTTTATTTGTTTCCAAATACGGATTCCGTTTTCTATTATCGGATTTTCACTATAAATTTTCTTAGCTAAATTAGTATTAGCAAATATTATAGAACTAGTTTCAAAGGAGAACAATTCTTCTTTTTCCATTTTTAACCAAGTTGGTTGGTTATCTATTTCTTCTAGCCAAAAATTCATATTTTTAATATTGACTGCACAGTAATAAAACATAAAATTTGGTAATGCTAATCCTCCATTTATTTTAGATTTACATAAATGTTTTTTTTTAAATTCTATGACTCTTATAATCCCAGATAAAGTTAGTAATTAGGGAATCTACCTTTTTGAAGAAATTTTTAGGGAGATATATCGGAATTAATTGGAAGAGATATAATAATTGTGGAAGAAAGATAATTTTTATTGTATTAATTTTACCTAACATTGAGATAGGTAAGCTTTTCCAATATAAAATATTCTTATTTAATTTATTCAATAATTGGGGGAAGTTAGATTTGAATAAAGAGTCGAATCTTTTTGTTACAAAAATTCCAAGATATTTAATTTTTTCGTTTGTTATCTTAAAAGGGAATTGTTGTAGTATGTGTAAGTTATTCACCGTTATTGGCATAAGTTCACTTTTATTCCAATTGATACTGTATCCTGAGAAAGATCCGAATTCTGTTATTAATTTTAACAAGTTTCGGATACTTGTTTCTGGATCTGTGATATAAAGTAATACATCATCCGCATATAGGGAGATTTTATTTTTAGTGTCTCTAGTATCATTTCCATGTATTTCCGGATGTAACCTCACCCTCTGGGCGAGAGGTTCTATTGCGAGTGCAAACAATAAAGGGGATAAAGGACAACCTTGTCTACAACCTCGAGATAAATTGAATTTAGTTGATAACATTCGGTTTGTTGTTATTCTAGCTGTCGGATTTGTGTATAACAATTTAATCCAAGTGGTAAACTTCTCTCCCAATTTGAAAGCTTCCATAACCGAAAATAGGTAAGGCCATTCCACTTGATCGAAGGCTTTTTCTGCGTCAAGTGAAATGACTACTAGGTCTTTTTTATTACTTCTTTTCGAATATATAATGTTGAATAACCGTCTTAAATTATATGAGGAATATCGTTTTGGTATAAATCCTGTTTGATCTGGATGAATTAATTCGTTGACAACTACACTTAGCCTTTGTGCTAATATTTTTGTTAATATCTTTTGATCAGTATTTTAAAAGAGCTATTGCTCTAAATGATCCTGGTTCATCCAAAGTCTTTATTTATTTTAGGTATAAGAGTTATAATAGATTCATTCAGCGTTTCTGGTAATTTCTGCTGTGTATATATCTGTTCATATAATGATTTCAAACGCGGAACCATATGATCATGAAATATTTTATAAAATTCCGAACCAATACCATCTGGTCCCGGTGATTTACCATTTTTTTATGATCTAATAGATTCTTGGATTTCTTTTGTTGAGATATCAGCATTTAATACTTCTCTATTTTGTAAATCCAACCCTTTCAGGTTACATTTTTTTAGAAATGCTATTTCTGTTTTATTTTCTGTTGTTTTAGCAGTGTATAAGTTTTTATAATATTGCATAAATCTTTCATTAATATCTTTGGGTTGTATTAGCAATTCGCCGTTATGTGATTTAATCCTATGGATTATTTTTTCAGCTTCCATTTTCCTTAATTGGCGGGCCAATAATTTTTGGGGTTTATCTCCAAATTCGAACTGTATTTGTTTAGTATATTGATAAAGTTTTAGAACTTGATCCGTGTATATTTTATTTAATTTATATTTCAATGCCGCAATTTTATTGTGTAATATTATATCTGGGTTTGTTGCATTCTGTATGTCTAATTGTTTAATCTCCCTTTCCAAATCTTGTTGTTCCTTCAGATTCTTTTTATTATAAAATGCTTGTGAAGAGATCATAATTCCCCGGAGATATGCTTTAAATGTTTCCCATAATAAGGAGAAGATATTTCTGGTTGATCATTTGTTTCAAAAAAAATCTTAATTTGTGTTGTGATATATTCCTGAGTAGCTTTATTTTTTAAAATTTGTGGGTTAATTCTCCACTGTCCTGATTTTTCTATTTTACCATTTATTTTGATCTGAGATTATAATATTGTGATATTTGGATTTGTAAATAAGTGAAATAAGTTTTGCATCCACCAAAAAATAATCTATTCTTGAGTAGGTTTTATGTACTGGCGAGTAAAAGTAGTATTCTCGTCCAGTAGGATTTTCTATTCTCCAAACATCTTTGATGTTAGTCGTTTGCATATATGCGTTTAATAAATCACTAGAGTGTGATTTAATTTTTCTTTGCCTAGTAGATCTGTCTAAATAGGGGTCTAATGTACAGTTAAAATCTCCCCCAATTATTAAATTATATTGTGTTAGTTCCGGAATATTATTAAGTACTTTCTTAAAAAACAATGGGCTATCAAAATTTGGTCCATATATATTAACAAGAATCATTTTTTCTGTGTTTTAATTCTCCTATCACAATAATGTATCTGCCATCTTTATCAGTTATAGTTGATGTATGCCTAAATAAAGTACCTTTACGAAATAATATTGCTACGCCTCTTGATTTATGCGTGAAAGACGAGTGATACATTTTATCTATCCATTTAGCTTTCAACCTATGCTCGGCATCTTTTTTTAAGTGAGTTTCTTGAATATAAATTACATCAGCTTTAGTTGCCTTTAAATGTGCCAATACTTTTCCTCTCTTTATCGGTTCATTAATACCTTTGACATTCCAACTACAAAACGTTAATCCCTCATTCCCCGTATTCATTTTTAGGTCTTGCATCATATGTTTATGGAAATCTACAATAGAGTCCATGGATCAGCCCGACAGACCCGACCTTACACCCGAACATCGAATAGATGAATTTTAAGTCTTGTTTATGTCCATCACAAATATATCTCCATTGGTCCAATGTATAACTCCATTCAAACTGAAAAACACAACAGTTTATATAAAAGAAAAGTAAAGGATAGATTAAGAGGTTAGTATTGTGCTTAAAGATAGAAAAAACTACATCTGGAGTAGTTGCAGTTAGTGCTAGCCATACTAGCATGGCTATCCATCTACCGACTTCCGTCGTTGATGTTGTTAACTTGACCAGCTCCTGGGTTTAAGAATTATTATTCCATAATAATATTTTACCGGGGGTATAACATTCAGGGAAAAAAAAAAAGAAGGGGTAAAAAAAAAAAAAAGGGGAAAAAGAAAAAAGAAAAAGTTTCATTAAAAAGGGACAAAACAGAAAAAAAAAGAGAGGCATTTATCAAATTATACTGATTAAAGATATAGGAGTATCTATATCTAAAATTAATTTAAAAATCTAAGTAATGTTAAAAGTGAAAAATAAAAAAGCTATATAAAAAAAAAGATAAAAAATCCCATAAAACAAAAAGAAAAACAAAAGTTCAGGTTGAAAATTGCTGTTATAAGAAAAAGATCTCCAATTGAAATCCATCCCTTTATTTGACTCTATTCATTCCTACATAAATAAGCATTAGTTGTTAATTATTAATAGTAGTGATTAGTAATAGTGGGAAATCTTAATTAGTAAGAATAATACTGATAATAATACCGCGTTGTGGTTTTAATATTAGTTAGTTATTTATTTATATTAATAGTGTGATTTTACTAATTATTAGTGTCCAGATGAGGTCTTCCGATCCACTTCTTCCTCTCGATTCCATTCGACATTGTCCAATCCGTCCAGTCCAACATTATCTTGTGAAGTCTTGCAGGATGTTGAGGATCCTTATCAAGTCTCTAAAAGTAGTGAGAGTCAGTATATTCAATGGAAGATTTTTCTCAGGTCTTGATCTGCCGAGCGAAATCCAGTGCTTCTGTTGGGCTGGTAAAGAAATGTTCCCTGTTGTTAAAGGTGACTCTTAAATTCAAGCCGTATCTCAGATTTTCCACACCCCTCATGAGACTTTTAGCTTCGTTAAATGCTTTCCGTTTCCTGGCAACCTCTGCTGGATAATCTCGGTAAATGCTAATCCTGTGTCCTTCAAATACCAGGTTTCTGTTTTTCGAGGCTTTTCGCATAATCTCGTCCAGGTCAAAGTCATATTGTAGCTTTATGATCATTTGTCTTGGAGGGGCGTTTATTTTTGTCTGACGTCTCATGACTCTATGAGCACGGGCTAATAAAGGCTTTTGTCGCAGTAAATTCTCGAGAATCTTCATCTTTCTCTCGTCCTTCGGGAATCCCTGCAATCCTTAGATTTTGTCTTCTCTGGCGTCCTTCTAGCTCAATACATTTCTCAGTTATTTTAGTCAGCAGGTTCGTTAGACGTTCATTTTCTGTAAGCAACTTTGCTGTAGTCAAAGCACTTGTATCAGCTACTTCTTCAAGGTTCTTTATACCAGCCGTCTGTTGTTCCAGCACTACCTCCATAGGATTCGTCCTATTTTCAAAGTCTTTTTTAACCTTTTCAATTTTTTTGTCCATCTCCTTTGACATTTTGTTAATCATATCTGTGAATTCTTTCTTCAAATCTTCCGATAATTTCTTGATCTTGTTATTAATATTTAAATTTGTTTCCTGCTGGAATTCTTTCAATTGATTGTTCATCTGGTTCATCTGGCTGTTCATCTGGTTTATTTCTTCCCTTAAACCAGCAATCTGTTGTGAAATAAAAGTTTTCAATTCCTCACCTTCTGTTTTTTTCCCTGTTCTTTTGGATACATCTTCCTGGGAGGAGGTCCTACTCGAGTCCGAGGCTTCAGTTTGGCCTTCTGCCTGTCTCTGCCGGGTTGATCGACTTTTCCCTTTTTCGGTAGGGCTGCGTGTTGTTGACATAATTAGTCGCGCGCCTGATGACGTCACTCACAACAATCGGTGCAGAAATGGCAGGCAGCAAGCAGCAGGCAGCAGGTAGGTCCGTTAATCCCCCGTTTTTCTCGTTTTTTTTCGTGGAGCTGGCTGGCGTTATCCTCTAGCCCTCCATAGCGCCACCAGAATAAATTAAATGGAGAAATACTCCAGATTATTTTCAACCAAGGGTCTAAAAAACCCAGAATATTCCCAGGCAGGCCCTGAGGGGTTTCCATATACAAATATATGGTGCTTTTACCATTGTGGGAATATGAACCTCGGATTGGGCTGGAGGTAGTCTCCTTGAGCAAGTCTCAGGAGTACCAGGGCAGTAAAGAAACTGACCCTAAAAGTGGTGTTTTGGTCGTGTACCCACCACAGCACAAGTATAAATCCAGGTGTACTTAATGGGTACAAAGTACGATACCTGAAGGAAGCGGCGAGGCCATGGAAGGTAACCATGGTGGCCAACATCAATTGGTTTCTCACCAGCTTCAGGAGGCTGTTATGGTTGACACAGCAAATTTATATGAAAACACTTGTGCTTTACTAGGGTGCCAACGGTGAATCCGATTAAGGCACCCATGTCTTCAATAGTGTGGAGGCACAGGGAATACGATTCCAAAGAATTTCAAGTTTGCGGGAGGCATCACTGGTTATGGGAAGCAAGTGAAACATTGTGCAATGACCAAAATTTAAAAAGGATAAGTGGCATTGTTTATAGCTCTTATGTTGAGCTCAATGGTATGAGAGAAAAATTGCCATTCGGACCATTTTGCACTTTAGATTTGCAGGTCAATAAAGTTCAAGCTATGTTGAAAATCTTGGTTATTAGAGTGAACCTGCCTAAAACAAATCAAAGTCATTGATAAAGAGGCAAAGATATCAGCCTCATAAAACTTTTGCAAAATTGGTGGTCCAATGTGAAGGAGATTTGATATATGGATCAAACAGAGGCAGGTGTATGGTGAGGAAGTATTTTTATCCAGCACAGCCTTATGTTAACCCATATTGTTGGGGAAGAAGGCCATCACATGCATTTGGAGAGGTACAAAAACTTTATTCTATCACAGAGGAAGCTTTGTGTTGAACCTCCGATTGGTGGTAGATTACAGGTGTGTTATGATAAATGATATTGCATAACAGCTGAACGGTTTATCTTATATACTGTGTAAGGATCTACAATAAAATTTGTAGAAGGAGTTGATCCACCTGTACAGAATTAACCTAATCCTAGTTTATGTTTCTGCACCTGAAAAATCTTAAATAAAGAAAAGGTAAGAAATTATTTAGGAAAAGTGTAATGGGGGAAAAATCAAGAGTAAGCATCCACAACAATTTGTATCAAATAATTTCCCCAGGCAGAAGAAAGATGGTGGTTGAAGAGTCATTCTAGACATCACACACTTTAATACTTGTCCAGTATAAAACATTCAAAATGGACACCTTCAAAACTGCAAGGCAGTTGTTATCAACAAGTTGTAATTGGTTACTATAGCTTTGAAGGATGCGTATGATTTAGTACCAATTTATCATCATGTTCTCTGGTAATTGAAAATTAATTAGATGGGTCAGCTATGGCAATTTAAGGCTTAATCTAGTGGATTAAGCTCAGCTTCTAGGCTGTTCACACAATGGTTGAAACCAGCACTTGCACTGATAAGGACACATGGTCATGGTTATCTTGATGACATTTTTAATTGGCAAAGATGATCAGGAGTCAGCTGAAAAATTAGTGCAGCAATTACAATTCTGTTGAAAGACTAGGGTCCTGATCCATCCAACAAAATGTAAGCTTCAGCCATCCCCAACAATTTACTATTTGGGGTTTGTGAGTGATTCAGTACCTTGTTTGGTAAATTTACCAAGAGAAAGTGTCAATATTACAAATGTGTGTCGTTGCCTTGTGACAAGCCTTATCCCTCCATCCGAGAAGGAGCTTAGGTAAATTAGTAACACTATTTCTGCAGTAGAGTTGGTCCAATTGCATTACCAAAAAAGCTCCAAAGGGAAAAACACAAGCACAAGAAGAGTGTGCAGGCCATTTTGACAGGCCTACGCAATTGCCAAAGGAAGCTTTATCTGAATTACAGTGGTGGATTGAGAATGTTCCACAAGCTGCTTAAAAACATATTAGCTCAGCAGGCAGCAGTCAATGCAAACTGAAGCAGGTATTCTCGGATGGTGGATAGCTTTTCGGGTTTTTTGGGCTAAGATAAGTGTAATATCTGTTCTTATCAGATTAATATCTGATACGTCCCTTTTCTAGGGGGCTATGGACAATAACACCAGGGGGTGGCAGATGGATTGTCCAAGAAACTTATTTCTCCAAACATTTGGTATTAATTATTTGGAGTTGTTAGGAGCTTTTATGGATTAAAAGCTTATTGTTCTACTATGAAAGATTTGCATGTCCAATTACAAGTAGACAATACCACAGCTGTGGCATATATCAATCACATGGGTCGAGTAAGTTCATTATCATGTGATTATCTGGTTAACCAGATGTGGCATTGGTGTATCTTTAAGAATATTTGGCTTTCAGCTATCTCAGGGAGAGACAATATTGTGGCAGACAACAGATCATGGAAATTTAAAGACAATACAGAATGGATATTAAATCCACAAGTTGGTAAACATTGTCAGTGGTATGGATTACCTGACATTGATCTGTTTGCGTCTAGATTACATCACTAATTGCCCAAATATGTCTCATGGGAACCCAACCCAGGAGCAGTAGCTGTGGATGCATTCTCACTACATTGGGGGGGAAATATGTTCTTTTATGTTCCCCATTCTGTCTGATTAGGCAATGTCTGATGAAAATATAGCAAGACCCTGCCACGGGCGGTTTGGTGGCCCAAATCGGACACAGTCATGGTTCTCATTGATGTTTAGAATAATAATTGAACCATTTATGATGATTCCTAGCTGCAGTAATTTGTTGCAAAATTCATCCATGGTATGATCATATGAATTTGTTAATCTGCAGGTTCTGACCAGACCACTACAAGAGCTTGGACTGTCGGATAGGACCATGAATGTTATAACTGCAGCTTGGGAAAATAGCATAAAAAACAATATTTTGTTTATATAAAGAAATTGGAAGTCTTTGGTAGACAGTCAAAGATATTTTATCATACTGCTACCATATCAGATATATTGGAGTACCTTGCTGGATTGCAATTTTGATCAGCACCTAAGCGATAGGGCCATTAATAGGGCTCATAGTGCTTTATCGTCAAATTTAGGACAAATTGCTGACCATGAATCTAGCGGGTCTCATCCGTTAATATCCCGATTGGGAAAGGAATATATATTTAAATCTGCCCAAAGTAAAACTACAGAAGTTGGGAGGTCAGCATAGTTCTCACTTTGCTTAGGCAATGGGCTCCACTTCTATCATTGTTTCGGAAGTTAACATTTGAAGTAATAATGCTCATGGCTTTAATATCAGCACAAAGAGTGCAAACGTTGCAAATGTTACATTAGACTGTATGCATGTGGATACAGATAACATTGTCTTATATGTTTATGACTTAACCAAACAAAGCAGACCAGGAGGAGCTGGAACCAAGGTACATTTTAAAGCATATCCTGTCGACCAAAAATTGTGTGTGGATAAGCATTGACTCAATATGTTGAAGTAGGCAAGAGTCTCCATGGTGGTGAGACAGCGCTATTTATTACACACAAAAAACCACATAAAGTATCAGTACAAACTGATGGTTCCAGATAGTTACATTCTAGATGGTTAAAACAGGTTTTGGGACTCAGCAGGAGTAGACATTGATATGTTAAAAATCACTCCACCAGGGAGGTAGGTACATCCACGGCAAAGGCACAGGACGGGCCATTCGATTAAAAAATAAAAAATAAAAAAAATAAAAATTAGAGGCCGTAGGATGATGTAAAAGAAACTTTTCAAAGTTTACAAGAAACCAGTTCTGACGGTGTCAGGGTTGGACACGCAGTGTTGGGTTCTCTTTGATGTGCTTTGTTTTATATTATCAATATATATCTTTGGTTATAAATCTTCCCCTACGATAGACAGGTTATTACTTTCATTCTTTTATAATGAAAAGACTTATTACATAAACTAAAGAAATGTTTATAAGATGTATTATTTACTCACTACTGTGTTGATTGAGCCAGAGTGTCGTATAGAATGAATCTACGACATATTATTTTATGAGGAGGAACGATGAGGGATTACGTGCCCTCCACTCCCAACCCTCATAAAATAAATGATCATCTGGTAGTTCTAGTCTATGTTGAGCCTTACTATCTTACTCCGGCTATTGGTTCTGTGTTTTTCATGCCGCTGCTTTGAAGTATGCCGATCATGCACCAGGCGGGGCTTCTTCACATAATCCCTCATCGTTCCTCCTCATAAAATAACGATCAAACTTCAAACTTGGTAAGTTCTCATTTAATCTTATTATTTTAAAACCTTTTTTAATAGTTTCCAGATTCGTGTAGCATTATGTATTATAGGGTTTTCCCTATAGGTTTTTTTGTGCAATTTTATCGGTACAAACATAATCGAACCGATTTCAAATGGTAAACAGTCCTCCTTTTCCATCCTTAACCAGTCTGGTTGTTGACCCATTTCTTCCAGCCAGAAATTCATGTTTTTAATTTATGAAATTCATCGACTGCCCAAAAGTAAAACAGAAAATTTGGTAGAGCTAAACCTCTATTAATCTTTGATTTACATAAATGTTTTTTCCTTATTCCATGATTCTTATAATCCCAAATGAAACTTGTAACAGTAGAGTCGACTTTAAAAAAAAAAGATTTTGGAATGTATATCGGGATTGACTGAAATAAGTACAATAATTGCGGCAAAAAAATCATTTTTATAGCATTAATTCTACCAAACATTGAGATGGGAAGTGTTTTCCAATATTGAATATTCTTGTTTAGTTTATTCAGTAAAGGTGGGAAGTTTGATTTAAATAAAGAAGTATACATCTTAGTTACATAAATACCTAAATATTTTAATTTTTCCTCAACTATTTTAAAAGGTGATTGTTGTAGTGTATGTAAATTGAGTTCCATTATTGGCATGATTTCGCTTTTATTCCAATTAATTCTATATCCTGAAAACTGACCAAATTGAGTTATTAGATATAATAAATTTGGAATACTAGTTTCTGGCTTTGTAATATATATTAATACATCATCTGCATATAAAGAGATTTTATTCATTGTGTCTTTAGTATTGTACCCATGTATTTCAGGATGAGCTCTGACAATTTCTGCGAGTGGTTCAATTGCTAAAGCAAATAATAATGGAGATAATGACCATCCTTGTCGACAACCTCTAGAAAGATTAAATTTAGTTGATAACATTTGGTTTGTTAGTATTCTAGCTGTTGGGTTAGAATATAAAAGTTTAACCCATGTACAGTACTTCTCTCCCAATTGAAAAATTTCCATCACCGAAAATAAATATGACCATTCTACCTGATCAAAGGCTTGTTCAGCATCTAGCGAAATAATTGCTAGATCTGCATTAGCAATTCTATTTGAGTATATAATATTAAATAATCGTCTCAGATTGTAAAATGAGTAAAGTTTTGGGATAAAACCTGTTTGGTCGGGGTGTATTAATTTGTTAATCAGAGGGTATGGAGAGAAGGCAGGTATGGGATACTGAGTTGGATGATCAGCCATGATCATATTGAATGGCGGTGCAGGCTCGAAGGGACGAATGGCCTACTCCTGCACCTAATTTCTATGTTTCTATGTAAACTCAATCTATGAGATAGGATTTTAGTTAATATTTTCTGATCAGTATTTAAGAGAGCTATTGTTCTATATGAGGCCGGATCTTCCAGATCCTTATCAGTTTTGGGTATAAGTATTATTGTAGATTCGTTTAAAGTTTCCGGGAGTTTCTGTTGAGTATAAACGTGTTTATTCAGTGTTTGCAAGCATGGAGAAATCAGATCATAATTTTAAAAATAAAATTCGGAGCTTAGGCCATCAGGGCCTGCGGCCCTTCCATTTTTTAATTATCTAATCAACTCTTCGATATCTTTTATCGTTATTTCAGCACCTAATAGTTCTCGCTCTTGCAAATCTAAAACTTTAAGGTTACATTTCTGTAAAAATGTTTCCATTCCTGTTGATTGTTCTGTCACTTTAGTTGAATAAAGATATTGATAGTATTGCGAAAATCTGTCATTAATATCTCTAGGGAGTGTTAATATTTCTCCCTTATCTGATCTAATCTTATGAATCGTTTTTTCCCCGTCCAATTTACGAAGCTGACGTCCTAATAGTTTTTGTGGTTTATCACCGAATTCAAAATTTAATTATTTTGTATGTTGATAAAGTTTTATTACTTGGTCAGAGTATATTTTATTTAACTTGTATTTCAGTGCTGCAATTGTACTGTGTTTTGCCAATGAAGGAGCTACTGCATTTACTATGTCTAATTGCCTTATTTCCATTTCCAATGTCTGATGTTTAGCCCTATTCTCTTTATTAAGAAATGCCTGGGAGGAGATTAATGCCCCTCGTGTAAATGCTTTAAATGTTCCCCAAAGAAGGCAGGCAGAAGTTTCAGGATGGTCATTGACCTCGAAAAACATATCTGTTTTACAAGATATTCACAACATACCTTTAGTTTACAACGTTCCGTTTAGTTGAATCATAAACGTTAATGGAGCATGGTCCGAAATTATAATGTTATGATATTGCGAGTTGTAGGTGAATGGAATAAGTTTAGAATCTACTAAGAAATAGTCTATCCTTGAATATGTTTTATGCACCGGTGAATAAAATGAATATTCTTGTCCGGATGGATTTTCAATTCTCCAGACATCCTTAATGTTGGTAGTGTTAATATATGAGTTTAAAAATTCACTTGACTGAGATTTTAATTTTCTTTGAGTTGATGATCTGTCTAAATAAGAATCTAGTGTACAGTTTAAGTCTCCACCAATTATTAAATTATTTTGTGTGCATTCCGGGATAGTATTAAGTATTCTCTTGAAGAACAATGGGCTATCAAAATTTGGTCCATATACATTAAGGAGAGTCACTATTTTTGAGTATACCTCGCTACTACTACAATATATCTGCCGTCAATATCTTCTGCAGTTGATATATGTTTAAAAGGTATACCTTTACGGATTAATATTGCAACCCCTCTAGATTTATGTGTGCATGAAGAATGATACGTTTGAGCAATCCATTTTGCTTTCAGTGTGTGTTGTGCTTCCTTTTTAAGATGAGTCTCCTGGAGGAATATTATATCTGTTTTAAGCGATTTAAAATGAGCTAATACTTTGCCTCTCTTGACGGGTTCATTAATTCCCTTAACATTCCAACTATAGAATGTAATTCCTTCACCCCCAGTTTTCACTTTTACGTCTTGCATCTTATGATTAAGGTGGTCTATAATAGAGCAGATGATTCAGCACGTTAAACCATACCTTACACCCGAACCTCAGATAGATGAATTTTAGATCTTGTAGGTTTTCTTCTCAGTCATATCTCCTTAAATAATACTTATAATTCCATTCAAAATAATGATTATAATGATTATAATATAATATAAAATAGAAAAAGTAAGAGAGTGTTGTATTAGTAAAGTGTAAAAGAAAGAAAAAACTACATCTATAATTGGTGCAGTTAGTGATAGCCACCCTAATGTGGCTAGACATCTAAGGACTTCCGTAGCTTTTGGTAAAAAATATATATTACTAGCTCCGTACTTCCTTAAAACAAAAGCTTCAATTTCAATAAAAACAATATACGAGGGGGGGGGGGGGGGGGGACAATGGTTATAATCCACTAGTGGAATAATTATTAGTCTCAAAGTAAAATATTAGTCTCATATAGCAAAAATATTAGTCAACGATTAGTCAAAGGTATCGAGGAGTAAATGAATCACACATTACTTATCATTCATCCTTTTAGCTAATTCTAAGTTGATCTAGTTAACAATAATTAATAATAATTAGTAATTATGATTAGTAGTCATTAGTAATAATTAGTACTAAAATATAAAATATTATAGAACAATAACAAGATAACAACTCAATTTAATTCTAAATTCAAGATAGTCCTTGAGTATAGCAATTTAAAGTTCAATTTCTTCTCAGTGAAGTAACAATATCCAGTATCATCAGGTGTATATTAAGTGTTAAGTGTTATTCATCATTCTCACTCTCGCTCTCGGTGTTTTCAGTGTTCTCGATGTTCTCGATGTTCTTTACAAATTCAAGGGCCTCTGTATGCTTGGTGAAGAAATATTCTTTCTTGTCAAAGGTGATTCTCAATGTTGCGGGGCACATCAGTCCATATCTCAGGTTTTTTATATTCTTAAGTATTCTTCTTGTGTCTGTAAACAATGCTCTTTTCTTGGCGACCTCCACTGGGTAATCTCGAAATATACTGATCTTCAAATCCAAGATTTCTGCTGCGAACGATTTTCTTCATCATATCATCCAAAACATGATCATATTGCACCTTCATTATCAGTTGTCTTGGGGGGGCGTCCGCCCTTGGGCGGCGTCTCAATGCTCTATGTGCTTTATGTCTCGATTAAGTAAAGGTGCTTGATCCAGATTTAAAACTTTCTTCAATAGATCTGCAGCAAATTCACGGGGGTCACGGTTCCCCTCTCTGCTTTCCCGAACGCCAATAATTCTTAGATTCTGGCGTCTCTGAGGTCCCTCCAAGTCAATACAATTTTCAGTTATTTTATGCAATAAGTCTGATAAACACTTGTTCTCGGAGAGAAGCTTACTTGTAGTTTTAAAGCTTGTTTCAGCAATTTATTCTAATTCAATTACAGTTTTATGTTGTTGTTCTAGTGCCTGCGAGATGGGGTCCAACTTTGAATTAAATCTGGATTCCATCAAATTCAATTTAACATTTACCTCTTCAATCTTTTAATTTAGATTTTCTTCCATGGTCAACTTCCAGGAATCCAGTACTTCATGTACAGAAGCTACGACATCTTCTTGAATTTCTTCTTGAATTTCTTTTTTTTAAGTTTTCAATTCTTCCTTGAAGTTCTGTTTAAGTCTTTTCAATTCTTCCACTATGTTTGAAAACTTCCCTCTTCCATTGATCCAAAGATAATCAATTCGGTATTGGGGTTCAATTTTGTGTTAAATAGTTTTTTAAAAATTCCAAAAATTTCATTCCAAAATGTATACAGTTTTGTACAAGAGACAAAGGAATGTGCTATAGTGGCATTTTGAGTTAGACATTTGTCGCAGATGGGGGAAACATTTGAAAATATTTTATTCAGTCTTGTTTTCGAATAATATAATCTATGTAAAATTTTAAATTGAATTGGGTTATGTCTTACATTCATTGAACATTTGTTTACATATAATAAATTTTTATCCCATCTATCGTTCAAAATTTTTATCAATAACTCTTGTTCCCAGTCTCTTCTAATTGCTTCTGTTGTTGGTGTTTCTATATTTAGAATTATATTATATAAGTAAGATATTAAATTGCTTGATTCTGCCTTTCTATTCATTCCTTCCTCCAATAGATCTGGGGTTAAAGTGTGATATCCTTGTATATACTTTTTCAAATAATCTTGAATTTGAAGGTATTTGAAATATTGATTACTTTTCAAATTATATTTTAGTTGTAATTGTTGGAATGATAAATGTTTTCCCATTTCATACATATCTCCCATCGTTTTAATTCCTATTCTTTCCCAATGGATGGTTTGAATGAGGGATTATTAGCTATTGGAGAAAGAAGCGATAATTTTCTTAATTTTAAAGTTAATTTTATTTGTTTCCAAATTCGTATTATACTATGAATAATTGGATTCTTCTTGTATATTACATTGTTCAGTTTTATCGGGGAAAGTGGATCGCTCCTATATTATAAGGGGAACAATCCTCTTTCTCCATTCTTATCCAATCTACCTGTTGGGCAGAACTGTCCAACCAGTACATTATATTTTTAATATTCACTGCCCAATAATAATACAATACGTTAGGGAGTGTCAGTCCCCCTGACTCTTTAGATTTACACAAGTGTTTTTTTTTAATTCTGTGTGATTTATAATCCCATATGAAGTTTATAATATCAGAACCTAATTTTTTGAAGAATTTTTTAGGTAGGTATATTGGTATTGATTGAAATAGGTACAATATTTGTGGTAAGAAGATAATTTTTATCACGTTTATTCTGCCTATTAAAGACATCGGCAGTGTCTTCCAAAATTTAATCAAAATGATTTATAGTTCCTAGTAATTTGGATGCCCAAATAATTCAATTTTTCTGTTGTAATTCGAAAAGGGAATTTCAACAGATGTGTCAACTCTTGAGGTTTTATCGTCATAATTTCGCGAGGAAACTTCTTAATTCTTCCACATCTGTCTTTTTCTTCTTTGAGATCTCTTCTTGGGACGTTGTTAAACCTGAGCCCGACGCTTCAGTCGGGCCTACTTCTTTGCTCCTACCGGTTTTTCTCGATTTGGGGGGGGGGGGGGGGGGTATGTTGTGTAGACATACCGCCGGTGTCGTCGCGCGCCTGATGATGTCACAAGCTTACTGCAAGCAGCCGGTACCATTGTAGTGCAGGTAAGTCCCGATTTTCCCCCCATTTTCACACATTTTTTCACGGAGCTAAACGGCGCGAGTCTGCCCTACTCCACAGCGCCGCCGGAAGTCATAGATTAAGTGGGACCTGTTGGGTCCCTGTTACACAGGAGACTGGGTCCCCCACACAATGTTACACCACTCACCCATAGCCCCCAACTGCACAGACGCAGCTCACTTCCCCTCATCCCTAGCAATCTCTCCCCCTCCTCTTCACCCTCCCTCTTCTTTCTCCTCTCCTCCTCCCCTCCCCAATCCCTCCCTCACCTCTCTCTCCCTCTCCTTCCCCCTACCATCTCACTCCCTCCCTCCCTCCATAACTGCTTTCCCCTCCCTACTCCCCTCCTCACCCTCTGTCCCCTCTCCTCCCCCACTCTCCCTCCCCAGGATCTCGAGGTTTCCGCTCCTCTCCTGTCTTGCGTGCCGTTGGATCGGCCCGGACACACCAGCAGCTACGGCCGTGTGGGCTGCAGGGTGCGGGGGTGGGGGGCGAACTCGGAGAAAAGACGGGGGGAGAGCCAGGGGGTATCACGGGGAGGGGGGGCAGGAGCCAGCGAGGGGAACCAGAGGGGAAGGGACTGGAGCTGTGGGGCATTGCAATGGCGGTGCGTTTGGGACTCACAGCGGACGCTGGGTGCTCTCCTCACCGGGATCAGACTCTCCGCTTTCCTTTTGGCGACATCTCCGATGCCGGGCTGGAGCCCTCCGAAAATGGTGTCCGGTTGGAGGCCTCTGCCAGACACTGACGGCGCCCCTCAGCTCCAGTAAAGACGCGATGGTGCAGGAAGGGGCGGACCGTCCCGCGGAGTGACAGGAGAAGAGACCAATCCACGCGGCGCTGACTGGCAGGAGAGGAGATCGATTTGCGCATGCGCGGTTTTTTACAATTTTTTAAACCTCGCTAACTTTTACAATAGACAACAGACAGCAGCACCATTCGAGTCAGCACTGCCATTCAATGTGATCATGGCTGATCATCCGATCAGACCACCGATCGGAAATAAACTTGTTGCACTCGCAGCACTGGAGAATGGTGAGTGAGTTGAAGAAAAATCGTAGTGCTATCGCGTACCATTTTTGCGCAAACCGGAAGAGCACAAGATCTGAGTTTGATAGACAGACAGACAGACAGACAGACAGACAGACAGATGTACAGTAGCTTGCAAAAGTTTTCATACACCTTGAACTTTTCCACATTTTGTCACGTTACAACCACAAACGTAAATAGGGATTTTATGTGATAGACCAACACAAAGTGGCGCATAATTGTGAAGTGGAAGGAAAATGATACATGGTTTCCAAATTTTATTACAAATAAAAAACTGAAAAGTGTGGCGTGAAAAGTATTCAGCCCCCCTGAGTCAATACATTGTAGAACCACCTTTCGCTGCAATTACAGCTGCAAGTCTTTTGGGGTATGTCTCTACCAGCTTTGCACATCTAGAGACTGAAATTTTTGCCCATTCTTCTTTGCAAAATAGCTCAAGCTCAGTCAGATTGGATGGAGAGTGTCTGTGAACAGCAATTTAAGTCTTGCCAGAGATTCTCAATTGGATTTAGATCTGGACCATTCTAACACATGAATATGCTTTGATCTAAACCATTCCATTGTAGCTCTGGCTGTATGTTTAGGGTTGGTATTCTGCTGGAAGGTGAACCTATGCCCCAGTCTCAAGTCTTTTGCAGACTCTAACAGGCTTTCTTCCAAGATTGCCCTGTATTTGGCTCCATCCATCTTCCCATCAACTCTGACCAGCTTCCCTGTCCCTGCTGAAGAAAAGCATCCCCACAGCATGATGCTGCCACCACCATGTTTCACAGTGGGGATGGTGTGTTCAGGGTGATGTGCAGTGTTAGTTTTCCGCCACACATGGCATTTTGCATTTATGCCAAAAACTTCAATCTTGGTCTCATTAGACCAGAGCACCTCCCTCCACATGTTTGCTGTGTCCCTCACATGGCTTGTGGCAAACTGCAAATGGGACTTCTTATGGCTTTGTTTCAACAATGGCTTTCTTCTTGCCACTCTTCCATAAAGGCCCGATTTGTGGAGTGCACGACTAATAGTTGTCCTGTGGACAGATTCTCCCACCTGAGCTGTGGATCTCTGCAGCTCCTCCAGAGTTACCATGGCTGCTTCTCTGATCAATGTTCTCCTTGCCCGGCCTGTCAGTTTAGGTGGACGGCCATGTCTTGGTAGGTTTGCAGTTGTGCCATACTCTTTCCATTTTCGGATGATGGATTGAAATGTGCTCCGTGAGAAGTTCAAAGCTTGGGATTTTTTTATAACCTAACCCTGCTTTAAACTTCTCCACAACTTTATTCCTGACCTGTCTGGTGTGTTCCTTGGGCTTCATGATGCTGTTTGTTCACTAATGTTCTCTAACAAACCTCTGAGGCCTTCACAGAACAGCTGTATTTATACTGAGATTAGATTACACACAAGTGGACTCTATTTACTAATTAGGTGACTTCTGAAGGCAATTAGTTGCACTGGATTTTATTTAGAGGTATCAGAGTAACGAGGGCTGAATACTTTTGCATGCCACACTTTTCAGTTTTTTATTTGTAAAAAAATTTGGAAACTATGTATCATTTTCCGTCCACTTCACAATTATGCGCCACTTTGTGTTGGTCTATCACATAAAATTCCAATAAAATACATTTATGTTTGTGGTTGTAATGTGACAAAATGTGGAAAAGTTCAAGGGGTATGAAAACTTTTGCAAGCCACTGTATGTGTTATTGATCTCTATGCCTTCCACTTTTACTTTTCTCCCCTTTTACCTTTTGCTTCTGCCCTCATTTTGCAGCCCTCTGTCTTAATGCATTGGTTCCCATCCCCCTGCTATATTAGTTTAAACTCTCCCCAACAGCACTAGCAGACACTCCCACGAGGCCATCACTTCCAGTTCAGCTCAGCTTGTACTCATCTCACCTCTCCCGGAAGCGGTTCCAATGTCCCAGGCATACGAATCCCTCCCCTTGCATCATCTCTCATGCCACGTATTATTCATCCAAAAGATCCAGTCACGGATACGCTTACCAGCACGTGACACTGGTAGTAATCCAGATTTTATTACTTTTGAGGTCCTACTTTTTAATTTATCTCCTAACTCCCCAAATTCGCTTTGTAGGACCTCGTCCTGTTTTTTACCTATTTACCTTAGTCCTGACATGTTGAAGACATAAATTTAGCAGTAACTCCTGTTTTTTGCTCCTCAGATAATATGCAAAATACAGTGTTGTATTAAAAACTTCATTTTTTGGTTGTTGTGGATACCTGTAGTACAGGTTAGTAATCTAGCCTCTTTCTCACGCCGCACTGACTAACAGAGACCACTGAACTATCTTTCTTATTTAAAATTAGTCTTTACTTTTGATTTTAGAGATACAAAACGGAAGGCCCTTCAGCCCACCGAGTATGTGCCGACCAGCGATTGCCCTGTATACCAGGGGTTGGCAACCGACGGCCCTCGGGCCGAAAGCGGCCCGTAACCCGGAATCATCCGGCCCAGAGGTGGATTTTTTTTTTTCGCATTCGTCCGGCCCGCGGTGGTAATTTTTTTTTCCTCTCATCTAAAAGTGTATTTTCAGCGGCTGCGGTGCCTGCTGCTCAGCGCGCCCTGGAACTATTCCAGTCAGCAGGCATACTTTTTGTCCTGCACCTGTCTTGGATGCCTCCAGCAGTTTGTGTTTTTTATTTAACTCCAAACTTGATGATAGACACAAAATGCTGGAGTGACTCAGCGGGACAGGCAGCACCACTGGATGGAAGGAATGGGTGACGTTTCGTGTCGTGACCCTTCTTCAAACAATCACAAGTACTCTCACCAAGGAGATTTCAGTTCAGTCTGAAGAAGAGCCTCGACCCGAAACGTCACCCATTCCTTCTCTCCAGAGTCGCTGCCTGTCATGCTGAGTTACTCCAGCAATTTGTGTCTATCCTCAAGTGCTCTTTGTATCTCTGTGGAAAATAGACCCCGTGGAGGGTTGTATGGAATTATATAACTGGTTTGGACAGATGGTGGGATGGGAGAGGTGGAGTGTCTGCTGTCCCGATGCTTTCAGTAAGAGCAGTCGATTTACTGCCATTGTTTTTATGTATTTAAAACCGAAGAAGGGGCTTGATCCGAAACGTCACCCATTCCTTCTCTCCAGAGATCATGCCTGTCCTGCTCAGTTACTCCAGCAATTTGCGTCAACCTTTAATGTGAACCAGCATTTGCAGTTCCTTCCTTCACTGTTCTAGTAAATCTTGTCTGCAGTCTCTGCCGTGCTTTTGCGCTGTAAAGCGCAGTGCCCAATATCCCAGCCTTAATGAAACCAATGTTTTAATGAAGTTCAACACAACCTCCTTGCCTTTGTACCCAGCACCTTCAGTTACAAACCCGTGCAAATGGTTGGCATTGTTGATACTGCACATTTTGCTTAGTGCATATACTGCATGGTGGAGTATCTTGCTCCGCTCTATGATCTTTGGCCTGGCGTCCTCGAAGGGGCGGGATCTATGTGACACGTGGTTTGATGCCTGCCATCCGGGGCGGGATGGGGGGGGCGGGATCCACGTGGCCCGCCATCCGCTCACAGACATGCGTCCGGCCCCTATGCAGAACAAGATTGCCCGACCCCTTCTGTATACTAACACAATCCTACACACACTCAGGACAATTTTTAGTGAAGCCAATTAGCCAACAAACCAGCGTGTCGTTGGATTGTGGGAGGAAACCTATGCGGTCACAGAGAGAACGTACAAACTCCGCACAGACAGCACACGCAGTTTTGATCGAACTTGGTTCTCCGGCGCTCTACTGCTGCGCCACCGTGCTGCCACGAGCCACAGGACCTGGTTGTTGCCTGAGCCGAGGTATTTTTCAAAGAAGTTTGCAGCATACAACCCAGTGAGGCTGACATACATTGAATAAAAATAAAGTTTTCTAATCTAAGTTTGAAGAAGGGTCTCTGGAGAAACGTCACCAATTCTGCACAGATGCTGCGTGACCCACTGAGTTACTACAGCTTTTTGTGTCTGTCAAAAGTTATAAACACCTGTCTACGTTCAACAAGTTGCCCAATGAGATTACAACCTTCACGTGGTCCGCCCCGTTTCAACGAATACAATCAACCTGGTGTGCACAATCAAATAAGATCAAACAGCAAAAGTTGTCCTACGACTTTAGGCTGTGCAGAAAAGACTTTAGGAGAAGACGTTGCTCAATGAGTTTTCAGTATTTATATAGTGGGTGGCCATCAGACAGAATTTCGAGGCTGATTTAAACTATTCCAGCTTCATGCTCAGTACGTGTTCTAGCCTGCTCTGCTGGTGAACTGACCGAAGGTTTCTCAAGAAGCTGAAGAAATTGGCAACAAAGAGACAGACCGAGGGATGCTGCACTCCAATTTACGGGACTGTGAGGTAAGATAGAAGCAAAATAATCCGACAGGTGCAGAGATAGATAGTAAAGTTTTGTAGCATAACGAAGGATCATGCACCACTATGTTGAGAAATGGCTGAGTTTGTTTAGTTTACAGATAGGTTAAAGAATTCAGCGTGGAAACGGATCCGCGCCAACGTGCACTAGACCTACCCTACACTTTAGGGACAATTTACAGAGGTCTATTAACCTACAAGCCTGCATGTCTTTGAAATGTGGGAGGAAACCGGAGCACCCAGCAGGTTAGGCAGGATTTGTGGAAAGAGAAAAAGAGTTAATGTTTCAAGACTATGACCCTTTGTCAGAATACTTTGTAGTTAGAGTCATAGAGTGAGACAGCGTGGAAACAGACCCTTCGGCCCAACTTGCCCACACCGGCCAACATGTCCCCGCTACACAAGTCCCACCTGCCCATGTTTGGTCCATATCCCTCCGCACCTGTACTATCCATGTGCTCGCCTTTTTCTTAACTGTTGGTGCAACTAAATGCTGCCTCAATTTGAATAAACATCCAAATACAGTCAAATTAATATCATATATTTACAATATTCTGTTAGATAGTGAGAATCCGTCGACAGAATCACATAGACAAGCATGGGAAAATGAATTAGTTCAACCCATAACGAAAGATATTTGGGATGAAAGCCTACAACATATACATCATTGTTCGTTAAACGCCAGACATTCTTTAATACAATTTAAAATATTACACAGATTGTATTATTCTTATGCAAAATTAAACAGAATTTTTCCTAATATCTCTCCTATCTGCGATAAATGTCAATACTCTGAGGCTAATTTAACCCATACTTTTGTAAATTGCATAAAAATTAAAACATTTTGGGTGGATATTTTTTTAATTATTTCCGTAGTGGTTAATATTCAACTGGATCCCGATCATAAATTAATAATATTGGGCATATCTGAACAATACCTAAAACTAACAATAAACCAAAGAAATTTCCTGGATTATAGTATAATAACTGGGAAAAAACTAATATAAAAATTTTGGAAAAACCCTGCATTCCCTACAACTAAAATGTGGATTATGGAGATGTCGGAGACCTTAAATCTGGAAAAAATTAGATTTGTTTTAATCGACAAACCTGAATTATTTACTAGAATATGGTCCCCGTTCATAGATTATTTGAAGGGATAGAATGGGCCAGCGCTGAGACTCGACGGAAGCTTGAACCCAGGACTAGACGAATAGTTTTGTTTTCTGTACCTACGGACCTATCTCCTAAGTTGTATTATAAAATTTAAAAATAAAAATAATAATTTTTTTTTTAAAAATGCTGCCTCAACTACCTCCTCTGGCAGCTTATTCCATAAACCTACCACCCTTTGTGTGAAAAAGGTTACTCATCGGATTCCCATTTCAAAAAGCCTTTGACAAGGTCCCACACAAGAGCATAGTGTGCAAAATTAGAGCACATGGTATTGCGGGTAGGGTATTGACATCGATAGAGAACTGGTTAGCAGACAGGAAGCAAAGAGTAGGAATTTTCAGAATGACAGGCAGTGACTATTGGGATGCCGCAAGGCTCAGTCAAGGACACTAGTTATTTACAATATATATTAACAATCTAGACGAGGGAATTAAATGTAACATCTCCGCGTTTACGGATGACACAAAGCTGGGTGGCAGTGTGAGCTGCGAGGAGGATGCTCTGAGGCTGCAGGCTGACTTGGTTAGGTTGGGTGAGTGGGCAGTATAATGTGGATAAATGTGAAGTTATCCACTTTGGTGGCAAGAACAGGAAAGCAGATTATTATCTGAATGGTGTCAGATTAGGAAAAGGGGATCTTATAGAAACACATAAAATTCTTGAGGGATTGGACAGGCTAGATGCAGGAAAAATGCTTCCCATGTTGGGGGAGTTCAGAACCAGGGGTCTCAGCTTACCACCCAGAGAGTTGTGAATCTGTAGAATTCTCTGCCACAGAAGGCAATGGAGGCCAATTCACTGGATATTATCAAAAGATAGTTAGATTTAGCTCTGAGGGCTAACAGAATCAAGGAATATGGGGAAAAAGCAGGAACGTAGTACTAATTTTGGATGATCAGCCATGATCATATTGAATGTTGGTGCTGGCTCGAAGGGCCGAATGGCCTATTCCTGCACCTGTTTTTTCTATGTTTCTATGTTCCTAAATCTTTTCCCCTTCACCTTAAACTACCTCCCAATTGCAAGTCAGCCACCACCCTTTTAAAACTATTTGTTTAAAACTTAATCCACTGCAGCAATTATTTAATTCCCCAGGGTTACTGATCCCATCATACATTAAATGAGCAGCTTCTCGTGAACATTTAATTGCATTAGGGCAGATGCAGATGAGATTTATGAGGATGTTGACAGGACTGGAATTGCTTTGATATGAAGAAATGTGGTTTGCTTGAAACATCAGAGGCTGAGGTGAGACTTTAAATGACGAGAGGCCAGAGTATGTGAGAGGAAAGGGTTAGCCTGAAACATTTAGTTTAGAGATACAGTGTGGACACAGGCCCTTTGGCCAACTGAGTGTGCGCCGACCAGCGATCACTGCTACTGTACAACTTCTATTCTGCACACTGGGGGAAATGTACAGAAGCCAATCAACCTACAAACCTGCACGTCTTTAGAATGTGGGATGAAACCGGAGCACCCAGAGAGAACCCACGCAGTCACAGGGAGAACGTACAAACACCGTACAGACAGCACCCGTAGTCAGGATTGAACCCGTGTCTCTGGCGCTGTAATGCGACGACTCTTATCGCTGTGTTACGTATTGGAAACGTGCCGCATATTAAAACACCTCCACCTATTGTCTATTGCCTATTGTCTATTGAGAGTGAGGCTCCTCGGAATGCTTTGTTGATCCAAATTCTCCTGACGTTCGCCCCTGCTAAATAACTGAGCCTGTGCCACGCAACATATAGCATGCATTGTTTGTTGGAAAAGAATCCAGGTAACTCCCTGATTCATTGTCGTGTCAAAGCTCAGACTCCAGCACTGAACCACGCTGCTCGGGATTCAGGCACTTTGTGCAGATGTTTTGCTTGGATTTTCACTGATTAAATATCAGTAATGTTATATGCCACAGCTTCAACATGAGGACTGTCCGCTCGAAATCTAATCCTATCGGGTCCTTTTAGATACCTTTCATGTATTCTGTACCTTTACATATCTGTTGTTTCCCTCTCCTCTGACTCTCAGTCTGAAGAAACGTCACCTATTCCTTTTCTCCAGAGATGCCACATGTCCCGTTGAGTTACTCCAGCATTTTGTGTCTATCTTTGGTGTAAACCAGCATCTGCAGTTCCTTCTTACATGGTCCCTTCCTCCATGGTCCCTGTTGCCTATAGGTGTATAAACTGACTGGTCAAACAAAGGACTCTAAATGAAGAGTTCAATCTTTATTTGTACTAAACTTGTTTAAAGATGCACACCAGTAATTTCCCATAACCTCACATTTTATTACGTTCACATCTGATACTAAATCACCAGCTTCCTGGCTTAGACTTAAATACTACCCATGAGAAATTAATTTGGCTATGTTCACTCTGTCAGGGTAGCAGTCTATTCTGAGTACTTTTCTACATACAGACAATAGACAATAGGTGCAGGAGGAGGCCAATCGGCCCTTCGAGCCAGCACCGCCATTCAATGTGATCATGGCTGATCATCCCCAATCAGTACCCCGTTCCAGCCTTCTCTCCATATCCCCTGACTCCAATATCTTTAAGAGCCCTATCTAGCTCTCTCTTTAAAGTATCCAGAGAACCGGCGTCCACCGCCCTCTGAGGCAGAGAATTTCACAGACTCACAACTCCTAGTGTGAAAAAGTGTTTCCTCATCTCCGTTCTAAATGGCTTACCCCTTATTCTTAAACTGTGGCCCCTGGTTCTGGACTCCCCCAACATCGGGAACATGTTTCCTGCCTCTAGCGTGTCCAAACCCTTAATAATCTTATATGTTTCAATGGGATTCCCTCTCATC
Organism: Okamejei kenojei; assembly: GCA_035221665.1. Classification (NCBI taxonomy): domain Eukaryota; kingdom Metazoa; phylum Chordata; class Chondrichthyes; order Rajiformes; family Rajidae; genus Okamejei; species Okamejei kenojei. The sequence continues at coordinate 21,539,653 of CM069133.1, forward strand.
CTTCTAAACTCCAGAGCATACAAGCCCAGCCGCTCCATTCTCTCAACATATGTCAGTCCCACCATCCCGGGAATTAACCTTGTAAACCTACACTGCACTTCCTCAATAGCAACAATGTCATTCCTCAAATTAGGGAACCAAAACTGCACACAATACTCCAGGTGTGGTCTCACTATCACTAGGTCCTTATACAACTGCAGAAGGACCTCTTTGCTTCTATACTCAAGATTTGGGCCAACCAAAATGGTAGGAGTGCTGAGGCGGAGGATTTCCTGGAACGTAAATGGGATGGTTTTTTAAACCAACATGTAGAAGAACCGACTTGATGACAGGCCATCCTCGACTGGGTATCGTGTAATGAAGAAGGATGATTTAGCGATCTTGTTGTGCAAAGCCCCTTGGGCAACAGTGACCATAATATGGTGAATTCATCATTAGGATGGAAAGTGACATGGTTAATTCAGAGACCAGGGTCCTGAACTTAAAAAAAGGAGACTTTGAAGGTATGAGATGGGAAGTGGCTAGGATAGGCTGGCAAATTATACTTAAAGCATTGACGGTGGAGATGCAATGGCAAAGATTTAAAGACTGCATGTATCGCTGTATAGCAAAAAAATAAAACGGGGAAGGCGGCTTAACCGTGGCTAACGAGGGACATCAAGGATAGTGTTACATCCAAGGAAGACGCATATAAATTGGCCAGAGGTAGCAGCAAACTGGAGGACTGGGAGAAACAGAAAAGGATAAAGGGGTTAATTAAGAGGGGGGAAAAAAGAGCTTGAAAGAAAGCTGGCAGGGAATATAAACACTGACTATAAAAGCTTCTTTGGATATGTAAAAAGGAAAAGATTAGTGAAGACAAATGTAGGTCCCTTAAACAGTTAGAACAGTTAAATGAGTGCTTTGGTTCTGACTTCACTAAGGAAGACACAAACAATCTCCCAGAAATACTAGGGGACTGAGGATCTAGTGGGAGGATCCACATTAGTCAGAAAATTGTGTTAGGTAAACTGTTGGGACTGAAAGCAGATAAATCCCCGGGGTCTGATGGTCTGTATCCCAGAGTACTCAAGGAGGTGGCCCTAGAAATTGTGGATGCATTGGTGATCATTTTCCAATGTTCTCTCAACTCTGGATCAGTTCATGTGGACTGGAGGGTTGCCAATGTAACTTCACTTTTTAAGAAAGGAGGGAGAGAGAAAACAGGGAATTATAGACCAGTTAGCCTTACATCAGTAGTGGGGAACATGCTTGAGTCAATTATTAAAGTTGTAATAGCAGCGCATTCGGAAAGCAGTGACAGGATCAGTCAAAGTCAGCATGGATGTAAGAAGGGGAAATCATGCTTGACTAATCTTCTGGATTTTTTTGAGGATGTAACAGGTAGAATGGATAAGGGAGAGCCAGTGGATGTGGTGTATCTGGACTTTCAAAAAGCCTTTGACAAGGTCCCACACAAGAGATTAGTGTGCAAAATTAGAACACATGGTATTTGGGGGTAGGGTATTGACATGGATAGAGAACTGGTTGGCAGACAGGAAGCAAAGAGTAGGAATTAACTGGTCCTTTTCACAATGACAGGCAGTGACTAGTGAGGTGCCACAAGGCACGGTGCTGGGACCCCAGATATTTACTATATATATTAACGATTTAGACGAGGGAATTAAATGTGACATCTCCAAGTTTACGGATGACACAAAGCTGGGTGGCAGTGTGAGCTGCGATGAGGATGGCATGAGGCTGCGGGGTGACTTGGATAGTAAGTAAGTAAGTAAGTAAGTACATTTTATTTATATAGCACGTTTAAATCAACTCGCGTTGAAACCAAAGTGCTTTACATAGAAGAAATAATTAGGTTTCTGAACATCCGTAGAAAAATTAAAAAAAATTAAAATTACACGACACATTATAAAATTTATTCAGTCTTGTTTTTGAATAATATAATATGTAAAATTTTAAATTGAATTAGGTTATGTCTTACATTCATTGAACATTTGTTTACATATAATAATTTTTTATCCCATCTATCGTTCGGAATTTTTATCAATAACTCTTGTTCCCAGTCTCTTCTAATTGCTTCTGTCGTTGGTGTTTCTATATTTAGAATTATATTATATAAGTAAAAAATTTTTCAAATGTTTCCCCCATCTGCGACAAATGTCTAACTCAAAATGCCACTATAGCACATTCCTTTGTCTCTTGTTCAAAACTGTATACATTTTGGAATGAAATTTTTGGAATTTTTACAAAACTATTTAACACAAAATTGAACCCCAATACGGAATTGATTATCTTTGGATCAATGGAAGAGGGAAGTAAACTAACTATATTCCAAGAAGCTTTTCTTAATTAAGGTCTAATAACAGCGAAAAAACTTATACTTAAATTTTGGAAAAACGCACCTACGCCAACATTCAAAATGTGGATCTCAAACATGTCTGAAACACTACATCTTGAAGAAATGAGATTCCTCTTACTAGGCAAAGTAGACCAATTCTTAAAGATTTGTTGCTTGTTTATCAACTTTATACAAGCATATGGTGCAACATAACATAACCTTAGAAATTAAATGGTTTAGAACTGGGTGAGGGATGGGCAAAAATATGAGATAGGTAGATCTCTCCTAATCTCTCTTTTCTTTTTACTTTTTCCTTCTCTTTCAATCTTTTAACTTCTCACCTCTGTCCTTTATTTTGTTTTGTTTTCTGTTTCTACTCGCTTGTCTATCTATTCCGACACTCTTTATTTCTTTTTCTCTCACTGTTTTTTTATTATTGAACCAAAAGTATGAAGTTGTACAAGAATGATAATATGTATTTATGTATTAGGTACTTAAGTACCAGACTACTGTACTTACTTCTAACAAAAATAAACAAAAAAAAAAAAAAGAACATTATAAAATTTAACATGAACGTCCCCCCACAGCAGAATCAAAAATTTCCACTGCGGGGAAAGGCACTAGAAAGTTCAGTCCTCTTCCTCTGTGATCACCCGAGGCCGGGGCCTATTTGTGGCATCCGCAGCCAGTCCGATGTTTTCAGGCCCTCTTGCCGGGAAGATGGAACTCCGGCGTCGGGTGAACACTCCTCAGCGGCTTGGAATGTCTGGAACGGCCGCTTCCTCCCCGGAGACCGCGGCACCCGTAGTCCTCAGGCCGCGCTGGTCGGAGCTCCAACGCTGGCGTTCTCGGCGAGAGATCCCAGGCTCCGCGGTGTTTTAAATCCAGCGCCGCCTGCGGCTGGACGCTCCGCAGACCGCAGTTCCTCGATGTTGGAGTCGGCGGTCACAGCACTCCGCAGCTTACCGCACGGCGACCCGGGTAGGGTATCGCCCGCTCCGTGACGGTGTTTCAGTGTTACCTGTAGTTTCAACGAGGGCCCCCTTCATCTTTCTAAACTCCAGTTTGATATTTCTCAGGCCTGTTTTTCATTTTATCCTCCTCCCAGTCTATCACCATCAGGACAGGCAGCATCTCTGGAGAGAAGGAATGGGTCATGTTTCAGACAGAAGATGGGTCTCGACCCGAAACATCACCCATTCCTTCTCTCCTGAGATGCTGCCTGTCCCGCTGAGTTACTCCAGCATTTTGTGTCTGTAAATTCCAGTATTTACATCCCTTAGTCCGTTCCGTGAAAACACCAACAAGAATACTTTAAATCATCCTTTATTTCACCATGGTGACCAGGTTTCTCTGTACTGCCCTGGGAAGCTCTGATTCGAGGCCAATAACTACAGTATCACATGGTTATACATGTGGGGACAATATTTCCATCCAATTACAATCATACACAGCAGAATACATCTTAGGCAATTACAATAGCATTAAGCATCACATAAACATCACATGTTTTCCAGAAAAAACAATGTCACAGCAAGGATTTATAAAACTGAACTAAATTATGTAAAAATAAAGAAATTAAAACTTAACTCGGAATACTTTGACCTTAGTCCTAAAGTATCCCCAATTCCACATATTCTCATGTCTATCTTATAGATAGGATAGGTTTGGGCGTCATGGTGGAGCAGTGGTAGAGTTGCTGCCTCACAGCGCCAGAGGCCCTGGTTTAAACCAGCATCTGCATTTACTTCATACACCCAACACCATCAGGACCGCAGTAGGTGACGGAGGCATCTTTGCACTTGCTCCTTCCCACTGGGCGCCAGGGATGGGAGTCAACTCTGGTCATCTCAGTGAGCTTCAAGATATCAGTAACGCTTCATTCATTTCCAGGCTTGGCGGGATATTGGTCTTCCTCTGTCCACGACCAGCAATGAGGCCTGCAAAATGTATGATGCTGTTCTGACGCAGGTAAGCCTTCTATACTTCTGAAATTAATTATCAGTTCATCAGTTTAGTTTATTGTCACGCGTACTGAGGTACAGTGAAAAGCTTTTGTTACGTGCTGACCAGTCAGCGGAAAGACAATACATGGTTACAATCGAGACATTTACGATGTGTAGATACATGATAAACACGTAACCTTTAGTGCAAGGTAAAGCCAGCAAAGCCCGATAAATGTTGCTGTAGGAGTAGTGATTTAAAATTATGGAGCGATTGTAAAATGTGAGTGTAGATCTGCTGCTGTGGCTAGCAGGCAAATAGTCGCCTGGTTTGGGTGCCATCTTGATTGATTAAGGTTTATTTAAATAGGGACAGGTACAAAAACATAGATACACTTGAAACAGTCATCTGATATATGCATCATAGTGTTTTTAGCCAAAGCTAATTTGCAACACTTGTTCCTAGTGTTGGAAGTGTTGTCCATTAAATCTAGTATTCCCCATGTCCTGAACATTGTAAGCTCCCTGAGGGTTGCACAGGGCAGAAGCTCCCTGAAAGCCAGACCCCGGCAGCAGGCTTGGCTTGCCCGCCCTGGAACTGGGAACCGGCCTGGGAGCCTCGTACAAGGCGCGGCTTGGGTCGTCTCCGGCCCGCCCCCAAGTGTGGAAGGAGTCGGTCGATGGAAGCTGGTCAAAGGGCCGTTGAAAAGGAACCAGGGGGGGGTCTTACCTTCCACGCCCTCAAGGTTGACTGTAGGAGGTGCTCCCGGGGCAGGAAGGCTGAAGGCGGCCGTGCGAGGAGTGGGACGACGATTCGCTGGCGATCCAAAGGGGCCTTTATGGCCAGCTGCAGCTGGAACTTTGAAAATGGCTTCAAAACCTGGCGACGCAGGGGACTCAGTGGACTGTATCTATACATTCTGTACTTAATCAGGGATTGTGAATATGTACCGCAATAATCTTACTGATCTTTACACAAGGAAAATAATTTCAGTATACCTTGGTTTGCTTTAGAATAATTTATTATAAAGAACCTTTGAGCCATCATCGTTATATTGAGGATAGACACAAAAAGCTGGAGTAACTCGGCGGGTCAGACTCTGGAGAAAAGGAATAGGTGACATTTCTTCTTTTTGTGTCCATTTTCGGGATAAACCAGCATCTGCAGTTCCTTCCTACACACATCGTTATATTGAGAATTCCATTTAAATGTCAGCCCATCTCTTTGATGGTGACATTAATATTCCCTCCATCTCCTTTTTGCTGAAAATTGAGATTTTATACTATGATCAAATTATGTTGAAACGGGTGGGCTCTGTAGGTTGTGAAAGAAGGAGGAAGACTGGGGAAAGCGGAAATGTTGATGGGTTTGTAAAGAATAATGAAATGTAGAAAGAGCCCAATGGAGGAAAATATAGATATCTTTTCATAAGTTAATGAAGTGGAATTAGGCCATTCGGGCTATCATGGCTACCCCGCCATCTTTTGGAGAAGGGACTGAGAATCAACAAACATTAAAAACTACCCAAAGTGGAGGCCAAGGATAATGATGGTGCAGAGTGCACAGCGCCAGAGACCCGGGTTCTATCCTGACTACTGTACGGGTGCTGTCTGTACGGAGTTTGTACGTTCTCCCCGTGACCGCGTGGGTTTTCTCCAGGTGCTCTGGTGTTCTCCCACACTCCGAAGACGTGCCGGCTTGTACGTTAATTGGCTCCTGCAAATTGGTGATTGTCCCTTGTGTGTAGAACAATGCTGGTGTACAGGGTGATCACTGGTTGACGGAGTGATGGTCTCAACCCTCCTCTCCATCGAAAGCCTCTACATGAGGCTCTGCCTCAAGAAGGCGGCATCTATCATCAAGGATCCCCACCATCCGGGCCTTGGCCTCTTTTCACTGCTTCCTCCGAAGCGTGAAGTCCCACACCACCAGGTTCAGGATAGTGGGCCGATGGTTGGCATGGACCAGGCAGGCTGAAGGGCTTGTTCCCAGACTATCTCTCAACTAAACTTAACCCAGGTTCAAGAATGGCGACTTTCCTACAACTTTTTAATACTGAAGATATGAAAGTGAATTAGGTGTCAAATTAAATATATTTTTATGCTTTATCTGATGGGATAAATTGCAGACTTGATTTTTTTAAATCTCAAAATGTTGTAACATTGCTATCCACAGTGGATCAGATGGAAGAATATTCCAAGTTTTGGAGGAATTGAGGGTTGCATGTCTAAACTACAAGCTGCAGATCCAGACTTTGGTGAGTAGGAAGTTCAGTTATCGGCTGATGCCCCAACATTTTGAAAGGTTGAGGCTGTGAAATAAGAAATTGCCTGCAATCATTAAATGGTAGCAAGTAGATCAAATATCAATATTGCAATCATAATTGGAAAGCATAAAAAATTCTGAAAGAAAACATTTGGACAAAGGAAATTGTAATTGGCTTTAAAAAGCCTTAATATTGAAGAAATATAATTCAGTCTGAAGAAGGGTCTCGACCCGAAACGTCGTCTGTCTCCGCTCCTTAGATGCTGCTGCACCCGCTGAGTTTCTCCAGCCTTTTGTGTACCCTCGATTCTCCAGCATCTGCAGTTCCTTCTTTAAAACTCAATATGAACCAGTTTTGGCAGATTTCACAAAGGTTTGAGCACTGTGTTACAAACTGACCTTGAGTTTTAGGTCTCTATAAATTGCGGGTGAGAAAGTTGACATAGAGCCATTGTCAACAAATGATCGATGGACTCAGTGGGCTAAAGGGCTTGTTTCCATGCTGTATCTCTAAACTAAACTAAACTAAACCAAACAAAATAAAACTAAACTAACTGAAACTAAACTAAACTAATTAAGTAATTGAGGGAGAGGTTGAGTAGGCTGGGACTTTATTCCTTGGAGTGCAGGAGGATGTGGAGTGATCTTATAGAGGTGTATAAAATCATGAGAGGAATAGATCGATGCACAGTCTCTTGCTCAGAGTGGGGTAATCGAGGACCAGAGGACATAGGTTTAAGATGAAGGGGAAAAGATTTAATAGGAATCCGAGGGGTAACTTTTTCACACAAAAAGGGTGGTGGGTGTATGGAATGAGGTGCCAGAGGAGGTAATTGAGGTTGGGACTATCCCAACATTTAAGAGACAGTTAGACAGGTACATGGATAGGACAGGTTTGGAGGAATATATTATAGGAGCAAAGAGGTTCTTCTGTAGTTGTTCAGGGCCCTAGTGAAACCACACCTGGAGTATTGTGTGCAGTTTTGGTCTCCAAATTTGAGGAAGGACATTCTTGCTATTGAGGGAGTGCAGCGTAGGTTTACAAGATTAATTCCCGGGATGGCGTTGATAAAATGGAGCGGCTGCGCTTGTATCCTCTGGAATTTAGAAGGATGAGAGGATATCTTATTGAAACATAAGATTATTAAGAGATTGGACACTCTGCAGTGGTTCTCAACCTTGTTTGCCCCATGCACCCCTTTCACCATAAGTCAGAATGTCATTCCCCCCCTCCTTTCCAAGATTGTCTGCCTCAAAAAGTGCATTCCAAATAATATGCAAAGGCAATAAAAAGATCAACATTCTAACAGTTTGAGTTTGCTAATCTCTGGTTCCAATTCCCCCCCTGAAAACCTGAAATTCCCCCTCTGGGGGGAATTCCCCCCTGGTTGAGAACCCCTGCTCTAGAGGCAGGAAACATGTTCCCGATGTTGGGAGAATCCATTACATCATAGCCGAATGGTCTACTCCTGAACCTATTGCCTATTGTCTATTGATATGGGCCAACACAGGCAGGTGGGACTGGTGTAGCTGGGACATGTTGGGTCGGCGTGGGCAAGTTGGGCTGAAGGGCCTGTTTCCACACTGTGTCACTATGACTCTAGTTTGAGTTCCTGTGCAGGGTTGGGCTACCTGTCAGATGGACCTTGGTATCAGGGCACAACATAATACCAAATAAAGGTCTCACAGCTTATCACTTCTATTTAAAGGTGTTACAATTCTTGGATGGGTAAAAACCTGGAAATGGTCATATAAGAAAAGACAACCTCTAAGGGCTAAAGGAATCAATGGATATGGGGAAAAAGCAGGAACGGGGTAATGATTTTAGATGATCAGCCATGACCATGTTGAATGGCAGTGCTTGCTCAAAGGGTTGAAAGGCCTACTCCTGCACCTATTTTTATATGTTTCTATATTTCTGTGTTTCTGTGCTCCTTTCAAACTGCTTCTGTAAAAACGTATTCAAATCCATTTGGTTATATAATGAGTCTGAATAATAGCTGGTGTCATTTGTTAGTCAAAAGTCCCATTAGGTTGGCATAAAATGTTCTAGCAGCAAGCTACAATATAGTTGTATTGGTTAAAGGCAGAACATATATATTAAATATTTCTTATCCAGCACAAACAAGTCAAAGTCAAATTTATTCGTCACATGCACCAACGAAGGCACAGTGAAATGAATTTGCCATGCAGCGATACACTTAAAAAAAGAAACACACAATACCCAATAGAGTTCAACACAAATATCCACCACAGCATTCCTCACTGTGGTGGAAGGCAACAAAGTTCAGCCATTCAGCAAAGGTCAGTCCTCCCCCATTCATCCGTGGTCAGGGCCATGAACCCTCCGTGGGCGCCGCTACGGATGGCCGGATGTACAGGACCTCCCGGGACGGTCGAACACACTCCGCGGCTTGGAGCGCCCAAAACGGCACTCTCCTACCGGAGACTGCGGCTTTAGGATGTTATAGGCTTCATGCCGGTGGACGGAGCTCTTCTCCGGCGATCCCTGGCAAGGGATCCGTTGCTCCGGATGGTCAGTACACGCCATGCCTACGGCTAGAAGCTCCGTGGTCCTTTCTGGCGACCCCAGGCAAGGGTTCGCCCCCCGCTCCGCAATGGAAAAGTCCACGCTGCGCCCGCTGGGGAAGCTCTGTGCCCGACCCCGGGAAAGGCCCCTCCAATCCAAGCTGCTAGGCCCACGAGGGAGGCGGAGAACCGACATGAAAATATCGCCTCTCCGTCGAGGAAGAGACTGGAGAACTGTTTCCCCCTTTTCCCCTCCACCACCCCCCACACAAGACATACTGAGAGACACTAAAACAGACATTTGGACTCACTAAAAAAAAACAAAAAAGAAGAAAAAACGAACAAGCTGCTGGCAGGGCAGCCGACTGGCAGCACCCCAAACCGACCAACCAATGGCATAATACTTATCAAATGCCATTATCCCCGTGTGTTCCTCTCATCCTACTGTCATAGATTCAAAGAGCACTGGAAAAAGGTCCTATGGCCCAACTAATCCATTCCAACCAAAATGCCCCATCTAAGATGGTCCCACCTGCCCACATTTGGACTACATCCCTCTAAATCTTACTTATCCATGTACCTCTCCAAGTGTTTTTTAAATGCTGTTTAAAATGCTGTTGCCTCAACTACCTCCTCTGACAGCTCATTCCATTTACCCACCATCCACTTTGTAGAAACTGTTGCCGCTCAGGTTTGTATTACATCTTGTCCCTCTCGCCTTCAACCAATGTGCTCTGGTTCCCGATTCCCCTACTCTGGGTAAAAGACCCTGTGCATTATCTATCCTCCCTGAATGACAGCGTGGGACTTCATTGAAACTTACAGAATAAGGAAAGGCATAGATAGAGAGGATGTTTCCACTGGTTGGAGAGTCTAGGACCAGAGGTCATAGCCTCAGAATTAAAAGGCGCTCTTTTAGAAACGAGGTGAGGAGGAACATCTTTAGTCAGAGGGTGGTTAATCTGTGGAATCTATTGCCACAGAGGGCTGGGGAGGCCGTCTGTGGGATTTTTAAGGCAGATATAGACAAATTCTTGATTAGAACGGGTGTCAAGGGTTATGGGGAGAAGGCAGGAAAATGGGATTAGGAGGCAGAGATTCATGATTGAATGGCAGAGTGGACTCGATGGGCCGAATGGCCTAATTCTACTTCTATAACTTGTGACCTCGTCTCAATTGATCGTACTGGAGCATGTTGTCTGTCTCTCTCGTACTCTATACTTTGAATTTTTTTTTCTTTGTTATCACTTGTCAACTAATGAGTTCCTTTTATTATTTGCACTGCTGGTAGAGTTGCTGTCATTCGGGAGCTGTCTGTGTGGAGTTTGCACTTTCTTCCTGTGATCGCATGAGTTTCCTCCGGGTGCCCCGGTTTCCTCTCTCATCCCCAAAAATGTGCCGGTTTTAAAGATAATTGGCCTTTATAAAATTGCCCTGAATGTGAAGTGAGTGGTTGAGCAAGTGGGATAGCATAGAAACAGAACTAGCATGGAAGCGGGATGAAAACTCGTATGAAAGTTGGCGTGGGCTCGGTGGCCGAGTTTCCATACTGTATCTCTAAACTAATGTGACAATTGGACTGAGAGAAGGAAACAACGAGAATGATGCAGAAAATAGATGACAGATACATAGAAACATAGAAAATAGGTGCAGGAGTAGGCCATTCGGCCCGTCGAGCCTGCCACGCCATTCAATATGATCATGGCTGATCATCCAACTCAGTATCCTGTACCTGCCTTCTCTCCACACTCCCTGATCCCTTTAGCCACAAGGGCCACATCTTACTCCCTCTTAAATATAGCCAAAGAACTGGCCTCAACTGCCTTCTGTGGCAGAGAATTCCACAGATTCACCACTCTGTGTGAAAAATGTTTTCCTCATCTCGGTCCTAAAGGAATTCCCCCTTATCCTTAGACTGTGACCCCTTGTTCTGGACCTCCCCAACATCAGGAACAATCTTCCTGCATCTAGCCTGTCCAACCCCTTAAGAATTTCTATAAGATCCCCCCTCAGTCTTCTAAATTCTAGCGAGTACAATTCAGGACATGAGTTCAACAAATTTCAAATCATGAGATTTATAGACGGATGCTACAATTAATAATATCCTTACTTATTTTTTCTAAATAGAGTCAGAATTCTTTCCCTAAAATGATAAATTCGATTACCTTAAGATGAGAGGGGCAAAATTTGAAGGAAATATGCGGGCCAAGTTTTCTAAACAGAGGTTGTTGGCTGCTGTAGCTGTGGAGGCAGAGACAATAGTGGCAGAGTTTTGGGTGGGCACTTGGCATTGCAGGGAAAGGAGGGATAAAGAGCAAGTGCGGGCAGGTAAGAATTGGTCTTGGCATCAGGTTCGGCATGGACAATGTGGACCGAAGGGCCTGTTCATGTGTTGTACTGTTCTATGTTCTATGTTCCTTTTACTCTACATTTCGCTTTCACTGTTTAGTTTAGTTTGCACGTTCAGCGCGGGAGCAGGCTCTTAGGCCCACCAAGTCCACGCCGACCAGCGATCCCCGCAAACTAACACCATCCTACACGCCAGGACAATTTTACCATTTTTACCCAAAGCCAAAATAACGTACAAACCTGTAAGTCTATGTTAGTGTGGGAGGAAAAGGAGCACCCGGAGAAAACCCACGGGGTCTCGGGGAGAACGTACGATCTCCGTACAGAGTCGGGATCAAAACCGGGTCCCCGTCGCTGTGAGGCAGTAACCTTACCTACTGCGCTACTGTGCTGCCATTTTCCCACTGCTTTGCTTGTCCATTGTGCCCATATGCTTGTCTTTCTCAGTGATGGGACATGTAATAAAGAACGGACTAGACCTGCTTGGCACAGGCCGCTCTGTGTTGATCGATAAACATCTTGACTCTGCTGTCAAGAAGATGGTTAGACTTTCAAAGGCACGTGACATCACTGAGCGTGAACGACTCCATGTGGAGGCACTGGACTTGTTTGGCAAAGGGTAAGTGAACTCGCTGGATAACCTTTCTTCTCCAGCTGAAGTGTCGCTCTTGTTTTGGGGCAGTTGATAATCAGGTTTTGAAACATTCACCGGGCTGATCAACTTCATGTGAAATACGGTTTTGGTGCGGGAGTACTAAGGTCTTCAGGCCCATCAAGTCTACTCCGCCGTTCAATTGTGGCTGATCTATCTTTCCCTCCTAACCCCATTCTCCTGCCTTCTCCCCATAACCCCCGACAGCTGTACCAATCAAGAATCTGTGAGTAAATTTGGGCCCCAGATCTGAGGAAGGAGCTGGCTCTGGATAGGGTCCAGAGAAAGTTTACAAGAATTATCCCAGGAATGAGGGGGTTAGCATATGATGAGTGCTTGACAGCACTGGGCTTCTACCCGCTGGAGTTTAGAAGATTGAGGGGGGACCCCTCATTGAAACTTACTGAATAATGAAAGGCATAGATAGAGTGGATGTGGAAAGGATGCTTCCACTGGTGGGAGAGTCTCGGACCAGAGGTCATAGCCTCAGAATTAAAGGGTGCTCTTTTAGAAAGGAGGTGAGGAGGAACTTCTTTAGTCAGAGGGTATTTAATCTGTGGAACTCATTGCCACAGAGGGCTGTGGAGGCCAAGTCATTGGATATTTTAAGGCAGAGTTAGACAAGTTCTTGATTAGAACGGGCATCAAGGGTCATGGGGAGAAAGCAGGGAAATGGGATTATGAGGCAGAGATCAGCCATGATTGAATGGTGGAGTAGACTTGATGGGCCGAATGGCCTAATTTTACTATAACTTGTGGAATTGTGAAATTAGATGGACAAATCTTTAGATTGGTAATCATCCACGCTGGGAATTTTCCTATATCTATTACCATAACTGTTGAATACACAAAGTGCTGGATTAACACAATGGGTCAGGTGGCATTCTGGAGAAAGGATATTTCGGGACGGGACCCTTCTTCAGACTGAAACTGTCCCGACCCGGAACGTCACCTATCCATGTTCTCTAGAGATGTCACCTGACCTGCTGAGTTATAGCCCTGTCCCACTGTACGAGTTCATTTAAGAGCTCTCCCGAGTTTAAAAAATAAAATCAAACTCGTGGAAGCACGTAGAATGTACGTAGCGGGTACGTCGGAGCTCAGGGACGTCCCTTAGCAGCTCATAACGCTAAAGGCAAGTACTCGGGAAACAGCTCGGGAAGACTCATGAAGATTTTTCAACATGTTGAAAAATGTCCACGAGAGCCCCGAGTAGCGACGAGCAGCCATTACCGTAAATCTCCGAGTTTGCATCAGGGCAAACTCAGGAGAACTCTTGAATGAACTCGTACAGTGGGACAGGGCTTTTACTCAGTCTTTGTATTGACTAATGCATTGTCTATCCGCTGACTGGTTAGCACACAACAAAAATCTGTTCACTGTACGTCAGTACACGTGACAATAAACTAAACTAAACTGATAAAACTGCTGTATAATGCATTTAAGATTTTGAAATAAATGGCAAAACTAATTCATGCACGTAGAGTGGGGCTTGCATTGATATTCTTCTGAATTATTTTTAGGGCTCTTCCAAAAGCATGTGAAGTCTGGGAAGACATCCTTTTGTATCATCCAACCGATATCCTGGCAATTAAGTTATTGTGCGAGTCCTACTTTTTTCAGGGCAAGAGCACAGAATTAAGAGACTCTGTCGCCAGAATCCTTCACCACTGGACACCACAAATTCCATTATATGGGTAAATATATCTTAATATCAATTAATACTAATAAATGGAGCCAAAGACCACAGAAAGAGGCCCTTCAGCCCAATTTCACAATCATACTTTATTAGCCAAGTATGTTTTGCAACATACGAGGAATTTCATTTGCCAAGTCAGTCATACAAATAAAAAGCAACAGAACAAACAAAACACATTTTAACATAAACATCCAGCACAGTGACTCCTCCACATTCCTCACTGTGATGGATAGAAGGCGAAAATAAGTTCAATCTCTTCCCTTTACTCTCCCTCAGTCGGGGGCCTCAAGCCCACCGTTTGCGGAATGATCTTGACTCCCGTAGCCGGCGGCGTTTTGGGCCCTCCGCGACGAGGCGATCAGCTCTTGCATCGGGGTGATGACAGCTCCCCCGCGCTGGGTGATCGAGCCCCACGTCGGGGCCGGTCGAGCCTCTGCTGTTCGTTGGAACTTCCGACTAGCCTCTCCTGACTGCGAGCTCCGCAGTAAGTCTGGAGGCCGCGGTTGGAGCGATCCCAGGCAAGGATCGACTCCGATGTTAAGTCCACGCTCCGCAGAGGTGCTCCAATTCCAGTCCGAGGAGGCCTCCAGCTCCAGTAGGCCGCAGAGCGACCGGAGATGCGATCCGGGAAACATCGCGTCTCCGGCAAGGTAAGAAACTGAAATTAAAAAGTTGATGTGAATGGGTGGTTGATGGTCATCGTGGATGCAGTGGGCCGAAGGGCCTGTTTCCATCCTGTATCTCTGAACTAAACTCTAAGCTAAACTAAACTAAGCAGAAGCTACACAGGAGCTTGAGGAAAAGTTTCTGATAATTTAACAAGGCATATTTTAATCTTTAAAAAGCAATAATTAATTCAACAATTTCAGATAAACCAGACATAACCTGTTTTTCCAGTTTGTATAAAATTTGCCTGAGGAACTTTGAGGAAAGATCAGTCAATGTTATTTTCACTCAACACTTCTCTGTCTACCTGTAGAACAGCACAATAATAGCAAGATTAAATGATAATTTACCAGTTTGAAGTTTGATCTTTATTTTATGAGTAGTTAAGATGAGGGACTATGTGAAGAACCCCGTACAGCCATGCGTGCGTCAATCTTCAAAACAACGGTGTGAAATCACAGATAATAGTGACTGAAGTATAATAGTAAGAACAAAACTAGAACTACCAGATGACATTTATGAGGGTTGGGAGTGGAGGGCACGTAGTCCCTCATCTTAACTCATAAAATAAAGATCAAACTTCAAACTGGTAAGTTCTCGTTTAATCGTACTATTTAACTTCAGAGTCACGCGAGTGACTACGTGAAGACTTCAAAGCTCTGTGATTTCATGCTGTGTGAAACGAGTATACACAACCACAGCTGCTTCATTGACAAATGAAGGGAAAACATTCATAATGCATACAGTCATGACATAGATGTAAAACATGCTGATGCTGTAAATAATATTTCAATCTCTCACCCAGATGTAAAAATATAAACAGAACATAAATAGAGTTAACATATACCCCTGGTTCAGCAATGGGTCATTACAGATGTTTGGAGATTCGTTCGATGGACCATGCTGCAGCCGTAACAATGCGACCCAGCGGAACATAAATACCCTTGCTGCTGATGTTGTAGCAACCCTGGTGGAATGAGATCTGGAATCAGAATCCATTCCTACATAACACAACTCCGTTTTTTTCATCTGGAATGGCCTGAACAATAAGTTCTCCCAAATTTTTTGTGACTAACAACATTGCTAGTCCAGAACTCCAAGGCTCTTGATGACCTTGACATATTGTTGTATATATGTGTGCTTACCTTATCAAAGTTCCCCTGGTATGCCTGTGACTATTTTGAGATCTGACCCCCTTCTGGTCTGCTCAAGTATTTATAACATAATATTATAATTTACAGACGTTATCATCCTGTACCACCACAATTATGTAGCGACTGAGCCTGCTGCACTAAACCAGTGCCAGAAGGATAATTACCTAATAAACTCCAGCCAAATTTAAGGATATAACTGCAGCCTCCTGGTGAAATAGTGTTCACAAATGTCAACATCGCATATGGCATTGTACTGGTCCTGGGACCTATATTGAAGATATCCTACCCCTTGATAACCGGTGTGGACCCGACAGAGCGAGTCTTGTTTGCTACAGCCAACTCAATGAGAAAGCTCATTGACCCAATTAATGGCCGTATAACTCCATAATTAACAAACGATTTAGCATGAACTCGAAACATTAGCAATTAATACAATTTTCAATGGAACATGAGCATAACAAACTCTCACCCCTGGAAAAGAAAATTCTGTGGTTTGGTGCTATGCAAACATTTTGAACACATAGAAGGATAGATGTAACAACCCAAACCTTAGGGCAGTTTATTAAACCTGCAGAACATAATTTGAGTTTATCATGCAACAACTGATTTCCCAAACCTCAGGCTGAACCAGCAAATTACATTTAAAATAACCAAATAAGGTTAGATTATTATTTGCGACAAATCGGGAATCAATTTGCATAATCACACAATAGGAACCTTAAGGGGCCCTCTTAATGACTTTATTTGAAACCTTGATTGATGAAGCAAAATGGAGGGAGCCATAAAAGACCTTCCTTTTCCTTTTAGCGAGAATGTATCTTTCGCCACTGTTATGCCACATATTTTGCAACCAATGAAATAAACATGAAACCAACATATATATTAGGTGTTCCATTTAACCAGAATTTCATAATACAGTGTGATTCAACACCAATTCTGTGTTGCCATTAACCTAAACTTGATGATTCACCTGTGACAACAAGATATGTAACCATTCCAGGGGTCTTTAACTGATTGCACCCTCGTGACTAACATATGCCATCATCATAATGTCTGAAGAAGGGTCTCGACCCGAAACGTCGCCTATCTCCTTCGCTCCTTAGATGCTGCTGCACCCGCTGAGTTTCTCCAGCATTTTGTGTAACCATCATAATGTATCAACCTGAACCTGAACATCACAATATGCACATTTGTCCAATCACTCTTTAACCCATACAATGCCCGTAGGGTCTATAGATAGTTGATACCCATAACAGAAATTTTTGCAAATCATGCAAGTCTGCTCCACCTCCAAACTCAAGATGATATTTGCAACTTGGTATCTGCCGGAAACAGCAAATGTGGCCCGATTTCCAAACCAGTCTTGCAAGACAATCTTGGTCCTTCTACTGAACCTGCGCAATTCTAACCTGCTTGAAAAGTTAGTACAGTCCATTTTACATGGTTAGACCCCTCAAAATAGCTGATAATGTCTCAATCATTTGTAATGCATAACTAAGTGTACACCTTACCAAGCTGTAAGTGGTCCCTTAATTGTAGAGTAGCACAGGTACAGTGCATGGAACCTCTGGCCAGCTTTCATGCTGCCACCAACTTCAGTGAACCGCTCACTGCCAATAAAGACGTGGGGTGCATTGTCACCAAAACTATGAAACCTTGCTCATTCCAATAGCTTGTGCTTTGTCCTCCAGGTTTCGCCTATGGAAAGGCTTACCTGAATAGAAGATTCGGCAGCCAATTGTAATGTCCCCCTGAGAGTGGTATTCACTGCATATGTGTTTGGGATGGTAACTTTCTTGCCAGGCATAGACCTCTGTCACATGCCCTGTATCCCCTTGGGCATGCTCTATGGCTATACCCTCAGACTCGGCATTAGACTATACCGATCCCACATGCTCTCCTCTTACATGAGGGAGCCATTAAGCAGCCCTGTTACAAGGTGCTGCTGGCGCAGCTTCAGCAATACGCCGACTTTGCCATGGCCCCTGCGTCAGACCAATACTGACGCAGCATGCTCTCCTCCTACATGAGGGAGACCTTAAGCAGGCCTGCTAAAAAGCGCTGCTGACACAATTTCCCATTTAGGGCCATTAGCACCATTTTACAATATAATTAAAGATTTACTTAACAACAACTGGAGCAGTAATGAATACTGTTTGTCCATCATTGTGACTTTATTAATTTCAGCTGGTGAAACAAGGTGTGTTAGCAATGACCTATATGGCACTTAATATTTAACCATTTAACAAAATAAATTGTCTTACTTGCACAGCTGAATCACATCTATACTATTAACAATTAATCTAACGACTAGAAAAGCTGTTTTATAACTGTTACCAGAGTCTATTGACTGCCATCTGTTGCCCAGGCCGGCGTCACGGCCAATTGAATACCTAAAAGTGAATCCCAACATAGTCTATTTGATAGACTTAATCTAACTGGATAGAGGAGCCCAATTTCTCAAATATAGTTTGAGACTTAACAGTGGATTTTAAACTGTGAATAGTTTTCTTTTAATGCTTTTTTGTCATCATTCTGTTATATTGCCTTATCCTAACAATGACCTCTCATCCCCCATGATCACTGTAAATGGGAATACCCTACTAAACAGCTATTCCCATAAAGCAGCCCTGAAGAAGGTACCGCTGGCGCCCATGAAGCAGCCCTGAACAAAGGTGCTGCTGGCGCGGCCTTTCCCAAAGGCCAGTATTTGCCATAGATTTGGCGTTCTCATGAAGCAGCCCTGAGCAAAGGTGCTGCTGGCATAACTTCTCCAATAGGCTAGCCTGCCGTAACTTGGCATCCCCATGAGCAGTCCTGAGCAAAGGTACTGCTGGCACAGCCTCTTCAATAGGCTGGCACTGCCATAAACTTTACTGTTGATCCAACTCCTGCTGATTATATATATATAATATATACCCGCGGTACCCTCCCGGCACCCGGGCTAATCATTTATGCGAATTAAACCCCATTTCTTGGTGACTACTGCGGTCTGGGAACCGCATACACTTGGGTTTCCCCTCCACCGGGAACCCAGGCTGACCGTTCAGGGGTCAGTTAAGCCCCATCCCTTAGGGACTACTGCGGTATGGAACCACACTATTCTCCGGTATCCCCTCCCCAGGAACCCAACGTGTGGAGTCACCGACCGACTTATCAGTGACTCCGATCGCTAACCCGACATTCCCAGCTCTCCGTTTCTGCAGTCGGGCCAAGGTTTTCGCCCAAAGCCCTAGGCTGGTTCACCCGTCGGCCTCGCGACCATCTCGTAAAAACCTCGGAGGTTCCTGCAGGAGACCTACAACAGATAAGAAATAGCACTTACCTGAAACTTGTTTAGACTTACCATTGGAGGAGCTGCGCTGCTCCACAGTCGTCTGCACGAAAGCGTCTGACGCAATGACGCATGAATGGCTGTACGGGGTTCTTGAAGTAGTCACTCACGTGACTCTGAAGTAAAACAGGTATTTTGGTTCACAATGTTTGTGCCAAACATGTAACCAAGATAAACTAATCACATTTGCCTGCATATGATCCACATACCAATTGTGGAACGTTCCAGGCACCTACCACCCTCTGTGTAAAAATAAAATCTTGCCCTGCACATCTCCTTTAAACTTGTCCCCTCTCATAAAGCTGGACCCTCTGGAGCCTAAGGAAAAACTCTTTCACCCAGAGAGTTGAGGAAAAACATTTTCACCCAGAGAGTTGTGAATCTGTGGAATTCTCCGCCACAGCAGGCAGTGTTGGCCAATTCACTAATATTAGATTATCAGCCATAATCATATTGAATGGCGGTGCTGGCTCGAAGGGCTGAACGGCCTAATCCTGCACCTATTTTTCTATGTTTCAATGTTTCTAATCATTGGCATTTCCGCCCTGGAGAAAAAGTTCTTGACTCTCTACCCAATCTATTCTTCTCATAATTTTATATAGGTCTTTCAGGTCTCTCCTCAATCTCCAATGTTCCAAAGGAACCAATCCAAGTTGGTCCAATCTCTTCTTGTAGCTAATACTACCGAATCCAGACAGCATTCTGTTAAACCTCTTCTGCATCTTCTCCAAAACCTTCATAAGGTCATTTGATAGGAGCAGAGTTAGGACATTTGGCTCAGCAAGTCTACTCCGTTATTCAATCATGGCTGATCTATCTTTCACTCTCAACCACATTCTCCTGCCTTCTCCCCATAACCCCCGACACCCGCACTGACACTCATATCCATTCTGTAATGTGGTGACCAGAACTGCACGCAATACAATAAACATGGCCAAACCAGGGTGTGAAAGAGATGTATCAGGACTTCCTGACTCTTATATTCAATGGCCCGAGCAATGAATGCAAGCATACTATATTCCTTCTTTACCACTCTGCACACCTGTGCAGCCAACAGCGCTCTGCATATACGATACGATAGAACTTTATTTATCCCAGGAGGGAAATTAATCTGCCAACAATCATAAAGACACAAAAACACAAAATACATGAAACATGAAATTAAAGTGACGAGTGGAATGGATTGGGGATGTGCAAAGATTTGAGTCGGTCTCAATCTACCCCATGACATAAGGGGTCGGAGTTGTTCAGTTTGAAAGCCACAGGGAAGAAGGATCTCCTGTGGCATTCTGTCCTGCATCTAGGTGGAACCAGTCTGTTGCTAAAGATGCTCCTCAGGTTGACCAGTGTGTCATGGAAGGGGTGAGCTGTATTGTCCAGGATGCTCCGCAGTTTGAGGAGCATCCTCCCCGCCAAGACCACCTCCCGTGATTCCAACGCAGCCCCCAAGACACAGCCAACCTTCCTGATGAGTTTGTTGTCTTCCATCAATCATATACATTTACATTTGTTTGTCTTCCATCAACCATGTATATTTGACCCCCTAATGTGCAACACCTCACCCTTGCTTGGACTAAACACTAACTGCCATCATTAAAGTCAATATTGACTGGAATTCAGTTAAAAAGCTACTTTGGTCAGCATGGGCATAATGGGCTGAAGGCTTGTTTCCATATTGAATGTCTCTATGACTCAATTACTAGCGAGATGATACATCAGAGTCAAATGTCGTTGAATTGTACGTTTAACATTGTCTTCTCCTGAACAGTTACTTGCAAGGGATGTATTCGTTTGCGCTGGTGGAGACAAACTTTTTTGATCGGGCAGAGAAAATAGCAAAGGAGGTGAGTGACACGGGCAAGATGGTAGTTTTACTCTCCTCTCAGTGATCACAAGAGAAGAAATGGTACTTTTTTTTTAGAGAGTGAACCGCGGCATTTGGAAAAGGATGGATTGTGAGGGTATATCAGGGCCGTAGTCAAATTTCAATTAGAATAGTACAGACGTGGCAATGGCCGGCACAGTGGCCTTTAGCTGCCTTACAGCGCCAGAGACCCGGGTTCGATCCTGACTATGGGTGTTGTCTGTACGAGTTTGTACTTACGCCCTGTGACCGTGTGGGTTTTCTCCGGGTGCTCTGGTTTCCTCCCACATTCTAAAGAACCTGCAGGTTTGTAACTTAATTGGCCTCATAAAATTGTCCCTACGTAGGATAGAACTAGTGTATGCCTGATCATTGATTGCCGCGGACATGGTGGGCCGTAGGGCCTGTTTCCGTGCTGTATCTCTAAAGTAAACCAATATAAAAAGGAAACTAAACAAAAATTAAACTAAACTAAAAAGATAAAGATAGACCAGTTTGAAATATGATTTAGTAGAAGCATATTGGAAATCAGTACAGTAAAATTCTGGATCACTTAGCCCCTTACATGAGAAGGCAAAGATGGTCAGGAAATTGTCATGTTCTGATCTGACAAACATCTTTCTTGTCACCATCCACAGCAGGTAGTTTCCAGCTATTACTGGGGCGAGGTGTTTTTGTGGTGACCACAAGATACATTTCCAATCTTTCCAGTTGAATATTTCAATAAAAACAGCGTCCACACTTTTCTCTGTTGGGTATAGGTTGGGTGAGTGGGCAAATGCATGGCAGATGCAGTATAATGTGGATAAATGTGAGGTTATCTACTTTAGTGGCAAAAACAGGAAAGTAGACTATTATCTGAATGGTGGCCGATTAGGAAAAGGGGAGATGTAACGAGACCTGGGTGTCATGGTACACCAGTCATTGAAAGTAAGCATGCAGGTGCAGCAGGCAGTGAAGAAAGCGAATGGTATGTTAGCATTCATAGCAAAAAGATTTGAGTATAGGAGCTGGGAGGTTCTACTGCAGTTGTACAGGGTCTTGGTGAGACCACACCTGGAGTATTGCACACAGTTTTGGTCTCCTAATCTGAGGAAAGACATTCTTGCCATAGAGGGAGTACAGAGAAGGTTCACCAGACTGATTCCTGGGATGGCAGGACCTTCATATGGAGAAAGACTGGATAGACTTGGCTTGTACTCGCTAGAATTTAGTAGATTGAGGGGGGATCTTATAGAAACTTACAAAATTCTTAAGGGGTTGGTCAGGCTAGATGCAGGAAGATTGTTCCCGATGTTGGGGAAGTCCAGAACAAGGGGTCACAGTTTAAGGATAAGGGGGAAGCCTTTTAAGACCGAGATGAGAAAATCATTTTTCACACGGAGAGTGATGAATCTGTGGAATTCTCTGCCACAGAAGGTAGTTGAGGCCAGTTCATTGGCTATATTTAAGAGGGAGTTAGATGTGGCCCTTGTGGCTAAAGGGCATCAGAGGGTATGGAGCGAAGGCAGGTACGGGATACTGAGTTGGATGATCAGCCATGATCATATGGCTCGAAGGTCCGAATGGCCTACTCCTGCACCTATTGTCTATGTTTCTATGTTTCTATGTATTGACAAATGGCAATGCTGGCAACACTGGCAAGTCCAGATTACCTTAAGTGCTGGAGTAACTGAACGGGTCGGGCAACATCTCTGGAGGACATGGATAGGCGGCGTTTCGGGTCGGGACCCTTTTTTTTGACTTATCGCAGTAGGGGGGAGAATGCTGAAAAAGGGGTGGGGATTAAAATCGAGTGATAGGTGGATACAAGTGAGGGGGGTTTGAATGGTGGATGGATGGAGTAAGCGACAAAGGCTAGAAGTGAAAATGAGACAAAAGGGAAACAAACGAGGGACATAAGGAGTCAAGGAGACAAAAGATGGAGTTACTTTAACACTTTGTACTTTATTCAAAATTGCAGCATCTGCAGTTCTTTGAGTCTCCACTTTAATTGACCCCACATATACTGGAGACCATTGGAGATCCAGACTTAACACCTGCCGTAGTATGCCACACAACTTTAGTAATAGATTGAATGATATCAATAGTGTAAACAAAATGCGTAGGAAGGATGTGCTGCAGATGCTGGTTTACACCGAAAGTAAACACAAAATGCTCACGTAACTCAGCGGGTCAGGCAGCATTTCTGGAGTAAAGATGCTGCCTGACCCACTGAGTTATTCCAATATTTTGTGTTTATCTTCAGTGTAAATCAGCATCTGCAGGTCCTTCCTGCACATTTTGTCTGCTCCACTGCCAAATCTCCTGGAGGTATGCCTACTTTGCAGAAGTTTCTCCTCCTCTCTCCGACGAGCGTTTTGCACCACCCTCTCTCACTGGACCGCCTCCGTGATTCCTCCCACTCTCCGATTCTGCAGACCTACTCCTTTTCACCAGAGATGCTGCCTGACCCGCCGAGTTACTCCAGCACGCTGTGTCTGTCTTCAATAGTGTCAACGTTTGTTCTCATCTTCTTTTCCTCCTCCTCCTGCAGGCTCTGGCTTCAGCCCCGTCTGACATCTGGTCCATGCACAGTCTCGCACACGTGCACTACATGCGTGCTGATACCGACAGCGGGATAACACTTATGAAGCAGACGGAAGGCAAATGGAATGTAAGCACAAGTGGAGAGAAGTGGGAGAAACCAGCAACTGCAGATACAGAGAAACACACACGAAGTGCTAGAGTAACTCGGCAGGTCAGGCAGCATTCCCGAAGAACATGGACAGGTGACGTTTGGGGTCTTCAGACTTTTTAAAATAAAAAAAAACAGAGGAAAGGCCTCTGTTGAGTTCCGACCAGTCTGCATCTGAAAGAGTGGGGTCGGGTGGGGGGGGGGGGGGGGGAAGGATTGGTGAAAACATAACTATGGTGAGGGTTGGGGTACTGCGGGGGTCTTCAGAAATCTGAAGAAGGGTCACGATCCAAAATATCACTGGGACTAGTATAGAAGGGGCATGCTGGTCGGCGCAGGCAAGTTGGGCCGAAGGGCCTGTTTCCTTGCTGTATGAGTCTATGAATCTATGACCTATCCATGTTCTCCAGGTGATGATGCCTGACCTGCTGAGGTACTCCAGCGCTTTGTGCTTTTTTCCTTTAAAGATAAGTGGTCATCTATGTCATTAGAGAATCAAAAGGGTACATCAAAACACATGTTGCCATGACAATGGAAATGGTATACACTGGTTGGATACTGACATTGGTCTGTCATAAGAAAGTTTCCCTGTTGGGTCTTCTCACAAGGAAGGGAGCAGGTCCAACTTTGGTCATTTTTTGGTTTGGGTTATATACTGTAGCCTATAGCAAGTGAAAAGAAACTGAAAAACAGGTAACCTACCTTTGTTGGAGTCATTCTGGGAATAAAATAGGCAAAGGGTTTGTTGCCTTGAGCAATAATCATTTACATTTGGTTTTGAGATATCAATTAAATTAAGTGTATTTAATAGAAACATAGAAACATAGAAAATAGGTGCAGGAGTAGGCCATTCGGCCCTTTGATCCTGCACCGCCATTCAATATGATCATGGCTGATCATCCAACTCAGTATCCTGTACCTGCCTTCTCTCCATACACCCTGATCCCCCTAGCCACAAGGGCCACATCTAACTCTAATATAGCCAATGAACTGGCCTCAACTACCTTCTGTGGCAGAGAATTCCACAGATTCACCACTCTCTGTGTGAATTATTTTTCTCATCTCGGTCCTAAAAGACTTCCCCCTTATCCTTAAACTGTGACCCCTTGTTCTGGACTTCCCCAACATCGGGAACAATCTTCCTGCATCTAGCTTGTCCAACCCCTTAAGAATTTTGTAAGTTTCTATAAGATCCCCCCTCAATCTACTAAATTCTAGCGAGTACAAGCCAAGTCTAACCAGTCTTTCTTCATATGAAAGTCCTGCCATCCCAGGAATCAGTCTGGTGAACCTTCTCTGTACTCCCTCTATGGCAAGAATGTCTTTCCTCAGATTAGGAGACTAAAACTGTACTCAATACCCCAGGTGTGGTCTCACCAAGACCCTGTACAACTGCAGTAGAACCTCCCTGCTCCTATACTCAAATCCATTTAAGGTCCATAAAGATGGATATTTAGACCGCAAAGAACTGAATGTCGACAACACTGACTGCACTGCCCTTATCAGTTTTAGTTTAGAGATACAGTGCGGAAACAGGCCCTTCGGCCCACCGAGTCCGCACCGACCCGCGATCACCCCGTACACTAATACTATCCTACACACACTAGGGACAATTTTTGATTCATACCAAGCCAATTAACATACAAACAGTTTACGTCTTTGGAGTGTGGGAGGAAGCCGAAGATCTCGTAGAAAACCCACGCAGGTCAACGGGAGCAAGTCCAATTCCGTATAGACAATCACCCGTAGTCAGGATCGAACCGTGGTCTCTGGCGCTGTAGTGACACTACTGCTACGCCACCGTGCCGCCCCTTCGCAATCTTCTTGGTCATCTCTTTTTAAAAAAAAAACTCAATCAATTTAGTGAGATATGACTTCCCACACACAAAAAACTACGAAGACTATCCCTAATCAGTCTCTGCCTTTCCAAATGTTGGTTGATCCTGTAGCTCAGAATCCCTTCTGAGTGTTGGTAGATGTTGTCTCTCATATCACTCTGTTGTTCTCACTGCCAAGAAATGGTGCAAAATATGCTGAATTTATGGAAATATGTGAATAATTCTTTATCTTTTCAATGTTTCACAGGACTGTGTCATGAGTT
This sequence comes from Okamejei kenojei, assembly GCA_035221665.1. Classification (NCBI taxonomy): domain Eukaryota; kingdom Metazoa; phylum Chordata; class Chondrichthyes; order Rajiformes; family Rajidae; genus Okamejei; species Okamejei kenojei. Next base: position 21,565,225 of record CM069133.1, read on the forward strand.
CTGTTCATAATTACTGGCACTGGGCACTCTTCCACATTGAAAAGGTCTGTGAGTTCTTTGGACACTTTGCTTTCTTGTTTCTGAATTTTAATTCCACATGATAAAGATAATGTTTCAGTCAGGGAGGCATGGTGGTGCAGCAGTAGAGTGTGCTCGATCCTGACTATGGGCGCTGACTGTCTGTGTGGTGTTTGCACGTTGTCCCTTTGACCTGCGTGGGTTTTCACCATGAGCTCTGGTTTCCTCCCACATTCCAAAGACGTGCAGGTTTGTAGGTTAATTAGCTTCTGTAGATTGCTCCCTAGTGTGTAAGATGTGAAAGCGGGGTAACATGGAACTAGTGTGCGGGTGGTCGACGGTTGGCATGGACTCAGTGGGCCAAAGGGCCTCTTTCCATGCTGTATCTCTAAAACTAAATATGCAGAGACCAACTCTCTTGTAGTTTAGTTTAGAGATACAGGCCCTTCGATCCACCGAGCCTGTGTCAACCAGTGATCCCTGTACATTAGCACTATCCTACACACTAGGGACAATTTACCAAAGTTAATTAACCTAAAAACCTTTACGTTTTTGGAGTGTGGAGGAAAACAAAGAGCTCGGAGAAAACCCACTAGGTAACAGGGAGAATGTACAAACTCTGTACAGACAACCTATGTCAATAGACAATAGACAATAGACAATAGGTGCAGGAGTCGGCCATTCGGCCCTTTGAGCCAGCTCCACCGTTCAATGTGATCATGGCTGATCATCCCCAATGAGTACCATATTCCTTCCTCTCCGCATATCCTCTGACTTGTTATCTTTAAGAGCCCTATCTAGCTCTCTCTTGAAAGTATCACGAGAACAGGCCTCCACCGCCCCCTGAGGCAGAGAATTCCACTGTCTATGTCTAGTAACTGGACATAAATTGTCCCAAGGATTTGCTCCACACATGGGGAAGCCTTCTGTATGCTGCCATTGATAGGCACACAAATGATCTAACCAAAACGAATTGTGTGGGTAAAGGATGTGTCTAGTGGGTTGAGAAGTGATCCATGCACATCTGAGTTTGATGGGACTGGCAAACCTCTGGCAAATGGAGTATAAATTGGCAAAAATGTGAAAATGTCCATTCTGGTAGGAAAATTGGAAACAAATCTCAATGCTGGGAGATTGGAGAGCTGTGAAATGTATTGTGATATTAGAGGGCGGTGGAGGCGGGTTCTCTGGATGCTTTCAAGAGAGAGCTAGATAGGGCCCTTAAAAATAGCGGAGTCAGGGGATATGGGGAGAAGGCAGGAACGGGGTACTGATTGGGGATGATCTGTCATGATCACATTGAATGGCGGTGTTGGCTCGAAGGGCCGAATGGCCTACCCCTGCACCTATTGTCTATTGTCTATTGTCTATCACAATAGGCAATAGACAATTGTACAATTCACAAAGCGCTGAGATGGAAGTACAGAAAATGAATTGGAAAATAATCAGAATTTCACACCACAGAATTTCAGTCTGGGGGGGGGGTCTCAACCCTAAATGGGTCACCCAATCCTTCTATCCAGAGATGCTGCCTGTCCTGCTGAGTTACTCCAGCATTTTGTGTCTATCTTCAGTTTAAACCAGCATCTGCAGTTCCTTCCTACAGAATTTCACATTAGTTCCCTATGTTGTTTCGGGTCCTTGAACCTAAATGTAGCTGGTTATTCTATAGGTAGATGACACTTATTGGGTGGGAAAGAACTGCAGATTTTGGTTTACACTGACGATAGACACAAAATGCTGGAGTAACTCAACCGGATAGGCAGCATCTCTGGAGAAAAGGAATAGGTGACGTCTCAGGTCAAGACTATCCCCTCATTCAGACTGAGTGAGGGGATAGAGAAACTAGAGGTATGAAACGGTACAGAACAAATCAGAGCAGGTACTGATGACCCAGGAGAGGTGGAGCCCACAATAGTCCATTGTTGGCTGTGGAACAGGTGACAATGAAGGGATACAAACAGTGAAACTAGCAGGATGACTAGGGTGGGGGAGGGATGGAGAGAGAGGGGATGCAAGGGTTACTTGAAATTAGAGAAGTCAATATTCATGCCACTGGGTTGTAAGCTGCCCAAGTGAAATATAAGGCTGTTCCTCCAATTTGCGTGTTGTCTAATTCTGACAGTGGAGGAGACCAAGGTCGGAAAGGTCAGTGTGGGAGTGTGAGGGGAGTTAAAATCTTTGGTAACCATCCAATGTGTGCCTTATTGGCTCGGGGCAGTACTTTTCCTTAAGCTGAATGCTATCAGTTGTGATTGCCTGAGATGTTGCTGAGTTGGCAACTCATACCTCCCATTTATAAAGTAGTGTGTCCATGACCAGACAACATTATTTTGGCTGATAGTTACAGGGACTCTGGAGAAAGTTGGACTTGAAATACCAGAGCAGCCACGAAGCACCAGAATGATAGAGTAGCCTCCTGCCTTTCATTTTTCCTGCCTGCCTTCTCCATAGCTTTCATTTTCATTTTCATAAAAAGAGCGTTCAACTGATCCATCACTTTAAATCTTGGATAAAATGTATTTCTCTTTATATATAGGGTGAATATGAAGCAGCACTTACCATCTTCGACACTCATGTAAGTACTTCATAACAGAGGTTCATATTCAGGGTGGATGGTTTCTGAATATTTTTTTTGTTTAAGGTTATGTTTATAACTTGTCACATTAAATAAACGTTCTCCTCTAGTTTCTCAGATATTTGTATCTCATGCTTTCCTTTGTGACTGATTTGTGTCACATAAAAGAGTGATTATAGTCATAGAGTGATACAGCGTGGAAACAGGCCCTTCGGCCCAACTTGTCCTCACCGGTCAACATGTCCCAGCTACACTAGTCCCACCTGCACGCATTTGGCCAATATCGCTCCAAACCTGTCCTATCCATGTACTTGTCTAAATGATTCTTAAAGGTAGGAGAGGCTAATGATTCTTAGCCTCTACTACCTCCTCTTGTCAAAGTTTGTTTCTTAAAAAGCAGATAGCAACAAAATTGTTAAAGGTAAACCATAGCAATCTTTATTTGATTCGTCAGACGGCAGTGGCAAGATCACCAATGAGCACAAACTTTGCTCAGTGCTTCTCGGGCCCCACACAGAACAAAGGAAAGTTAGCACAATTATACATTTTTCTTATCAGTAAAACACTCCTACCAAGTCTGAATATGATGACTTTCAATAGATCACAGCGATGTAGCTGCTCTGCCACTTATAAAACCCTGATGCAGAATCAGGTCGTAGTGTCATAGAGAGTCATAGAGTGATACAGTGTGGAAACAGGCCATTCGGTCCAACTTGCCCACACTGACCAACATGTTCCAGCTACACTAGTCTACCTTCCTGCGTTTTGTCCATATCCCTCCAAACCTGTCCTATCCATGTACCTGTTTAATTGTTGCTTAAATGTTGGGATAGTCCCAGCCTCAAATACCTCCTCAGGCAGCTTGTTCCATACACCCACCACCCTTTGTGTGAAAAAGTTACCAATTAGATTCCTATTAAATCTTTCCCCCTCACCTTGAACATATGTTATCTGGTCCTCGATTCCCCTACTCTGGGCAAGAGATTATGTGCAATACTTGATAAATTCCTCTCATGATCATATATACCTCTATAAGATCACCCCTCATCCTCCTGCACTCCAAGGAATAGACACCCAGCCTACTCAACTCAAGGGGTAGGATGGGGACCCACAGTCCCGTTTATATCAACGGATCGATAGAGGAGAGGGTCAAGAGCTTCAAATTCCTCGGCGTGCACATTCTGAAGATCTCTCCTGGTCCCAGAACACAGATGCAATTAAAAAGAAAGCACATCAGCGCCTCTACTTCCTGAGAAGATAACGGAGAGTCGTATGACAAGGAAGACTCTCTCGAACTTCTACAGGTGCACAGTAGAGAGCATGCTGACCGGTTGCATCATGGCTTGGTTTGGCAACTTGAGCGCCCAGGAGCGGAAAAGACTGCAAAAAGTTGTAAACACTTGCCCAGTCCATCATCGGTTCTGACCTCCCTACCATTGAGGTGATCTATCGCAGTCGCCAGCAGCATCAATGATCTACACCATCCTGGCCACTCACTCATTTCCCCGCTGCCTTCAGGTAGAAGGTACAGGAGCCTGAAATCTGCAACATCCAGGTTCAGGAATAGCTGCTTCCCCAGAGCCATCAGGCTATTAAACTCATCTCAAACAAAACTCTGAACATTAATAGCCCATTGCACTTTATCTATTTATTTATGTTTTTATATATATATATATATATATATATATACAGTGGCTTGCAAAAGTATTCATACCCCTTGAACTTTTCCACATTTTGTCATGTTACAACCACAAACGTAAACGTATTTTATTGGAATTTTATGTGACAGACCAACACAAAGTGGTGCATAATTGTGAAGTGGAACGAAAATGATACATGCTTTTCAAATTTTTTTACAAATAAAAAACTGAAAAGTGTGGCGTTCACCCTGAACAAACAGCATCATGAAGCCCAAGGAACACACCAGACAGGTCAGGGATAAAGTTGTGGAGAAGTTTAAAGCAGGGTTAGGTTATTAAAAAATATCCCAAGCTTTGAACATCTCACGGAACATTTTTACGAAAATGTAAAGAGCATGGCACAACTGCAAACCTACCAAGTCATGGCCGTCCACCTAAGCTGACATGCCGGGCAAGGAGAGCATTGATCAGAGAAGAAGCCAAGAGGCCCATGGTAACTCTGGAGGAGCTGCAGAGATCCACAGCTCAGGTGGGAGAATCTGTGCACAGGACAACTATTAGTCGTGCACTCCACAAATCAGGCCTTTATGGAAGAGTGGCAAGAAGAAAGCCATAGTTGAAACAAAGCCAGTGCAGTTTGCCACAAGCCATGTGGGGGACACAGCATACATGTGGAGGATGGTGCTCTGGTCTGATGAGACCAAAATGGAAGTTTTTGGCCTAAATGCAAAACGCTATGTGTGATGGAAAACTAACACTGCACATCACCCTGAACACACCATCCCCACTGTGAAACATGGTGGTGGCAGCATCATGCTGTGGGGATGTTTTTCTTCAGCAGGGACAGGGAAGCTGGTCAGAGTTGATGGGAAGATGGATGGAGCCAAATACAGGGCAATCTTGGAAGAAAACCTGTTAGAATCTTCAAAAGACTTGAGACTGGGGCGGAGGTTCACCTTCCAGCAGGACAACAACCCTGAACATACAGCTAGAGCTACAATGGAATGGTTTAGATCAAAGCATATTCATATGTTAGAATGGCCCAATCAAAGTCCAGACCTAAATATAATTGAGAATCTCTGGCAAGACTTGAAAATTGCTGTTCACAGACGCACTCCATCCAATCTGACTGAGCTTGAGCTATTTTGCAAAGAAGAATGGGCAAAAATTTCAGTCTCTAGATGTGCAAAGCTGGTAGAGACATACCCCAAAAGACTTGCAGCTGTAATTGCAGCAAAAGGTGGTTCTACAAAGTATTGACTCAGGGGGGCTGAATACTTTTGCACGCCTTACTTTTCTGATTTTTATTTGTAATAAAATTTGGATACCGTGTATCATTTTCCTTCTACTTCACAATTATGCACCACTTTGTGTTGGTCTATCACATAAAATCCCAATAAAATACATTTACGTTTGTAATTGTAACGTGACAAAATGTGGAAAAGTTCAAGGGGTATGAATACTTTTGCAAGCCACTGTATATTCATTGGTATATGGTCACACTGATCAGTACTGTTCTGTTCTGTATTTATTTATGCCTACTATATCCTGTTGTGTTGAAGCAAAACAAGAATTTCATTATCCTATCTGGGACACATGACAATAACACTCTTGAATCTTGAACCAAAAGCTCGTAAAGTTTCATATCCATGTGTCAACAGAGGGAAAAATGAAGGATTAAATGACATCTTATTTTTTTTAATGTTTGGAGAGAGAGCATTAGAAAATCTGTCTGATGTTGTTGATTTATTTTTCAGTTCAATCAGTCAGTTCAGTTTATTGTCACGTGTACCAAGGTGCAGTGAAAAACTTTTGTTGTGTGCTAACCAGTCAGCGGATCATTGTTACATTCGAGCCATTCAGTGTACAGATACATGATAAGGGAATTACGTTTAGTGCAAGATAAAGCCAGCAAAGTCCGATCAAAGATACTGTAGTGCGCGCATCACCAATGATGTCGCTAGTAGTTCAGGAATGCTCTCTGGTTGTGGTAGGATGATTCAGTTGCCTGATAACAGCTGGGAAGAAACAGTCGCTAAATTTGGATGTGTGCGTTTTCACACTTCTCTATGTTTTGCTTGATGGGAGAGGAGAGAAGGGAGAGTGGCCAGGGTGCGACTCGACCTTGATTATGTTGCTGGCCTTGCCGAGGCGGCGTGAGGTATAAATGGAGTCAATAGAAGGAAGGTTGCTTTGTGTGATGATCTGGGCTGCGTCCACAATTCGCTGCAATTTCTTGCGTTGGACGGACCTGTTCCCAAACCAAGCTGTGATGTGTCCCGATATCTTCCTTCCGTTATCTCTTTCTCTGTTATATTGTTGTAGATTGCCAAAAGTTGTTACAAATCCGGATCAGTGCTAGAAATGGTGGATGCATCCTCTTTGTTATATCAACTTCAAATGGAAGGTAAGTTCTTACCTTATCTAATGCCTTAGATTCAAAATGTGCGTTCTTCTATTCAAATATATTACGGGTGTTTCCTGTTCAGGCCGTGGTAAAATCTTCAGGCGCTACCAACCCATATCTCTGATAATACAGTTGTTTACTATTCCTCATAAGAACTTTGACTAGTTTGGCTGCTTTTTGATTGTTCAGCTGCAGCATATGTTGGGGGTTTAAATTAGTGCTTTCTGCACAAAAGGGTGCTTGGGGCGGAGAAGAAATAAATAAATAAATGCCAATATCTATGTTCAGATAAGGAAGAATGGCATTTAAAGAGAATACTCTGAATTCTTGATCAGTGAGGGTGTCAAAGGCTACAGGAAAAAGGCGGGAGACTGAGGTTATGAGGGAAAAATAGATCAGCCATGATTGAACGACGGAGCAGCCTTGAAGGGATAAATGGTGTAATTCTGCTCCTATGTCTCTTAGGCCAGCCAGCATCTGTGAGGGCAGAAACTGAGCTAACACTTCAGATCACTATGGGCAGCACAACGGTCGAGTTGCTGCCTTACTGCGCCAGAGATTTGGGTTCAATCCTGGCTATGTGTGCTGTCTGAGCAGAGTTTTGTACATTCTTCCTGTGATTGTGGGGGTTTTCTCCGGGTGCTCCAGTTTCCACCCACATTCCCAAATCATGCAGGTTTGTAAGTCAATTGGCATCATTACAAATAATGGCGCAAAGTTCTTCTAGTTATAAATTGTCCCTTGTGTGTAGGATGCAAAACTGGGATAACATAGAACTAGTGTACGTGGGTGGAGTAACCGAGCAGGTCAGGCAACATCTCTGGAAAAACTAGGTGATGTTTCATGTCGAGACCCTTCTTCAGATATGGATCATTGGTTGCTGCAGGCTCAATGGGATGAAGGTCACATTGCAGGCTGTATCTCTAAATTGAACTAAGATCTAGAACATTTCATTGGAACACGGATAAATTAGAAGTGAAGTTGCAGAGAAGGGGGAGAGGTAGCGATGTTACAAAACCTACCTTCAGCGGCGCTGCAGTTCTGCCACTGGCTGTGTGCATGACTTTGGTGCCTTTGGGGGGGGGGGGTGGGTGCGGGATTAAAATACAGGTTTGTATCGCTTGTCGGTGAGGGCTTTCCTCGGGCTGCTAGTCGATGAACAAAAATCGATCTGACCATTTTTTGTATTTAAAAAATCGCCGGACAATTTAATAGTTGGATTAAAGTAAAAAGCAACTTTGAATGCCCGCAACGCCTATAACATGATGGATCGTATTATATGGACAAAACAAAAGGTAAGTGGTGTATTTCACATATAATCTTGCTTCTTGGAGTGGCTTTAATCTAATTTTTCAAAACAAAAATGTTATTTAGGCCCCATACGAACCTGCCGTGTCTTTGCCTGCCGATATGGGGTTTAAATTCACGTCAACGGCAACACTTCAATCTATCACATTCCAGAAACACCCACTCGTCATCATTCTTTTTGGACCATCATGCCATAAGAGCTTCTAAATTATCTATATTTTGTCAATCAGTCTATCCATAGTCAATATTTTTAAGCTAAATATCCACAACAGTTTTAGCCACATGCATTGTACAAAAAATAATAATTTTGATTATATTGAGAGTGGATGTTTCTAGATTAATTTATGGAAATTAAACATTAAATTCCTTCCATCTGGCATATATGTCCATGACAGTGAGATTTAAATATCATGTTATATTGTGAATGTTATAAAGCTCATTCCACACAGCTACCACTCTCTGAGTAAAGAAGTTCCCCCTCATGTTACCCCTAAACTTTTGTCCCTTAATTCTCAAATCATGTCCTCTTGTTTGAATCTTCCATACTCTCAATGGACAAAAGCTTATCCACATCAACTCTGTCTATCCCTCTCATAATTTTAAAGACCTCTATCAAGTCCCCCCTTAACCTTCTGCACTCCAAAGAATAAAGACCTATCTTGTTCAACATTTCTCTGTAACTTAGGTGCTGAAACTCAGGCAACATTCTAGTAAATCTCCTCTGTACTCTCTATTTTGTTGATATCTTTCCTATAATTTGGCGACCAAAATTGTACACCATACTCCAGAATTGGCCTCACCAATGCCTTGTACAATTTTAACATTACATCCCAACGTCTATACTCAATGCTCTGATTTATAAAGGCCAGCACACCAAAAGCTTTCTTTACCACACTATCTACATGAGATTCCACCTACAGGGATCTATGCACAGTTATTCCTAGATCCCTCTGTTCAACTGCATTCCTCAATTCGCTACCATGATGATGCTACTGATTATGATATGCCAATGTACCAGCTAGCAACTGATCTACTCCATAAAGACTTGGTCTATTGCTAGAAATTGTAATTTATTTACCTATCTGTTATGGACTTCTGGCATATGCAATAATATTAAAGTTCTGATCTTGAGAATATCACATTTTTTAATTTTCAAGGCAGTCTGGGTGTACAGGGCGCTGTCGAGTATGGCTGCCCTGCCAGCAGCTGTTAGTCCTTTCACCCATTTTTTTTATTTTTAGTGAGTTAAAAGTGTTTGTTTTGGAGGTCTTCTAGTCTTTTATACGGTTGGTGGGGGGAGGGGAAGGGGGAAACGTTATTTCCTAGTACCTACCTGGTCGGAGAGACGGCTTCCCTCCGAGCTGTTTCTTTGCCCCCTCCTCGTGGCCTACCATCGGACTGGAGCGGCGTTTCCTGTCGGGACCGGCCGGAATCCCAGATTCGGTGGCGGCACAGCGCTGGGACACCATCACGGAGTGGGCGATGCCTTACTCGGTTCACCGTGCGGTAAGCTCCGGAGTGCTGTGACCACCGACTCCAACATCGAGGAGCTGTGGCTGCGGGCATCTACCTGTGGGCGGCGCTGGATTTAAAACACCACGGAGCCTGGGATCTGAGATCGCCAGAGTCGGTGCTCCAACCAGCACAGCCTGAGGACTTCGGGAGCCGCAGTCTCCGGGGAAGAAGCGGCCGCTCCAGACATTCCAAGCCACTGAGGAGTGTTCACCCGTCGCCGGAGTTCCATCTTCCTGGCAAAAGGGCTTGAAGCATTGGGCTGCCGCAGCAGCGACTGCGAGGGCCAAAATAGGCCCGAATATGGGTGAACAGGGGACGGGACTGCACTTTGCTGCATTCTTCCCATTTTAAAATTTTCAAGGCAGTCTGGGTGTACGGGGCGCTGTCGAGTATGGCTTCCCTGCCAGCAGCTGTTAGTCCTTTCACCATTTTTTTTTAATTTTTAGTGAGTTATCTTTATTCGTGTACTGCAATGGCAAGTCAAATTTCACTACACCAATTGGTGTATCTATATATTACTAAAAGTCTGATCTTGACCGCTTTTGGCCCACTGTGCAGCAATTACTGAGAGAACACCGCCACCTACGGCCGTCATTTGTGGCCACCTCGCTCAGAAATCCCCTCCACCTTCCTGGCCCAGAGGATTTTTCCCATCGATGCAAAATGATAGAGATAATAATGTTTTTTTTTTAATCCTCATTCTCACTGTTCTCTCTGCTGCCCCCGCTGGCGGCAGGGGGGAGGGACTATAAAACCCGGAAGTGTCGTGCCTCACTTAGTCTCTGCCAGACCCAGGAAGCGAGGGTCACGGCTCTCTGAGCTGTGAATAACACTGAACGGACGTCTACTCCACAGTGAGTCCCTTTGATGTGGCTGCTGCCCAATTGTTTGCCTTGCCTTTTTTTCTATAAAGTTTGTGTTCACAAAAATGAATTTTGGTTGTCAGGAGGCTGCTTGCTGCCCAATTGTTTGCCTCTCCTTTTAAAAAAAAAGTTTGTGTTCACAAAATGGATTTTGGTTGTCAGGTGGCTGAGGCCCAATTGCTTGCCTCGCATTTTTGAAGAGTTTGTGTTCACAAAATGGATTTTGGTTGTCAGGCGGCTGCGGCCCATTTGTTTGCCTCGCCTTTTTAAAGAGTTTGTGTTCACAAAATGGATTTTGGTTGTCAGGTGGCTGAGGCCCAATTGCTTGCCTCGCATTTTTGAAGAGTTTGTGTTCACAAAATGGATTTTGGTTGTCAGGCGGCTGCGGCCCATTTGTTTGCCTTGCCTTTTTAAAGAGTTTGTGTTCACAAAATGGATTTTGGTTGTCGGGTGGCTGCGGCCCAATTGTTTACCTCACCTTTTTAAAGAGTTTGTGTTCACAAAATTGATTTTGGTTGTCATGTGGCTGCTTGCTGCCCAATTGTTTGCCTCGCCTTTTTTAAAAAAAGTTAGTGTTCACAAAGTGAATTTTGGTTGCCATGTGGCTGCTTGCAGCCCAATTGTTTGCCTCGCATTTTAAAAAAAAAATTGTGTTCCCAAAATGGATTTTGGTTGTCAGGTGGCTGCTTGCTGCCCATTTGTTTGCCTCGCCTTTTTAAAGAGTTTGTGTTCACAAAATGGATTTTGGTTGTCAGGTGGCTGAGGCCCAATTGCTTGCCTCGCATTTTTGAAGAGTTTGTGTTCACAAAATGGATTTTGGTTGTCAGGCGGCTGCGGCCCAATTGTTTGCCTCGCCTTTTTAAAGAGTTTGTGTTCACAAAATGGATTTTGGTTGTCAGGTGGTTGCGGCCCAATTGTTTGTCTCGCCTTTTTAAAGAGTTTGTGCTCACAAAACGTATTTTGGTTGTCAGGTGGCTGTGGCCCAATTGTTTGCCTCGCCTTTTTAAAGAGTTTGTGTTCACAAAATGGATTTTGGTTGTCAGGTGGCTGTGGCCCAATTGTTTGCCTCGCCTGTTCAAAGAGTTTGTGTTCACAAAATGGATCTTGGTTGTCAGGTGGCTGCCGCCCAATTGTTTGCCTTGCCTTTTTAAAAAGTTTGTGTTCACAAAATGGATTTTGGTTGTCAGGTGGCTGCCGCCCAATTGTTTGCCTCGCCTTTTTAAAAAGTTTGTGTTCACAAAATGGATTTTGTTTGTCAGATGGCTGCCGCCCAATTGTTTGCCTTGCCTTTTTAAAAAGTTTGTGTTCACAAAATGGATTTTGGTTGTCAGGTGGCTGCCGCCCAATTGTTTGCCTCGCCTTTTTAAAAAGTTTGTGTTCACAAAATTGATTTTGTTTGTCAGATGGCTGCTTGCTGCCCAATTGCTTGCCTCGCCTTTTAAAAAAATATTTGTGTTCACAAAATGAATTTTGGTTGTCTGGTGGTTGCGGCCAAATTGTTTGCTTTGGCTTGGCTTTTAAAATCGTTGCAACAGTTGGCTTTCAGCCCAAGAATCCATTCGGCCCACAATGTCTATACTATCCCTCTGGAAATCAGTACCTTCGGCACGCAACACCCATACTAGCGCAACAGAAAGCCCCTCCCCCCCCCCGCCAACTGGCGAGCAACATTGGAATTGGTGGAGAGGTGGATAATTGCGTTGGTGACCAGCCCTCCCGTGTGATGCTGGGACTCAACGGGTCCCACTTAGTCTAGGGTTATAATAAATGTCCTTTGTATCCTTGTATCCTTCTTTATCACAACGATCAATTGTGTAATTAGCTCAATGCTGAAGATATGAAAGTGAATATAGTAGCTTCTTGAAACTGGCATTTATCACAAATTGGTGAGATGTTGGAGAAAAATGTATTTAATTTAGTTTTTGAGTAGTATAATCTGTGTAAAATTTTAAATTGTATTAAAGTGTGTCTTACATTAATTGAGCATTTATGCACATTAGTATAATATTATATATATATGAAATTAAATTTGCTGATTCCGCCTTTGAATTCATTGCTTCATCTAGTAAGACCGATGGCATTTTGTTAAATTCTTGTGCATGTTTTTTCAGATAATCACATATTTGGAAATATGAAAAATACTGATTGTTACCCAGATTGTATTTTAGTTGTAATTGTTTAAATGATAGTAGTTTTCCCGTTTCATACAAATCTCTCAAAGTTTTAATTCCTGCTCTTTCCCATTGTATAAATGCTTTATCTATAATTGAGGGTTTAAACAGAGGGTTTTTAGCAATAGGAGATAGGAGAGATAAGTTTCTTAATTTTATTTTATTTGTTTCCAAATTCTGATTGCACTGTGTATAATTGGGTTTTTGTTGTAGTTTGTATTATTCACCATCATTGGTGAGAGAAGGATCGCACCAATATTAAAAGGGGAGCAGTCCTCTTTCTCCATAATGATCCACTCCGGTTGTTGAGGAGAGTTATCCAACAATTGAATCATATTTCTAATATTTACCGACCAATAATAATACATGGAATTAGGGAGAGCTAATCCCCCTACTACTTTGGGTTTATTCAGGTGTGGTCTTTGTATTCTATGGGACTTATAATCCCAAATGAAATTTGTAATATCTGAGTCCAATTTTTTTAAAAACTTTTTGGGTAGGTATATTGGGATTGATTGGAACAGGTATAGAATTCGTGGTTAAAAAAAAAATCATTTTTATGGCATTTATTTGACCTATTGACATCGGAAGCCTTTTCCAGAATCTTTCGGTTTTATTGACATAATATTTCACTTTTATTCCAGTTTATTCTATAACCTGAAAATGAACCAAAATGCTCGATTAAATTTAGAATATTGGGTATAGTGACATGAGGCTTTGTGATGTACAAAAGTACATCATCTGCCTATAATGATATTTTATTGTTTGAATATTTTGTATTATATCCGTGGATTTTCGGATGAGTTCTAATTCTTTCCACTAGTGGTTCAATTATATATCGCAAAATGGTGATAATAAACAGCCTTGTCTATCACCTCTTGACAGTTGAAATTTCGTGGATAAGCTATTATTAGTTAATATTCTGGCCGTTGGCATATTATATATTAATTTAATCCATTGAATGAAGTTCTCTCCCAGTTTAAATTTTTGCAATACCTTAATCATATACTTCCATTCAACCTGATCGAATGCTTTCTCTGCATCCAGCGAAATAATTGTGAGATTTGGATCTTTAGTTTGGTGTGAGTGCATTATGTTAAGCAGATGTCTCAAATTATTAAATGATTGTCTCTTAGGGATAAACCCCGTTTGATCCGGATGTATTAATTTACTGGCGTACCTACGTATCTTCTTGCTAATATTTTTGCTAATATTTTTTGATCTGTGTTTAACAACGTGATAGTTCTGTAAGATCCAGGTTTGTTTCCTCATCTTTGTCTTTCTTAAGTATTAATGTAATCGTAGATTCTGCTAATGTATCAGGTAATATTTGTTCTCTAAAAGCATGTGTATACATTTTCTGTAGGTGAGGAATAAATATATCGTAAAAACTTTTATAGAATTAATTACTGAATCCGTCGGGACCTGGTGTTTTTCCATTTTTTAATGAGATTATTGTTTCTTCTATTTCCTTATTTGAGATTTGTGCTCCCAATTCCTCTTGTTCCTGCAATTCTAGTTTGGGAAGATTGCAATTATCCAGAAACTCAGTAACTTTGTTGGTGTCCATTGTCATTTTGGATGTATACAAATTCTCATAAAATTGCACATATCTTTTATTAATCTTGTTCGGTAATGTTAATACTTCCCCTGTATCTGATTTAATCTTTGAAATCGTATGTTCCTTTTCTCGTTTTTTTAACTGGCGTGCGAGAAGTTTATGGGGCTTATCCCCAAATTCTAACTGTTCCTGTCTTGTGATTTGGAATAATCTTATAATTTTCTCTGATAGTAATTTATTTAATTTAAATTTTAGTATTAATATTTTATTGTTTATCCATGGACAGGTCTTTAGCATTATCTATATCCAATTGTCTAATTTGTTCCTCTAGGTGCTGTTGTTCATTCTTATTTTTTTTTATTCTGAAAGGCTTGGTATGAGATTGTAACACCTCTAATAAAAGCTTTGAAAGATTCCCATAATAATGTAGGTGATGTGTCTGGCGTGTCATTTATTTCGAAAAAAAAGATCCATTTGCTGTCTTAGATATATACTCCCTTGCAGGTCTTTTAAAATTTGGGGGTTGTACCTCCAAAACGATGTATTCGTAGACATTCCTTCTATTTAAAAAAAAAGTTAGGAGGGAATGATCTGAAATCTTATTTGTATGGTATTTTGGATTCAGAGTATATGGAATCAATTTTGTGTCTACCAGGAAATGATCTATACGTGAATAAGTCTTGTGTACCAATGAATAGAACGAATATTCCTTGCCGGTCGGATTTGCAATCCTCCAAACATCTGTTATATTTGTATTTTTTATATATGTGTTTAAAAGTTCACTTATTTTAGATTTCATATTACCTCACTGTTTTTGACTGGATTTATCTAAGTAAATGTCTAAAACACAGTTAAAGTCTCCACCAATTATAACATTCTGGTAATTGTATTCTGCGATTATATTCAGAATTTTATTTAAAAAATACGGATTATCAAAGTTAGGCACATATATATTTACCAATGTAATTGGGATGGCACGGATCTCACCGGTAACTACCAAATATCTCCCATCCTTATCTGTTAAGGTATTTTTCTGTTTAAATGGTATACCTTTGCGAATAATGATAGACGTGCCTCTGGATTTTGACGTGTATGACGAATGAAAAGTTTGGCCTATCCAGTTTGCCCTCAATCTAGCTTGATCTTGAAATTTAAAATGCATTTCTTGGAGAAAGATAACATCCGTGTTGTATGCTTTCAGCTGAGCTAAAATCTTAACCTTTTTAATGCGTTCGTTAGCCCCCCCTAATATTCCAACTGCAAAATGAGATTCCTCCCAGTTTATTTTGTTTAATGTCTTGCATTTTGGCTAGGTTTAGTACCTGTATATCTTGCGGTGCATCCGTACCTCAGGTCTTTAAGTAATGGGGGAACATTTAACCTACCAAGTTCAATTTGTGGATTCCTTTTGCGATTCACCTTGAATAAAAACACACACACACATGTGATTAATTGTGATCATTAAAAAAAATTGGTAAAAGTGAAAATACAGTGACCGAGTTGTGGCCCACCTGTTGGTGGGAGAAAACATTATATCGACTTCCGTTGTCGATGTTAGCAAACAAATAGCTCCGCTCTCTCAGTTAGTCATAACATATCCATACTAGAGAAGTGCTGGTTCAAAATCAACTATATAGTACCCAATTGCTGTATATATATCAATTTCATATGCATTCCCAGATATATCTAACTGTTTCATCTAGTATTAGGCATCAGGTTTTACCTCGGTAATAATCAGCTATTGGTTGAAGGGGTTACCTAGGGCAGGTTCTGAGCCAGGAGCCCGTCATCCCCCTCACACCCCGGTTATAAATCTGCTTAAAACTTATGAAGATATTAAGTTATACATGTTATTTTGTAAATCAACCCCTTACTACCAATCTGGTTAATATTTCATTACAATTTCTATGTTAGTACTCTATGTTTTAAGTGTTAAAGATGTTAATTCGATAACATTAGGTTATTCATTTAAATTCTTAAACCACGATGATTGCTCTGTTCACATTCTGTTATAAAGCCCTGCATTCGGTGTTTATCTTTTTCCGCTTCACTTGGAACCCAGTACGTCCTTGAGTTAGCATTCCTCAATAAGCCGTCGAGTCAAAACACAAGGAGAGTTCCATCTTCTGGTAAACACATTTCATGGTGGAATAATAAAGAGAAAGAATATCCATACAGTTCAGCTTTTCAAGTTACTAATTCTCTTCCACGATGGTTAAGGCATATTTATATGCATTCTCCGGGATTTGTAAAAATTTTTGCTGTTCCTTGTAAGAAATACGCATTTTCGCAGGGTAGTAGACTCCATATCTGACTCCTTTCACGCCTTTGAGAGCTTGCTTTGCCTCAGAGAACTGATTTCGTTTCTGCACAATTTCATTGGGATAATCCTTGAATATTTTGAAGGATGTCAGCCCGTATTTCAGTGGCACTCCATATTTAATATTACTCATAATCTCAGGCCAGAAATGTCCTGGAATTTCACAATAATCTGACGTGTGTATTCTGAGCCTGTTTGAAATTTTTGTTTGAATCTCGGGACTCGGTGTGCCGCTTCAATTTTCGGAAGGTTAGGAAGAGAGTTTCTTTAATTAGATCCGCAGCGAACTCCCGAGGGTAATCTCCCTCGGCTCCCTCAGGTACTCCTACTAATCTTAGTTTAAAGCGTCCCAAACGAACTTCCAAATCCAAGCACTTTTCCGAAACTTTTGCCAGCTGTTTTGCAGTAAGGTCGTGATGTATCTTCATTTTCTTCATATCCTCGGCCATTCGTCCCATCTCTTCCTCCATCTCTTTCATTATTTTCACATATGAGGAGACAGTCTCATTCACTGCAACAAACTTTTTAGAAGTGTCTTCTTCCTCCTTATTCATTCTCTCCAATAGTTCAACTCTCACATCTTCAATTCTTTTATTTACGATGCCGATCGAATCCTGCACAGACTGCACAGACTCCATAATTTCAAATTGCCTGTGTTCGTATTTCCATCATATCCCTCATAATTTTTTCCATATGCTTTCCATCCACCTTTTCATCTTTCAGTTCTCTGACCGACTGCTTTAAGTCCTCCATTTCTTTCTCCTTATCTGCCTTAGCTCTTGTAGCAATTTCGGAAGGCAATTTTCCTTCAAGAGCCACTTCAAAAGTCAATTCTTCAGGCTCCTTCTCGCTGCTCCAGTAAAGTTTTGAGATGGTTCTCTGAGGACTCTGAGCAGAAACTGGATTTTGCATTTAAAGGGTTAAATCCACCGTTTAATCCACAGCACTTACTGATAACGTCATCAGCGCGACGTCCAGAGGCTCCGGTAAGATTTTTTAATCGGTCCCGATCTGTAGACCCAGTTTTAATGCGAAAAATCGCAAATTTTCGGTAGCGGAGCTATGTGTGGTGACTGTTTCAAAAACATGGCGCCAGCGGAAGTCTGAGACTTGATTTTTTAAATCTCAAAATGTTGTAACATTGCTAGGAGCGGTGGAGGTAACCGTGGGAACACCTGTGATAAAGTGAAGTAGAATCATACAGCACTCTGTAAAGCCCTTCGGCCCAAACTCTGCCCTTTGCGCTAACAGCACGTTCTCCCGCAGGAATAAATGTCGACGATCGTTGGAAGGAAATGTCCACTGTTACCAAGAATCAGGCTGAAGATCATGGCGTCATTTACGGTGATGTTCATACATTGATTTCCCTAGTTGCCGCTAAAGAAACTGAGACTGCAGATAAGTTCATGACGTCACTGCGAGAAATCTCGCGGTAAGCATTCACTTCTTACTCCCTCAGGACGAATTTATACATGAATGTTCAAAGAAGGTTTCTGGCTCGAAAGGTCACCTACTTCTTTTCTCCAGAGATACTGCCTGACATGCTGAGTTACTCCAGCATTTTGTGCCACTCTTCTGTCAAAAGGATGAATGAATGATCTTATTGAAACATATAAGATTATTAAGGGTTTGGACACGCTAGAGGCAGGAAACAGTTTCCCACTGTTGGGTGGGGGGGGGGGGGGGGGGGGTCCAGAACCAGGGGCCACAGTTTAAGAATAAGGGGTAAGCCATTTGGAACAGAGATGAGGAAACAATTTTTCACGCAGAGAGTTGTGAGTCTGTGGAATTCACTGCCTCAGAGGGCAGTGGAGGCCAGTTCTCTGGATACTTTCAAGAGAGAGCTTGATAGGGCTCTTAAAGATAGCAAAGTCAGGGGATATGGGAGTTACCGAGCAACAGCATGGAAAGCCGAGGAAAGGAGAGGTTAGGGACAAGGCCTTAAGAAAATGAGGGACGGGTGATAATTGGCACCGAAGCTAATGGTGTTCTTCACCTTGGCTCAAAACTGAAAATGACTTTCATATGGTAACCAATCTACCAGAAAAGAGATGATGCAGGGGACCCAAGTTATAATGTAATAAAGTGTTCCACAATTTCCAAAAAAAACCCCAGAATTATTTAGAGAAAGTAAGTGGATTTGAAGAAGATGTTCAGTGTGAGATCAAGTTCAGAAGGATGATGTCAGGTGGTGGTCATAGAGTCGTACAGTATGGATAGAGGCCATTTGGCCCAACTCATCCATGCTGACCATGGTGTTTCAACTTAGCTAGTCCCATTTACTTGCATTTGGCCCTCATTCCTCTAAGCATCAAGAAGGTAAGAATTTTGTGTTTAATGTTTTGGATGTGCAGAGGCGTTATGAGTCATACTGCACAGAAACGGGCCCTTCAGCCCTACCTACCCATGTCGACCAAGACGTCCCATCAAAGCTAGTCCCATTTACCTGCTCTTGGTCCGTATCCTTTTAAACCGTTTGTGTCCATGAAATATTTTTATTGTACCTGCCTCAACTACTTGATCTGGCAGCTCGTTCCGTACATCCACCACCCTCTGTGTGAAAATGTTACCTCTCACCTTAAACCTATGCCCTCTAGTTCTTGATTCCTGGGGGGAAAAACTCTCTGCATTCACGATATAAATTCAGTGATATCCATGCTCCTCATGATGTTACACCCCCTCTTCTCAAGGGCGGTGAAACAAAGGTTGTACCATGCAAGAGAAAACTCTCAGTCATAGATGTTCCTGCATTGAAGGCATAGGGAGAAAAAATTCAAAACACCTCGATGACCTTCAAACAGTCCAAAATATTGGGTTGGTGCAAAGAAAAAGAAGGAAAAAAAAATCCTTTCATCTGCAAGTGCATCTCTGGTATCTTTGGTTAAACCAGGGCATGACCTTCATGGTGAATGGTAGGGTATTAAATATAGAATGTGTGAATGTGTATGAACTTCGGATACTGGTTTAAACCAAAGATAGGCACAAAATGGTGGAGTAACTCAACGGGTCAGGCGGCATCTCCGGAGAAAAAGAATAGATCACGTTTCGGGTTTAGAGCCTTCTTCAGACTCTATGGGACTCGTGAGATATGTGAGGCCACACCTGGAGTACTGTGTTCCACTTGGTCTCCCTGCTATAGGAAGGAGGTCATTAAGCCAGAAAGAGTGCAGAGATTTAGAAGGCTTGAAGGGCTGAGCTATAGCAAGAGGTTGAGCAGACTCAGACTTCATTCTTTGCAGCGCAGAAGGCTGAGGGTTGTTCTTATAGAAATGTATAAACTCATAAGGGGAATTGATAGGGTGAATGCACAGACTCTTTTGTAAAACCCCAGGTAGGGGAATTAAAAACAGGAGGATATATGCTTCAGGTGTGAGGGGCAAGATTTAATATGAACCTGAGGTGTAACTGTTTCACAGTGGGTGGGTGGTCTATAAAACGAGCTGCCGGAGGAAGTGTAGGCAGGTATTATAACAGAATTTAAAAGGCACTTGGAATGGGACATGGTTTATGGGGATATGGGCAAAACATGGACAAATGGCTTAAATGGGGCATCTTGGTCGACATTGATGAGTTGGGCCAAAGGGCCTGTTTCCATGCTGTATGATTCAATGGTGAAAACTGAGGTTAGTTTTCTGATTTTACATTTTTCAATCTATTCATGTTAAAAAGAGAAAATCTGTATGAATCCTTGGTTGATTTCTAAGGAAGATTAATATTTTTATGAAGGCAGCTATATTCTTGATTAGTACGGGTGTAAGAGGTTATGGGGAGAAACCGGGAGAATGGGGTTAGGAGGGAGCGATAGATCAGCCACGAAGGAATGGCGGAGTAGACTTGACGGGCCAAATGGCTTAATTCCACTCCTATTTCTTCGGACCGAATATCCATTTTTAGTTGAGTACAATACTGTGTACTGTGTGGAATCTACCTCAGCTCTTCAACACCATGTTATTTTTGATTTTACAGATCTCCTGGTGATAACTATCAACACCAGCTTGCTCAGCGCCTGAGCCTTCCCCTCTGTCAGGCTATCACAGAATTTGCAGATGGAAATTACAGCCGCACTGTGGACCTCCTGCACCCAATTCGTTATCAGATCCACAGCATCGGAGGCAGCAAGCCACAGGTATGCTCTGATGACAATTCACAATGACCCAAGTTCAGACCGACAGTTGTCTGGACAATATGTTGTCGGAAGGTCGACGGCAGCAGCGGCGGTGGCCCCGTGGAGACGATGTCCTCTGAAGAAGTCTTGACCCGAAACGTCACCCATTCCTTCTATCCAGATGTGCTGCCTGCCCCGCCGGGTCACTCCAGCATTTTGGGTTCATTGTCCGGACAGTAGTTCGTTCAAGAAATAGCAATGAACTGAGTGGCTCAATAGATTCTTCAACAAATTGGCATTTTTTGATGAAATCTGTACCTAATTCCATTTAGGCTACTTTACTAATCTGAAGATGATACATCTGAGTGTCTTATTTATGGCTTAAGTATGGTGTTAAGTATGGTCTCCCTTTATAACTCTATTTAAAAACATTTCATTATTTTTTTTTTAAAGTTCAAAAGTTAGTTATCTATTATTATTATTATTATTATTATTATTATTATTATTATTATTATTATTATTATTATTATTATTATTATTATTATTATTATTATTATTATTATGGGTGAATTGTTTGGTTGTCTGGTTCATGCCTCTTTAAGATTAATATACTTTTCTAGCAAGGCAAGCTTGAAAGGTTGGGATCAACAATCCTGCCATGTATACAGAGTACCAGTGAAGTAAAAATAGTACTATATATTTTTTTAATGAATTAATGAATGCTTTGTCACATGTGACAGGTCACAGTGAAATTCTCTGCTCGCATACACAAGGTATGCAAATGGTTGCCCATAAAGGGCGCTGACAAAGTTACAGAATATCTGCACCAGGTCCCCCTTTTTTTTCTCTCCCCCCCCCCCCAACGGCAGTCCCCCCGCGCCGAGTCCTCCTTTGTCCGTTGTTCTGCCCACTCCCTCATGGCTGTCCCCCCCACGCTGGGTCCTCCTTTTGTTCCGGCAGCGGCGTCCTCAGTCCACGTGTCCGTCTTCGCCCGTCAGTCAGCGCCATCATCGACCACCGCACCGACCTCTCCACTAACGCTGCCGGGTCCTCTCCGGTGACTCGGCCGACCCTGGGGCCGTTGGGCGCAGGCTCAACGTGTGGCCTCTGACCTCGGCCGTGGACTCTGCCAACTCCGCCGACCGCGGGCTCCGATCTCACAGACTCCACAGCATCACCTTACATTTTACATAGCCGGACACCCCCTACCACCCCCTCCCCACTCTGCAATTTCCTCAGCAATGCAATCAAACGAGTCAATCCCAATGCATGGCATTGTTACGGCCCAAATGAGGTTTTAGTGCAGCAATATCATTAGGTGATTTTCTGCTCTTTCCCCCATAGCCTTGGAAATTAGTCTTTATCTGATCCCTTTATATAATGGTGATTGATTGTGTTTCCATCACAGAGTTCCTGATCATTTCTATACACTTGCAGCTATATTTACATTCGGCTAGAGTATCACCACAGAATGAAGGAAGATACAACATTAAAGAGGGTGCATGGAGGATATCGCTTGTGCTGGAGATTTATCAGCTGGTGTTAATATTAAGTTGAGTTTAGTTTAGTTATACATCGCAGAAACAGACCCTTTGGCCCAGTGAATCTGCACTGACCAACAATCCATGCACACTAACACTATCCTACACACACTATGGATAATTTTACCAAGCCAATTAACGTACAAACCCATATGTCTTTGGAATGTGTGTACATCTTTCTTGGGGTAAAACAAGAGTAGTGGGTGATTTCACAGCAGTGCACAGAATTCTGAGAGGCCAAGATAAGGTGAACAGTAATGATTTATTTCCTTTGCCAAAGTGGTGAATAACCAGATGACAGAATTTTGAGTTAAATCGTAAAAGGATAATCCAAATGGAAGTGGGGATAATCCAAATGGATCAATTTGCGGCCCGCATGGACATGATAGGCCAAATAGCTTTGTTTCACTGTTTCCAACAAACACTCGTGTGGAAATAAGAATGTCAGCAAGCCCTAGTGACCAAGGGGCGGAACCTACACAGTGAATGGTAGGGGTCTGGGCAGTGTTATAGAGCGGAGGGATCTTGGAGTGCAGGTGAGGTTCCTTGAAAGTGGCATCTCAGGTAGATAGGGTGGTCAAAAAGGCTTGTGGCACTTTGACCTTCATTAGTCAATGCATTGAGTATAGAAGTTGGCAGGTCACATATCAATTGTATAAGACATCGGTGAGGCCACATTTAGAGTATTGTGTTCAGTTTTGGGTACCACATTATAGGAAAGATATTGTTAAGCTAGAAAAGGTGCAGAGAAGATTTACAAGGATATTGCCAGGGGCAGGCTTGGAGTGCAGGAGGATGAGGGGTGATCTGATAGAGATGTACAATATCAAGAGGAATAGATCGCCAAATGCACAGATTTGCACAGAGTCGGGGAATCAGGAACCAGAGAACATAGGTTCAAGGTGAGGGGGGGGGGGGGGGGTGAGCTGCCGGAGGAGGTAGTTGAGGCTGGGACAATTGCAACGTTTAAGAAACGTTTAAACAGGTACATGGGCCAAACACTGCCAGGTGGGACTACAGTAGATGGGACATATTGCTCAGTGTTGCTATGTTGGGCTGCAGGGCCATTTTCCACGCTGTATGACTCCATTACAAAGTTATGGGATTTGAGCAACATTTATTTCCCTGCATGGAATCTCATCCCTTTCACTGTTTCTTACAGGTAGATCTCTTTAATCTTTTGCTGATCCACGCAGCTTTAAAATCAGACCGTAAATCTCATCAGAAACTCGCTCGGTAGGTATGAATGTGTTTGCTCGCGTGTGCATTTTTTTTTGCAGGGTGGAGATGAAGTTGCCTTACAGCTAACAACATAGATTTATAATGATGCAATTGTTTTGGATGTATAAACAAGCACTAAATTCAAAGGTTCAATAGACAATAGGTGCAGGAGTAGGCCATTCTGCCCTTTGAGCCAGCACCCCCATTTACTGTGATCATGGCTGATCATCCACATTCAGTACCCCGTTTCTGCCTTCTCACCATATCCCCTTATACCGCTAAAGGTTCAAAGGTCAGTTTATTGTCACATGTACCAATTAAGGTACATTGAAACTCGAATTGCCATACAGACATACTAAAAAAAGCAACAAGAGACGGGGGCGGAGATCCTGGGGGGGACAGGGGGGACAGGGGGGACATGATCCCCCCCCCCCCCCCCCCCCGCCCCACCTTGAGAGGTTGTGGACAATTCCCCCCCCCTCCCCCCATGTTTTCTAATCCGGACTTTATCAGACGCTTTCTAAGGGTTGAATTGGCCCGTTAGCGGGGCCTTTCAGCGCCTGGCTGCTACATCGAGGCGATCGAGGCTCCCGATGCTGAAGACCCCCACCAGCCAATGAAAGACCCCATGAATGGGCTGATTCAAGCCCCACGATTCGGGAGTTCGGAGTCGGTCACCAACCGGTCAGCTCCCGATGTTACCGTCCACAGTACCCACTGCCGAAGCCTCGCGTGCATGTGTGCGGATGCGCGCGAGCGGCCGCCAAGATATTGTGTCCCCCCCCCCCCGCATGTTTTGATAGCGATTTCCGTGCCTGCGCACACCTACATAAAAGTTAACGTAAACGTCGACCACAGTGGCTACCCACATTCCTCATTGTGATGGAAGGCAATAAAGTCCAATCTTCTTCCTCTTTATTCTCTCTGGTCGGCGTAGATTCGTTGCACGGAAGTTTCCGCGCTGTCTCTCTCAAGTCCGAAGTCCAAATTCCTCTCACGTCATATCAATTCCTCTCAGATCCTTGAGATCATCTCCTGTTCTTCTAAGCTCAAGTGAATAAAGCCCAATATTAATTCCTCTTCACTCCACACATCCACTTTGCAGATCTTTGTACTTTGCATCATGTCGAATACAGCCAAACCTTGGCCTGGCGCTCACATTTCCAGGTGTGGTCTCACTGAACCGCTGCAGGCTCCCATTCTGTAGCGTATCACAATAAATGATACGTTGTGGGTGTTTGTGGGAGAATTGTCACTGCATAATTCTCAGCAATTTTAAACTTGAGTGTCTATCTGTTTTGCACTTTGTTATTTTGGTGGCTGTTAAATGTCTTTGAAATCAGACTATTTGGGTGCTGGATATGTAATGTGGAATCTGCCGTGAATAGCAGAATTTAACATCAAAGTGGCATCCATTCGAAAATGTATCTAATTCTCCCGAAGCTGCAGATCAAACATACAGGGCTTGATTGTGTGCTGAAACAAGGATGTAGCAGCAACCTTATAAAGAGCATTTGCAAATCTCTTTTACAGTAATGCTTTTTTGATGAACATGCCACACTATTCGTGCAATTTCAATTCTTTACACTATTATTTAGAACTTTCATCCCTTCGCAGATTTCACGATTGCGAGGTATAATTTGTTTATAGAGATATACAGAACGGAAACAGGCCCTTCGGTCCAACTTGTCAATGCTAACCAATATGCCACATCCAAGCTAATCCCATTTGCCCGTATCCCTCTAAACCTCTCATGTATATATGTACCTGTCCAAATGTTTTTTAAATATCATTATTGTACCTGCCTTAACTATTTTCTCAGGCAGCTCATTCCTTATACCCTAACCCACTAACCTTATGTTACAAATGTTGCCCCACAGGTTCCTATTAAACCTCTCACCTTAAACCTATGCCCTCTAGTTCTTGATTCCCCGACTCTGGAGGTAAAAGAGCGTCCATTCACCCTATCTATTCCCCACAGAATTTTATACACCTCTATAAGATCACCCCTCAACCTCCTGCTCGCCAAGGAATAAATTCCTAGCCGGCCCAATCTCTCCCAATAACTCAGGCCCTCCAGTCCTGGCAACATCCTCATAAATCTTTGCACCTTTTCCACCTTATAGACATCTTTCCTGTAGAACGGTGACCAAGACGGAGGTCCTTCCGCAGTTGTACTTGCAGGGTTCTGCAGAGCCCTTGTGAGACCACACCTGGAGTACTGTGTACAGTTTTGGTCCCCTAATTTGAGGAAGGACATTCTTGCTATTGAGGGAGTGCAGTGTAGGTTTACAAGGTTAATTCCCGGGATGGCGGGACTGACATATGCCAAGAGAATGGAGCGGCTGGGCTTGTACACTCTGGAGTTTAGAAGGATGAGAGGGGATCTTATTGAAACATATAAGATTGTTAAGGGTTTGGACATGCTGGAGGCAGGAAACATGTTCCCGATGTTGGGGGAGTCCAGAACTAGGGGCCACAATTTAAGAATAACGGGTAAGCCATTTAGAACGGAGACGAGGAAACACATTTTCTCACAGAGAGTTGTGAGTGTGCGGAATTCTCTGCCTCAGAGGGCGGTGGAGGCAGGTTCTCTGGATGCTTTCAAGAGAGAGCTGGATAGGGCTCTTAAAGATAGCGGAGTCAGGGGATAAGGGGAGAAGGCAGGAACGGGGTACTGATTGGAGATGAACAGCCATGATCACATTGAATGACGGTGCTGGCTCGAAGGGCTGAATGGCCTACTCCTGCACCTATTGTCTATTGCATTCCCTCCAATGTCTTATACAACTCGAACAAAAACAATTGAATTAAAAGGTTTTCCTTCTACCAACAGGTCCTTACTTGTGGAGCGGGATACCTTTAGGCCAAACTCCCCGATGACTGAGAGACTCATCCGCAAAGCCACAGCCTTGCATGATACAAACTAAATAATCAGGATCTGCAAACAATTACACTGTGATACGTGACACTGATATGGCTTCATGAATGTAGTTGAAAGAAGAAGATGGGAGAGGGAATAAGGAATAGGAATACTTTATTGTCACATGTGACTAGGCACTGTGATATTCTTTGCTTGCTTACACAATATATACAAATAGCCACCACCCACGGCGCTGACAAAGTTACAAAGCACGCCAGCTCCTCCTTTTGTCCCCCACCTCCCCTACAGTTCCCCCCCCTCCCCCCCACCTCCCTCACACCGGTCATCCCACACCTGGTCCTCCACTGTTTTTCCCCTCCTCCCTCACGCCTGTCCTCCCACGCCGGTCCTCCCACGCCGGTCCTCCCACGCCGGTCCTCCCACGCCGGTCCTCCCACGCCGGTCCTCCCACGTCGGTCCTCCCTCAAGCGGGGTCCTCCATTGTTCTTCCCCAAGGCAGAGCAGTGAAGGGAAAACAGATGTGTAGGAAGGAACTGCAGATGCTGGTTTATACCGAAGATAAGACACACAGTGCTGGAATAACTCAGTGCCTCTGGAGGAAAAAGATGGATGACATCTCGAGTCGGAACCCTTCTTCAGACTCCAGGTCTGAAGAAGGGTTCTGACCCAAAACATCATCCATCCTTTTTGTCCAAAATGTCGAGTTATTCCAGCACTTTGTGTTATCTAAAAACAGATGGGACTTGGATTGCTGATCAATAGGCTAAGCTCTGCTGTTGTCATGCTTTTATCAGTTACATTTCAGGTTGGGACTCTTCTCATGCGTATCCATGTCCTGCAGGGATGCTGCCTGATCTGCTGAGTTACTCCAACACGTTGCGCAGGGAGAAACTGCAGATGCTGGTTTATATCAAAGATAGACAACACATACTGGAGTAACTCAGCGGGTCAGGCAGCATCTCTGGAGAAAAAGGATAGGTGACGTTTCGGGTCATAGAAAACATAGAAACATAGAAAATAGGTGCAGGAGGAGGCCATTCGGCCCTTTTCGAGCCAGCATCGCCATTCATTGTGATCACGGTTGATCGTCCTCTATCAATAACCCGTGCCTGCCTTCTCCCCATATCCTTTGACTCCTCTAGCCCCTAGAGCTCTATCTAACTCTCTCTTAAAACCACCCAGTCACTTGGCCTCCACTGCCCTCTGTGGCAGGGAATTCAATAAATTAACAACTCTCTTGGTGAAAAAGTTTTTTTCTCACCTCAGTCTTAAATGACCTCCCCTTTATTCTAAGACCCTTCGGGACCCTTCTTCAGACTCTGAAGAATCTTAAAATGGGTTCTGACCCGAAACATCGCCCATCCTTTTTCTCCAGAGATGCTGGCTGACCCACTGAGTCACTCCAGCACTTTGTGTCTATCAACTCCAACACTTTGTTTTATTTGTAAACCAGCATCTACAGTTCCTCATGTATCCAATCAATATAGAAAGTATATTATAGATGATTTTACTTTGTTGATTATTTTGCCTTTTAGTATAAATCAGTGATGCCTCTTAAAAATGTGTTGTTTTATTTTCTTAATTTGACAACATATAGATACGGACAGCTTTAACATGCCGTGATATACCCTTGAGCTCACGTGACCTTTGTATTTTGAAATGTAATGTGTTGTCCCACCCAAACCTATTCATGCAATGAAAAGCAAAAAATAAAAATAAATACAATCAGGCTCTGGGAGTCTGAAATAGAGCCAAAAGATAGAGAAAAGGAAACACCCATGCTTCCAAAAAAGAGATTATTACAGATGTCAGAGTAAGTAAGTAAGTACGTTTTTGGCCAAGTACTCACATGCAAGGAATTTGCCTTGGTGCTCCGCCAACAAGTAACAACATGACATACAGTGACAGTTACGAATGACTCAGAAAACACTAAACATTAATAATAATAAAACATTAATGATAAAAACACCATTGATCAAGCATGAGAGGTTATGGGGAGAAAGCAGAAGAATAGGGTTAGGAGGGAGAGATAGATCAGCCATGATTTAATGGCGGAGTTGACTTAAGGGGCTGAATGGCTTAATTCTACACCTATTCCTTATGACCTTATGCTTCAATGTGAAAGAGGATTTAGACTAGCGTTAGGACCCTATTGCTTCCAGTACCTCATGCTAGTAAAGGTAAGAACAGGAAGACAGGGTGAATGAATGTGTGGCTGAGGAGTTGGTGCAGAGGGCAGGGATTTACATTTCTGGATCATTGGGATCACTTCTGGGGCAGGGGTGACCTGTACAAAAGGGGCGGGTTGCACCTTAACTGGAGGGGAACCAACATCCTAGCGGGCAGGTTTGCTAATGCTACACGGGAGGGTATAAACTAGATTGGCAGGGGGGTGGGATCTCGTACAGGACAGAGGCACGTGAGAGGCTAGAAGTTGGTGTGGAGGGTGGTGTGGGAAAGGTTAATGGACAGAATAGGCAGGTGAAAGGCGGAGAACGAGGAAGGAGGGTTGCTTTAAACTGCACGTATTGATGGAGGTGAAAGACAGTAGGACGGAGGAACTTGAGGCAGTCAATGAAAGTGTCTTGACAGCAGTCAGTGTTACCGTTGAAGAAGTACTGATGGTACTATCGTGTATGAAGGTGGACAAATCTCCAGGGCCTGATCAGAT
Organism: Okamejei kenojei; assembly: GCA_035221665.1. Lineage (NCBI taxonomy): Eukaryota > Metazoa > Chordata > Chondrichthyes > Rajiformes > Rajidae > Okamejei > Okamejei kenojei. The sequence goes on from CM069133.1 coordinate 21,594,028, forward strand.
ATATCCCAGGACATTGCGGGGAAACTAGAGAGGAAATTGCGGGAGCCCTGGTTGAAATTTATGAGTGGTCCTTAAATGCAGGAGAGGTGCCGGAAGACTGGAGGGTGAAAAATGTTGTGCCTCTATTCAAGAAGGATTGCAGGAAAATGCTGGTAACTATAGGCCGGTGAGCTTAGCATCTGCAGCTGGAAAGTTACCAGAGAGTATTCTGAGGGATTGTTTATATAGGCATTTGGAAGGGCAAGGTCTGATTAGGGATATTCAGCATGTACGTGGGAGGTCATGTCTCACAAATCTGATTGATATTTTTGAAGATGTGACTAAAAAGGTCGATGAGGGCAGAGCTGTAGATGTTGTGTACATGGATTTCAGTGAGGCATTCAACATGATTCCGCTTGTTAGGCTGCTCTGGAAGGTTAGATCGTATGGGATCCAAGTAGATAGCTGAATGGATAGCAAATTGACTCCATGGAAGGAAGCAGTGGGTGATGGTGGAAGATTGTTTGTCGGACTGGAGGACTGTGACTAGTGGTGTGCCTCAGGGTTCGGTGGTGGGCCCGTTACTGTTTGTCATCTACATCAATAATTTGGATGAGAACATACAGGGCAAGATTACCAAATTTGTTGATGATACAAAAGTTAGTGTTTGCAGATAATGAAGATGGTTGTGAACGATTGCAGCAGGATCTGGATCGATTGGCCAGGTGGGCGGAGGAATGGTTGATGAAATGTAATACAGAAAAAGTGTGAGGTGTTGCATTTTGGGACGTCGAACAAGGGCAGGACCTACACAGTAAATGGTAGGCCTCTGTAGAGCAGAGGGATCTAGGAGTACAGGTGCATGGTTCCTTGAAGGTCGAGTCGCAGGTAGATAAGGTGGTCAAAAAGGCTTTTGGCACTTTGGCATTCATCAGTCAGAGCATTGAGTATAGAAGTTGGGAGGTCATGTTGTGGTTGTATAAAACGTTGGTGAGGCCGCATTTAGAATATTGTGTTCAGTTCTGGGCTCCATGTTAAAGGAAAGATATTGTCAAGCTTGAAAGGGTTCAGAAAATAGCTACGAGGATGTTGACAGGGCTAGAGGGTGTGAGCTATAGGGAGAGGTTGAGTAGGCTGGGTCTCTATTCCATGGAGCGCAGGAGGATGAGGGGTGATCTTATGGAGGTGTACAAAATCATGAGAGGAATAGATCGGGTAGATGCCCAGAGTAGGGGAATCGAGGAACAGAGGACATACTGTAGGTTCAAGGTGAAGGGGAATAGATTGAATATGAATTCGAGGGGTAACTTTTTCACACAAAGGGTGGTGGATGTATGGAACAAGCTGCCAGAGAAGGTAGTTGAGGCTGGGACTATCCCAACGTTTAAGAAACAGTTAGGCAGTTAGAGTGGTTCGCTATGAAACAGCTATGTACAGGGGTCGGCCGGTTCAACGCCAACGTGCATCACTGGGGGCTGCGTTCATCAGCAGCCTGGGTGTGTGGAGCAGACCAGCAAACAGCGCAGCACGTCATTTTCAACTGCGCTGTCCTCAACCCCCTTGGTGGAGGGGTAGACCTCACGGCCCTCAACAACAGCACATTGAACTGGCTTTGGCGCCTGGAGGGCGTTACATAACTTCTTCTTCTTGCGTTTGAGGCAGCAGAAGGTACATGGATAGTACAGGTTTGGAGGGATATGGACCAAGCACAGGCAAGTGGGACTGCTGCAGCTGGGACATTGTTGGCCGGTTTGGGCAAGTTAGGCCGAAGGGCCTGTTTCCACAGTGTATCACTCTATTGATCTATGAAGAACCTCAAAAGTAAAAGACCCAAATTTTTCCCTCGCAATCATACTTTGAGTTTAGACAATACATGATTACAATTGAGCCATCCACATTGTACAGATACATGATAAAGGGGATAACGCCAAAGACAGGCCGCTTGATCTGTTACTAACACCTACGAGAGAGAAGCGAGTGTCACCAAACTTCTGAATTCTCTGGGGTGGAACCCTCTCCAAGACAGACGTGAAACTCACCGTTTGACCTGTTTTTACAAAATGTTAAATGGTCAGCTAGACATTGATCACAAGACCTACACCAACCCCAAAACAATTAGGAGCAGACGAGGGCATTCGATCCAATTTGTGGTCCCAGCCACAAAGACAGATGTGTACAGCAATTCGTTCTTCCCACACTCTATTAAAGCACGGAATAATCTCCACCAAACCACGGTTGCCCAGCCAGATGCAACTAAATTTAAAGTGGCACTTTCTTCCCAATAACCCTCTCTGGCTAAACCCCTCCATTCACCACCTCCAGTTTAATTTCCAGTTGGCATATTTTGGAGGACCAAGTAACCAAGAACCAAGAACCAAGAACGTGAATAACATTTAGTTCAAGTCCAGTAAAGTGCGATGGAAGAAGGTCTAAGGGTCTCTTCTAAGAGCCTTGTCAGTGCTCTTTTGCAGGCAAAAGGATGCCTGTAAACGCTTTAATAATGATATTTGTCATGAGGCCAGAAAACAATATTATAATGCATAACTTTCTAGAGGTGCTGTCACATAAAATAACACAGCAAGTTGGAGAAAGAAAGAATTTACAGAGAGTCTGGAGTTCACCAGCAGAACAAACTTTCTTTTCAGAGGTTGACCATTCACCTTACGTCACTCAAGACTGTATACCTCCATAAGGTCACCCAGCCTATCCTTATTACTTGAACCTGGTAACATCCTGGTGAATTATTTCTTCATTCCTTGCAGATAACATCAGTGTTCCCATTGAAGTGTGACCAGAACGGCACACAATACTCCAAATATGGTCTCACCAACATCCTGTGCAGCTGCAGCATGACATCCCAACTCTTAAAATACCCACAGTGTCAGCAAGTGTGGCAAGCATCATCTTCACCATTTTCAGAGAGCTTCATACCTGTACGCTTGGATCTCTGAGCAGCAGATGGAGGACACGGCAGCGTAGCGGTATAGCTACTGCCTTATATACTGCCAGTGACCAAGGGTTCGATCCTGACTATGGGGCATGTCTGTATGGAGTTTGTACTTTTCCCCCCTGTGTCCTGCGTGGGTTTCATTCCGAGATCTTTAGTTTGCTCCCACACTCCAAGGACCTACAAGTTTTGCAGGTTAATTGGCTTGGTGTAAATGTAGAATTATCCCTTGTGTGTGTTGAATAGCGTTAGTGCGCGGGGATCGTAGGTCGGCCCGGACTCGGTTGGGCGGAGGAGCCTGTTTCCGCGCTGTATCTCTAACCTAAACTAAACAGCACTCACCAGGGCCATTTACTACGTTGCTCCTTCTCAGGTTGCAGGCTCCCCAGACTCTCACACGGGTCACACAACTTCTGAAAGAGACACCATCTCTTTACAAATGTGTTTTTCATAAAGTAGGAAAAAGATTTTATTCGGTCTCTTCCTGGAGGACAGGATTGTCAGCATTCTCCCACCAGGTTTAACAAACAAAACAGCTTTTCATTCACTTACTCCCCTCATACACATTAGAAACATAGAAAAATAGGTGCAGGAGGAGGCCATTTGTTCACTCGAGCCAACACTGCCATTCAATATGATCATGGCTGATTTCCCCAAAAATATAATTAATATGATCATGGCTGATTTCCCCATAATCAGTACCCCGTTCCTGCTTTCTCCCCATATCCCTGGTTTCCATTAGCCCTAAGAGCTAAATCTAACGCTCTCTTGAAAACATCCAGTGAATTGGCCTCCGCTGCCTTCTGTGGCAGAGAATATCATAGATTCACAACTCTCTGGGTGAAGGAGTTTTTCCTCATCTCAGTCCTAAATGGCCTATCCCTTATTCTTAAACTGGTTCTGGACTCCCCCAACATCGGGAACATTTTTCATGCATTTAGCCTGTCCAATCCTTTAAGAATTGTATATGTTTCTGTAAGATCCACTCCATTTAAATACCAGTGAATACAAGCCCAGTCGACCCATTCTTTCATCATGTCAGTCCCACCACCCTGGGAATTAATCTGGTGAACCTACGCTGCACTCCCTCAATAGCAAGAATGTCCTTCCTCAAATTAGGAGACCAAAATTGTACACAATACTCCAGGTGCAGTCTCACCAGGGCCCTAAACAACTGCTCCTTGCTCCTAAACTGAAATCCTCTAGCAATGAAGACTTTCTTCACTGCCTGCTGTACCTGCATGCTTACTTTCAGTTGCTAATGTACAAGGACACGTAGATCTCGCTGCACCTCCCGTTTTCCTAATCTGACACAATTCAGATAATAATCTGCCTTCCTGTTCTTGACACCAAAGTGGATAACCTCACATTTATCCACATTATACTGCATCTGCCCACTCACCCAACCTATCCAAGTCACCCTGCAGCCTAATGGCATCCTCCTCGCAGCTCACTCTGCCACCCAGCTTTGTGTCATCCCCAAACTTGGCAATGTTACATTTAATTCATCTCCTCTAAATCGTTAATATATATTGTAAATAACTGGGGTTCCGGCACCGAGCCTTGCGGCACCCCACTAGTCACTGCTTGCCATTCTGAAAAGGACCTGTTAATTCCTACTCTTTGCTTCCTGTCTGCCAACCAGTTCTCTATCCATGTCAATACCCTACCCCCATGTGCTCCATGTGCACTGTGAGACTGCTGCCCTGCCAGAAGCGTGTTCATTATTACTACTTTTTTTTTGTGTGTCTTGTGTCAGTTTGGGTGTCTCTTGGTGTGTCTTATGTGGGGGGGTGGTGGGGAGGGGTAAGGGGGGAACCGCTTTCGGCCACCTACTCCACGGAGAGGTGACTTTTTCCATGTCGCCTCCCTCGCGGCCTGACAGCATGGATTAGAGCGGTCTTTCCTGGAGTCGGGCCCGGAGCATCGGCAGTAGGCTCAGCGTGGACTTTCCATCGCGGAGTGGGCGAACCCTTGCCGGGAGTCTGTCGGTAATTTATTTGCCCGTACCTTATTCCTTATATCAATTAATCAGCAGAGGAGATGGCAGTTCCTTAAAACACAGTTTTATTGAGGGAGAGTCATACAGCAAGCAGGTCAGTGACTGTAAAGGGCCTGTCCTACCAACATCCGACTCCATACGGTGAGCGCGATCAAACCGGCAGCGGGGGCCGCGCGGAGGTCGGGTGATCCCTGTACAGGGCCGTTCCCACCAGCATGCGCCTGCGTGCGAAGAGCGCGACCAAACCGGCAGCGGAGGCCGCGCGGAGGTGGGGTGAGTGGCACTCACCCCACCTGAGACGAACATGGAGCGAAGTCTTAAAGGTAAGTTTGCCAGGACAGAGAGGGGCACAGAGGCACACACAGAGAGGGGCGCAGAGGCACACACAGAGAGGGTCACGGAGGCACACACAGAGAGGGTCACGGAGGCACGACGTCGAGGCGGTGTGTAATACGTCGAGACGACTGCGAGCCGACAAGCCGTTGCCGCGCGGAATTTTTGAACATGGTCAGTTTTTCGGAGCCCCGCGCGATGTCGGGACGAACTCCGCACAATTCCACACGGCTCCGGCGATCGAAATGGGACCGGCCCCGCGACGCCGGACGGCTCAAGCGACCACGTTAGGTCGCGCTCATCGCTCATCGCATGCTGCTGGGACAGGCCCTTAAGAGTCTCTCTGGCTGCCTTGTCTACGCATAGGCTTTTTATACAATGTAGTAAACAGGTCATTGTGTGATAAGATATTGCAACCCTCACACACAGACAGCTTAATCTTGCAAGCGCCAACTGTCTGTCGGGAGGGTGCGTTTGCTGTTACTAAGAGCTACGTGTACAGATGGTTCCTGCTTTTTCCTAATCGGATCGTTTGCAGTTTGTTATGTGCTCTTTGGCACTTATTGAATCTTGCTAGGTTCAGCATGTCTTGGTTACATTTTAAGGCTACATATGGCAATTAGCTAGTACAGTGTTTTACTTTACAATTTATTTCACAAATCGCCAGAGAGGACTGCTCCGAATGCTGGCCTGGTGTCGTTGACATCATGGGACTGTGGTCTGCAGAGCTTCTAGCCGCGGGCGTGGCATGGACTTACCATCCGGAGCCTGGGATCCCTCACGAGGGATCGCCGGAGAAGAGCTCCGACCGCCAGCCTGTGGCCGATAACATCCTGAAGCCGCGGACTCCGGTAGGCAAGTGCCGATTCGGGAACTCCAAGCCACAGAGTGTGTTTCACCGTCCCGACGCTGGATTTAGATCATCCTGACGAGAGGGCCTGTACATCGAGGGCCGTCTGTAGCGGCGATAACGGGGGTTTATGGCTCCGACCACGGGTGAACAAGGGAGGAGGACTGGCTGAACTTTGTTGCCTCCACCACAGTGAAGAATGCTGTGGTGGATGTTTGTGTTAAATTTTATTGTGTATTGTGCGTTCCTTTAAGTGTATCACTGCTGACAAATCCATTTAATTGCATGCAATGTGCACGTGACGAATAAAATTGACTTTGACAAATGTTTCTGCCCTTGGCTATTTTTTGACATTCTACCCAACCCGATTCTACAGCATCCAAGCTAATGTCTCTTCTTGTTATTGCATTAATCTTCTCTTTAACCAGCAATGCCACCTCACCTCCTTCCTTTCTGCCTATCCTTCCTGAATATTGAATACCCCTGCATGTTTAGCTCCCAGTCTTGGTCACCCTGGAGCCATGTCTCCATAATTCCAACTATATCATATCTCTTAACTACTAACTACGCATTCAATTCATCCTCTATTGTTCTCTCTCCTACAAATAAAACTAAACGAACAGGTTGCCACAGTTCCTGCAGCATTTTAACACGTTGACACTTGAAAGCAGTCCATGAAATATTTTTCATTTATTATTATCTGCGACCCTAGCGCTCAGGTCATTCAAACTCTTATTTTATAAAATCAAAATGTCTTTCATTACACGGAGGCTCTCATACTGTTTCTCATGGTACAATCACATGGCTATAAAGCTACATAGAAACATAGAAAATAAGTGCAGGAGTAGGCCTTTCGGCCCTTCGAGCCTGCACCGCCATTCAATATGATCATGGCTGATCATCCAGCTCAGTATCCTGTACCTGCCTTCTCTCCATACCCCCTGATCCCTTTAGCTACAAGGGCCACATCTAACTCCCTCTTAAATATAACAATGAACTGGCCTCAACTACCTTCTGTGGCAGAGAATTTCACAGATTCACCACTCATTGCGTGAAAAATGATTTTCTCATCTCGGTCCTAAAAGACTTCCCCCTTATCCTTAAGCTGTGACCCCTTGTTCTGGACTTCCCCAACATCGGGAACAATCTTCCTGCATCTAGCCTGTTCAACCCCTTAAGAATTTTGTAAGTCTCTATAAGATCCCTCCTCAATCGTCTAAATTCTAGCGAGTACAAGCCGAGTCTATCCAGTCTTTCTTCATATGAAAGTCCTGCCATCCCATGAATCAGTCTGGTGAACCCTCTATGTACTCCCTCAATGGCAAGAATGTCTTTCCGCAGATTAGGAGACCAAAACTATACGCAATACTACGAGTTATGTTCTTATGTGGTTACCAACCTGATGTTGATCTCGTGACATTCTTGCACTCTGTGTTCAGTGATTCCCCTTTCCATTGTTATATCCCCAATTGTTATATTTATTTCAAGCAATCCCTTTATATCTCCCTAAAATGTTTTTTAAAAATATAGATACTTTGGTTAATAGTTTTATTTGGGACTATAAAAACCATCGAATAAGTAAAAAACATCTATGTAAATCTAAAATAAATGGTGGACTAGCACTACCAAATTTCCTGGGCAGTTCAGATTAAGAATATGAATTTTTGGTTGGTAAATTTAGATCATGAACCAAGCTGGCTAAAGATGGAAAAGGAAGACTGTTTGCCTTTTGATGTAGGTTCGATTCTTTTTGCACCAAGGGAAGTACAAAAAAAAATGTTTGGTGACAACCCTATAATTCATAGCAATAGACGTATTTGGAAACAAATAGTTAAGACCCTACATATGGATAATTTCTCACTTTGTTTGCCAATTATGAATAATCCCTTGTTTAGGCCCTCTGTATTGGACAAGGGGTTTAAACACTGGAATGATTTAGGAATTAAAAGGATAGAACACCTTTACAAGGAAGGAAAATTTCTTTCATTTCAAGAGTTACAGGATATCTATGGATTGCAGTCAAATAACATATTTAGGTATTTACAAATTAGAAACTATATTAAGTCAAATACGCAAGACTATAAAAATAGAAAACCAGGATTATTAGCTGAATTGTTTAATAAACACCCAAATACAGAAAAATTAATAGCGTATATATATATATAATACTATTTTGGATAAGGAAATCCCAACTTCGGAAATATATCGACAAACATGGGAAAATTAAATGGGTTTATCTATAACGAAGGAAACTTGGGAAGAAAGCCTACAATGTATACATAGTTGCTCATTAAATGCTAGACATATATTGATACAATTTAAGGTATTACACAGATTACATTATTCAAAAATGATATTAAATAGAATTTATTCTAACATTTCTCCTATTTGTGATAAATGTCGGAACTTGGAAGCTAATTTAATGCATAGTTTTGTAACATGTATAAAACCTAATTGTTATTGGACAATAATTTTTAGAGTTATCTCTGAAGTTCTTAAAATTAAACTAGACCCAGATCCAAAATTAATAATATTAGGAGTTCCGGATTCAAATCTAATATTAACAGTAAACCAAAAAAATTTTTTGGATTACTGTTTGATAATAGGGAAAAAATTAATATTGAAATTTTGGAAGGGAACATTATCCCCCACAATTAAAATGTGGACAGTGGAAATGTTGGAGACGTTGCATTTGGAAAGAATCAGATTTGTCCTAATGGACAAATACGAACTCTTTGAACAGATATGGTCTCCATATACAGAATATTTGAAGGGGTAGCTGTTCTTGGCATCACAACTCAATGGGTACCCGGCAGGATTAGATGAAAATAACTCTCTGTTTTTCTTTTTGATTTGTACACATGTCTCCATTGATATTGCTATTTGAAATTGTGTTATTCACTATTAAGACGTATACTATAATCTCTCTTTTTTTTATATAATACTTTATTTTAATTAAATACATATGACAAGAATATATACATATATATATTTTTTTCTCCTCTATTTTCTCTTTCTCTTTCTTTATAATCAAAATTATTATTTAATCACTATTCTTATTGATTAAAATCTATTCTTTTCTTTTTCTACTTTAAAAAAAAATAGAAGTTTATAAGAACAATTCGTAACATTCGTATACTTATTGAAATAAGTTGGTTGTGTATTTGCAAAGTTGTTATACCGTTGTTATGATGGATTCCCTTTAATAAAAATATTATTACAAGTGATTCCCCTTTCGTTTTCTCTCTCTGGCAGTGTGTTTGCCAGGAGCCCATATCGAGGCATGAGGGAGGAACTGGCCAAAGCTGACTGGAAAGGGACCCTAGCAGGGGTGACGGTGGAACAGCAATGGCAGGAATTTCTGGGAATAATCGGGAAGATGCAGGATCTTTTCATTCCAAAGAGGAAGAAAGATTCTCGGGGGAGAAAGACATTTTCTGAATTTTTTTTCAAGCACTTGGCGATCGATGGTTGCTGTGGACTCGTTGAGCTGAAGGGCCTGTTTCCATGCTGTATCGTTCAATCAATCAAAACCCACCCACTAAGTATGTGGCTGAGATTTTAATAAACATCACAGGGCACCAATAAAAATTTGATTAGTTGTCAGATGTTATGGGGAGAAGGCAGGAGAATGGGGTTCGGAGGGAGAGATAGTCAGCCATGATTGAACAGCAGAGTAGACTTGATGGGCTGAATGGCCTAATTCCACTCCTATCACTTAAGATCGTATGGTAGACAAGACAGAATGAAGGACTTCGACCCGAAACGTCGCCAATTCATTCTCTCCGTAGATGTTGCCTCACCCACCGAGTTTCTCCAGCATTTTTTTGTCTACCTTTGATTTTTCCAGCATCTGCAGTTCTTTTTTTTCAACTTTAGTTTTTATTGCTTTTGTGCATACACAAATAAAACACAAATATAACAACGAAACATACAACAATACAGTGAAACATACAACAGTGTAGCGGGGGGTTCAGTTTACAATTAATGATGCAGTATACAGAACTATTTTCTTATTAAAACATTTTTTAACAATGACATTATTGTCAATATAATTATACAGTGTTGATGTCTTTATTTCTATACTTAATCCATTTCCCCCATTTTCTATTAAACTCGTCTTCTTTCACGCTTAGTGAATGTCATTTTCTCCATGACAAATATTTCCTGTACTATGTCTAACCATTGTCTAAGTCTGGGTGTGTCCGCAGCAAGCCAGCTTCTTGTAATGGCCTTTCTGCCAGCTGTGAGTAGGATTTTAACTAAGTATTGGTCTTCCTTCAGCACCACTGTAGTTATATTACCCAGGTATGAAATGGAACACTTCTTGGAGACTGTATATCCTAATACCTCCTTTAATTCTGAATTCACTCTGTGCCAAAATGGTTCTATTTTTGGGCAACTCCAGAAGATATGTGCATGATTTGCGTCTGTTTGGCCACATGTATGCGGCCTTCTGCAGTTCTTTCTTAAACTTATGATCTTATGACTTTTGACAAAAACATAAAAGCCAAATCCTGTCTGAAACTGAAAATTAGAGATTGTGTAATTAAATGGTCATACAATAATTTATTAAAGACAGCCAGGCTTTAAAAAAAAAGACGCAATAAGCAGTTTTGGATTACCAATACACTCACCTGTAATGGACAAGTGGTCACTTCATCCGCAGAGTCAGCACAGCCTTGTATTTCATCACGTCTCACCACTTCAATGTGAGGCTCACTTAATAATGCCTTCTGCAGAAATTACTGCAATGCAGATAACAGAACTACAACTTCACACTTTACTTAACACATTCTTGGGTCAGTGATTACTGGATTCAACACACTACATTAATAATAATTTTAATGGCTCATAATAAAACAGAATAATTGTTTCTGACATATATAATTTAATTTAATATAATATGAATTTAACAATACATGTTTTTAAATATACCGTACTATGCTCCATTTCATTATCGCCCATCCTAATCTATATTCTGCCTCCTGATCACTGCCACAAGAAGCTCAGTAAAGAATTTCCTGCAGAAGATCCTCATCACTTACCACTTATAGAACCCGTTTCCCAGGATCGAAATGCAAACTAGCAGTTAACATAGAAAGCACAGCACATAGAAACAGGAAAGCACACAGCATAGAAGGGCAGCACAGGAGCATGCCCTTCGGCCCACAATGTACGTGCCAAATATGAAGCCAAGCTAAACATAGAAAAATAGGTGCAGGAGTAGGCCATTCGGCCCTTTGAGCCGGCACTGCCATTCAATATGATCATGGCTGATTTCCCCCAAAATATGATCAATATGATCATGGCTGATTTCCCCAAAATCAGTATCCCGTTCCTGCTTTCTCCCCATATCCCTTGATTCCTTTAGCCCTAAGAGCTAAATCCACTGCTCTCTTGAAAACATTCAGTGAATTGGCCTCCACTGCCTTCTGTGGCAGAGAATCCTACAGATTCACAACTCGCTGGGTGAAGAAGTTTTTCCTCATCTCAGTCCTAAATGTCCTACCCCTTATTCTTAATTCAATATGATCCCCGAAAAGAGTGAACCCGGGTCTTGCCTTCGCGCCCTCAAGGTCGGCTGCGGGAAGTGTCCCCAGGCTGAAGGTGGCTGGGGGAGGAGAGGGACGACTGCTTGCTGGACGATCAGGAAAATAGCCTGAGAGACTCCAATGAAATAGAAAGTAGTTCAGGAGAGCAGACCTGAATAACTATCTACCTTATTGGAGACCCTCGGACTATCTTTAATCTCACTTTACTGGCTTTGTCTTGCAAATCTCTTTATCATGTAATCATGTATTGTCTTTCCGCTGACTGGAACAAAAGCTTTTCACTGTACCTCGGTGCACATGACAATAAACTTAACTGAACTAAGGTGGCGACGACTGGAGGCCCTACAGCAGCTTTGGGCTCGCCTGGATCGGACACCGCTCCAGAAGAGTGAACACTGGGTCCTGACTGGACTAGAAGTAGACAGTCGGAGCCTTTTTTCTCCAGCGTAGAAATGTTTAAGACTAGAGGGTATAATTTTAAGCTGAGAGGGGCAAGATGTATTTTATACACTCACTGTCCTGGGTGCCTGGAACATGCGGCCAAGGTTGGAGGCAGATACCATAGTGGTGTTTCATGAGCTTTTCAATGGGAACATGGATTTGTAGGGAATGGAGGGGTATGGATCATTTGCAGGCAGATGCGGTTAGTTGGAGACTCTCGGAGAGAGTTAGATTTAGCTCTTAGGGCTAAAGGAATCAAGGGATATGCGGGAAAAGCAGGAACGGGGTACTGATTTTAGATAATCAGCCATGATCACATTGAATGGCGATGCTGGCTCAAAGGGCCGAATGGCCTACTCCTGCACCTGTTTTTCTATGTTTCTATGTTTAGTTTGGCATCATATTCGCGGGATGATTTGGGGAAATTATATTTACGACCATCACAGTTGGGGGAGGCCAGTCAGCTGCGTCACAATTAAAAAGGGCCGTGGGAACGCAAAATGACGCCGTCTCCCCGTGCGTGCGCAGTAGGCCCGGTATCAGCACGTGCGCAGTTGTGGCGGCAGTCACACATGCGCAGTTGGGGATGGCTTAAATTTCAGGAAATACCAAATTCCAGGAAATATGGGATTCTATTTAAGGACATTTTTCTTTGAGGTGTGGAAGCACTGACGTGTACTGAGGTACAGTGAAAAGCTTTTTTGTGTTGTTGCTTGCAATTCAGACAGCTGAACAATCAAACTGTCCACAATGTAAAGATACAGGATAAAGGGAATAACGTTTCATACAAGGGAATAACACGTAGAGCAAAACTTCTCAAAACAGGCGCACTATCCTAAGGAAGAGATTACCAGGCAAACAAAGGTGTCACGGATGTAGTCAAATACGTGTATACAGTCCAATATCCGTCATGACTCCTGGGAATCTCCAGTCCATGAGTTAATGTTTAGGATGGCATTGAGAACCTTGAATATATACCGGGAACATGCCGAGCTCCACATAAGAGGCACAACTTCACAAACCGAGGTCAGGTTCCTTTTTGGTATCCGTGGTTTCCACGTTGACCTCATCGGTCACCTCGAGACCCACAAAGCCAGAGTGGAAGCAAATCATCCATGATGGGAAACATGGAAACATGGAAAATAGGTGCAGGAGGAGGCCATTTCGCCCTTCAAGCCAGCACCGCCATTCATTGTGATCATGGCTGATCGTCCGCTATCAATAACCCGTGCCTGCCTTCTCCCCATATCCCTTGACTCCACTAGCCCCTAGAGTGCTATCCAACTCTCTCTTAAATCCATCCAGTGATTTGGCCTCCACTGCCCCTGTGGCAGGAAATTCCATAAATTCACAACTCTCTGGGTATTTTATTTTCTCAGCTCAGTCTTAAATGACCTCCCCTTTATTCTAAGACTGTGACCCCTGGTTCTGGACTCACCCAACATTGGGAACATGTTTCCTGCATCTAGCTTGTCCAGTCCTTTTATAATTTTATATGTTTCTATAAGATCCCCCTCATCCTTCTAAACTCCAGTGAATACAAGCCTAGTCTTTTCAATCTTTCGTCATATGACAGTCCTACCATCCCAGGGATCAATCTTGTGAACCTCTGCTGCACTGCCTCAATCACAAGGATGTCCTTCCTCAAATTAGGAGACCAAAACTGTACACAATACTCCAGATGTGGTCTCATTAGAGCCCTATACAACTGCAGAAGAACCTCTTTACTCCTGTACTGAAATCCTCCTGTTACGAAGGCCAACATTCCATTAGCTTTCTTCACTGCCTGCTGTACCTGCACGCCAACTTTCAGTGACTGGTGTACAAGGACACCCAAGTCTCGCTGTACCTCCCCCTTACCTAACCTAACCCCATTGAGATAATAATCTGCCCCCTTGTTTTTGACGCCAAAGTGGATAACCTCACATTTATCTATATTATACTGCATCAGCCACACATCTGTCCACTCACTCAACCTGTCCAGGTCCCCCTGCAACCTCCTATCATCCTCTTCACAGTTCACACTGCCACCCAGCTTTGTGTCATCCGCAAACTTGCTAGTGTTGCTCCTAATTTCCTCTAATTCCTAATCATTAATATATATGGTAAACAGTTGCGGCCCCAACACCGAGCCTTGCGACACTCCACTCGACACTGCCTGCCATTCTGAAAAGGACCCGTTCACTCCTACTCTTTGCTTCCGGTCTGCCAACCAATTTTCTATCCATGTCAACACCCTACCCCCAATACCATGTGCTCTAATTTTAGTCACCAGTCTACTGTGCGGGACCTTATCAAAGGCTTTCTGAAAGTCTAGATACACTACATCCACTGGCACCCCTTCATCCATTTTACTTGTCACACCCCCAAAAAACTCCAGAAGATTAGTCAAGCATGATTTCCCTTTCATAAATCCATGTTGTGGACTTCCGGTGGCGATATGGAGTAGGCAATAACTGACTGCAGCAAGCCCGTGACGTCATCAGGCGCGCGACGAAAAGGCGGTATGCTCCCACAACATACCCCACCCCCCAAACAGGTTAGAAAATCGGTTAGGGCTAAGGAAGTAGGCCTAACCGAAGCCTCAGCCTCAGGTTTAACAGCGTCCCATGAAGAGATCTCAAGGAAAAAAAAGTCAGATGTGGAAGAATTAAGAAGTTTTCACGCCTTAGAAATTTCAAAAATAATGGCAGAATTTAAAAAAACTCAAACATGACTTTACAGATGAGTTGAAAACTTTTAAAAAAGAAATTAAAGAAGAAATTAAGAAAGATATCATTGCTATGGTACAGGAACAACTGGATTCCTGGAAGATGACCATGGAAGAAAATTTAAATCAAAAAGATTGACGAGGTAAATGTTAAATTGAATCTGATGGAATCCGTACTTAATTTGAAGCTGGACCCCATCTCGCAGGCACTAGAACAACAACATAAATCCGTAATCGATCTAGAGGTAATTGCTGAAACAAGCTCTGGATCTACAAGCAAGCTTCTCTCCGAGAACAAGCATTTATCAGACTTATTGCATAAAATAACTGAAAAATGCATTGACTTGGAGGGACGACAGAGACGCCAGAATCTAAGAATTATTGTGGAAGAGAGGGGAACCGTGAGCCCCGTGAATTTGCTGCAGATCTACTGAAGAAAGTTTTAAATCTGGATCAAGCACCTTTACTTGCTCGGGCACACAGAGCACTGAGACGCCGTCCAGGGGCGGACGCCCCTCCAAGACAACTGATAGTGAAGGTGCAATATGACCATGTCATGGATGACATGATGAAGAAAACTGTTCGCAGCAGAAATCTTGAATTTGAAGGAGACAAGATCAGCATATTTTGAGTACCCGGCGGAGGTTGCCAAGAAAAGAGCATTGTTTACAGACACAAGAAGAATACTTAAGAACATAAAGAACCTGAGATATGGACTGATGTACCCTGCAACATTGAGAATCACCTACGACCACAAAGGATACTTCTTCACTAACCACACAGAGGCCTTTAAATTTGCAAAGAACATTGAGAACACTGAAAATATTGAAATTACCGAGGGCGAGAGAGAAAAAGAGGACAATGAGGATTAATACTTAACACTAAATATATACATGATAATATTGGATTCGGTACTTTACAGAGAAGAAACTGAACTTTAAATTACTATACTCAAGGACTGTTATGAATTTAGAATGAAATTGATTATTGTTATATAATATTTTATATTATAGTACTAATTATTACTAATAATTATTAATCATAGTTATTAATTATCATTAATTATAGTTAAATGGATTAATTCAGAATTAGTTAAAAGGATGAACCATAAGTTGATTAAAATAGAAAATGGAGGTTTAATCCTTGATATTTGATAATATTTTGACTAATCATGGACTAATACTATTGTCATATGAAACTAATATTTTACTTACTTTGAGATTATTAATGATTCCATTATTGGAATATAACCATTATTCCCCCCCGTATAATGTTTTTCTTTGTTGAATTTAAAGTTTTTCCTTCAAGGAAAGAACAGAGCTAGTAACATTTTTTCTTTACCAAAAGCTACGGAAGTCCTTAGATGCCTAGCCACATTAGGGTGGCTATCACTAACTGCACTAATCATAGATGTAGTTTTTTTCTTTCTTTCACACTTTACTAATATAATAATCACTTATCTTTTCTATTTTACAGCATATTATAATCAGTATAATCTTTATTTTGAATGGAATTATAATTATTATTTAAGGAGATATGACCGAGAAGAAAACCTACAAGATCTAAAATTCATCTATCTGAGGTCCAGGAGTAAGGTATGGTTTAACGTGCTGAATCATCTGCTCCATTATAGACCACCCTAATCATAAGATGCAAGACGTAAAAGTGAACACTGGGGGTGAAGGAATTACATTCTGCAGTTGGAATGTTAAGGGAATTAATGAACCCATTAAGAGAGGCAAAGTATTAGCTCACCTAAAATCGCTTAAAACAGACATAATTTTCCTCCAAGAGACTCACCTTAAAAAGGAAGCGCAATACAGATTGAAAACAAAATGGATTGCTCAAACGTATCATTCCTCATTCACACATAAATCTAGAGGGGTTGCAATTCTAATCTGTAAAGGTATACCTTTTAAACATATATCAACTATAGAAGATACTGATGGTAGATATATCATAGTAGTAGGCGAATTATACTAAAAAAAAGTGACTCTCCTTAATGTATATGGACCAAATTTTGATAGTCCACTGTTTTTCAAGAGAATACTTAACCTATTCCGGAATGCACACAAAATAATTTAATAATTGGTAGAGACTTAAATTGTAGAGTAGATTCATATTTGGATAGATCATTAACTCAAAGAAAATCAAAATCTTTGTCAAGTGAATTTTTAAACTCATATATAAACAATACCAATATTAAGGATATCTGGAGAATTGAAAACCCATCCGAACAAGAATATTCATTTTACTCATCTGTGCATAAAACATATTCAAGGATAAACTATTTCTTAGTAGACTCTAAACTAATTCCATTTACTTATCAATCACAATATCATACTATTATAATTTCGGATCATGCTCCATTAACGTTTATGATTAAACTAATCGGAATGGACAAGAATCAGGCACAATGGAGACTTAATCCTCAAATCTTAAATGAACAGGTATGTTGTGAATATCTTGTAAAACAGATTAATATGTTTTTCGAGGTCAATGACCAGCCTGAAATCTCTGCTTCCCTTCTCTGGGAAACATTTAAAGCATTTATACGAGGGGCATTAATCTCCTCTCAGGCATTTCTTAATAAAGAGAATAGAGCTAAACAACAGACATTGGAAATGGAAATACGGCAATTAGACATAGAAAATGCAGGAGCACCTTCATTGGTAAAACATAATAAAATCGCAGCACTGAAATATAAGTTAAATAAAATATACTCTGACCAAGTAATAAAACTTTATCAACACACAAAACAATTACATTTTGAATTTGGTGATAAACCACAAAAACTATTGCCAGCCAGCTTCGTAAATTGGATGGGGAAAAACCGATTCATAAGATTAGATCAGAAAAGGGAGAAATACTAACACTCCCCAAAGATATTAATGACAGATTTTCACAATACTATCAAAATCTTTACTCAACTAAAGTGACAGAACAATCAACAGGAATGGAAGCATTTTTACAGAAATGTAACCTTAAAGGCTTAGGTTTGCAAGAGCAAGAATTATTAGGAGCTGAAATAACGACAAAAGATATCGAAGTCAATTAGATCTTTAAAAAATGGAAAGGCTGCAGGCCCTGATGGCCTAAGTTCCGAATTTTATAAAAAAATTTATGATCTGATTTCTCCACGCTTACAAACACTGTATAAACAAGCTTATACTCAACAGCAACTCCCGGAAACTTTAAACAAATTTACAATAATACTTATACCTAAAACTGATAAGGATCTGGAAGACCCGGCCTCATATAGAGCAATAGCTCTATTAAATACTGATCAGAAAATATTAACTAAAATCCTATCTTATAGATTGAGCTTAGTAATTAACAAATTAATACACTCTGATCAAACAGGTTTTATCCCAAAACGTCACTCATTTTACAATCTGAGACGATTATTTAATATTATATACTCAAATAGAATAGCTAATGCAGATCTAGCAATTATTTTGCTAGATGCTGAGCCTTCGCATGTGAATGGTCATATTTATTTTCAGTGATGGAAAAATTTCAATTGGGAGAGAAGTACTGTACATGGGTTAAACTTTTATACTCTAACCCAACAGCTAGAATACTAACAAACCAAACGTTATCAACTAAATTTAATCTTTCTAGAGGTTGTAGACAAGGATGGTCATTATCTCCATTATTATTCGCTTTAGCAATTGAACCACTCGCAGAAAATGTCAGATCTAATCCAGAAATACATGGGTAAAATACTTAAGACACAATGAATAAAATTTCTCTGTATGCAGATGATGTATTAATATATATTACAAAGCGAGAAACTAGTACTCCAAATTTATTATATCTAATAACTCAATTTGGTCAGTTCTCAGGATATAGAATTAATTGGAATAAAAGCGAAATCATGCCAATAATGGATCACAGTTTACATATACTACAACAATCACCTTTTAAAATAGTTGAAGAAAAATTTAAATATCTAGGTATTTATGTAACTAAGGCGTATACTTCTTTATTTAAATCAAATTTCCCACCTTTACTGAATAAACTAAATAAGAATATTCAATACTGGACAACACTCCCTATTTCAATGTTCGGTAGAATTAATGCTATAAAAATGATTTTTCTGCCGCAATTACTGTACTTATTTCAGTCAACCCCGATATATATTCCAAAATCTTTTTTTTTAAAGTAGACTCTACTGTTACAAGTTTCATCTGGGATTACAAGAATCATAGAATAAATAAAAAAAACATTTATGTAAATCAAAGATTAATGGAGGTTTAATTTTTGGGCAGTCCATATTAAAAACTTGAATTTTTGGCTGGAAGAAATGGATCAACAACCAGACAGGTTAAAGATGGAAAAGGAGGACTGTTTACCCTTTGAAATCGGTTTGATTATATTTGCACCGACAAAATTGCATAAAAAACCTATAGGGAAAACCCTATAATATATAGTGGTACACGAATCTGGAAACAACTTAAAAAGGCTTTTTATACCACTCTCTATTGTCTCCCTATTGTAAACAATTTCTTATTCAAACCTTCCATGTTGGATAAAGGTTTTATACAATGGAAAAACTATGGAATCAAAAAGATGGAACACCATATAACAACCATATAACAATTACAGCACGGAAACAGGCCCTCTCGGCCCTTCCAGTCCGTGCCGACCATTTGTTTTCCCCTAGTCCCATCTACCTGCACTCAGACCATACCCCTCCATTCCCTTCACGTCCATATACCTATCCACTTTAGTCTTAAATGTTAAATTAACACCTTTATAAGAAAGGCACTTTTCTTTCATTTCAGGAATTGCAACAGATTTATGGATTACACTCATATCTACAACTCAGAGATTATGTTAAATCAAATACACAAGATTATAGGAAAAAGGAACCAGAAATCCTTGATAAATGTTTGAATAAGCATCCTAATACAGAAAAATTAACAACTTATATTTATAATACCCTTTTAGATAGCGAGATACCATCGACGGAATCATATAGACATACATGGGAAAATTAAATAAACGAACCCATAACGAAAGATATATGGGACAAAAGTTTACAATATATACATCAATGCTCGTTAAATTCCAGACATGCCTTGATACAATTTAAAGTATTACATAGATTACATTACTCAAAAGTTAAATTGAATAGAATCTTTCCACAGGTCTCCCCTATCTGCGATAAATGTCAGCATCCAGAGGCTAATTTAACACATACTTTTGCAAATTGTATAAAAATTAAGAATGTCTGTATTGAGATTTTTAGGACTCAAAATTAATAATACTTGGAATATCAGAATAAAGTTTAACACTTACAACAAGTCAAAGACATTTCCTAGATTACAGTATAATAATTGTGAAGAAATTAATATTAAAATTTTGGAAAGGCCCTATATCCCCCACAATTAAAATGTGGATTACGGAAATGTCGGAGACCCTACACCTGGAAAGAATCAGATTTGCCCTAATGGACAAACAAGACGTTTTCGTTAGAATATGGTCTTCTTTCATTGATTACTTAAAGGGGTAGAATGGTTCGGCAGGGAACCCTAACTGAAACTTGGACTCAGGATTAGATGAAAAGTTATATTCTATATTCCTTGATCTTATCTCCAATGATGTATTAATGGTAAATTATTCCATTCTTTATGATTTATTTTTGATTTTTATTTTATTTTTCTTTCTGTTTTTCTCTCTTTATAAAAAAAAATTATTAGAGACAAAATGATTCATTTGATAATATTAATAATGTATGATTGTTGTACACAAAATATTGCTATCATAATATGTGTTTGCTAAGTCACTGCTTACATACTCTAATAAAAATATATATTAAAAAAATAATAATAAATCCATGTTGACGGACTAATCCTTTTACTGCTATCCAAATGCTCCATTATTACCTCTTTAATAATTGACTCCAGCATCTTTCCCACCACCGAAGTCAGGCTAACTGGTCTGTAATTCTCCATTTTCTCTCTCGCTCCTTTCTTGAAAAGTGGGATAACATTAGCTATCCTCCAATCCACAGGAACTGATCCTGAATATATTGAACATTGGAAAATGATCACCAATGCGTCCACTATTTCTAGAGCCACCTCCCTGAGGACCCTGGGATGCAGACCATCAGGCCCAGGGGATTTATCATCCTTCAGTCCCATTAGCCTACCCAATATTATTTCTCGCCAAATGAAAATTTATTTCAGTTCCTCTACCCCCTTAGATCTTCTGTCCTCCAGGAGATTGTTTGTGTTCTCCTTAGTGAAGACAGATCCGAAGTACCTATTCAACTCTTCTGCCATTTCCTTGTTGCCCATAATTATTTCACCCGTGTCTGCCTTCAAGGGACCCACATTTGACTTTGCTACTCTTTTTCCCTTAGTTCACGAGCCGGAGATGCTGGCGGGACCGGCGGTACACCCGTCCGTCGTGGTTGACAAGGTACGAACGAGGGGAACCGGCAGAACCGACGACCTGGAACGGCCAGAAGAGGACTACATACGGACGACCTGGCCGGGGAGAAGAGGGCAGAGGACACGGCAGGACCTGTCGTGGGAACGCTTCTGGATACTGTGTTTTTCGGCAATGCGTTCCCGGACGAAGGCAGGTTTAAAGACGGAGGGGGACAGGGACTGCTGAGACACCGGGACCGTGGGCCTCGTGGCTCGGGACATGAGCTGCTGAGCCGGGGAGCCCAGGGCATGGTCGCGGGAGATGTTGCGGAGGTTCAGCACGGCCAGGTAGATGTCGGAGCGGGATAGGCGACAACGCTCCAACAATCCTTTAGCACTGCGGACCGCGCGCTCGGCCAGTCCATTGCTCTGTGGGTATTCCGGGCTGCTGGTGTAATGACGAAAGTTCCATCGTTCAGCAAAAGCGCGGAACTCGGCACTGGTGAACTGGCTGCCGTTGTCCGACTGCAGGCTGACGGGGGACCCGAAGGTGGCAAAGTGGCGGCGCAATTTCTCGATGACCGAGAAGGAAGAGAGGGAGTGGAGCTGGTCAACTTCAAACCAGCTGGAGTAAGAGTCGACAAGCACCAGGAAGTGCTTTCCGTGCCACTCGAAGATGTCAGTTGCTAGCGCAGACCATGGCAGGTCACACCGGCGAGCCAGCTGGTGCAGCGCGGCCACGAAATTGTCAATAGATTCCCCAGGGTTCTGGCGTCTGGAGAACAGTTTGAAACGCTCTAAGATGTGGTTA
This sequence comes from Okamejei kenojei, assembly GCA_035221665.1. NCBI lineage: Eukaryota > Metazoa > Chordata > Chondrichthyes > Rajiformes > Rajidae > Okamejei > Okamejei kenojei. The sequence continues at coordinate 21,616,039 of CM069133.1, forward strand.
GTGGGAAGGTCACACAGCGCCGTAAATTTAGCAAGCAGGCAATCGGGGTCCTGGATACTCTCACCATGTCCATAGACGAACGACTCCGAACGCTCGAGCGCTTCTGGACCGGCCAGGTTAAGCAGCAGGGAAGCCTTGACAGCGGGGGCCACAGCAGGGTGGGCGATTGCAACATAATGCTCAAAGTCCTGTCGGAACACACTCCAGCGATGAGTGATGTCTGCATCAAAGACTAGGATGTCAGGTTTACGACAGGCAGAAGCCATCACGGCACAGGGAGGGGGTACTGGGACTAAGAAAATAAAACGCGATAGCCTGGAGACGCAGAAAGAAGCACTTCTGACGCCATTTAGAGAAGGTACACAGACACCTTAAAGTCGTCAGTACTTTATTAAGCATACATTATATATAGCCCTGGCTGTACGTGGTCTGTCACGAACACTAGAGAGAGAGCTAGGGGCGTGTGGGTTACAATTATACTAACTGGTGGGGGAGTGGTTAGCATGGACATCGTTACTATCAATTAAAGGTGTACACACATATCATCTACAATATCTAAAGAAGCTTTTACTGTCCTTTATATTCCTGGCCAGCTTCCCCACGTACTTCATCTTTTCAGCCCGTATTGCCCGTTTTGTTTCCTACTGTCCTATGAAAGTTTCCCAATCCTCTGGCTTCCGGCTACTCTTTGCTGTGTTATACATCTTTTCTTTTAATTTTATTCTATCCCTAACTTCTCTTATCAGCCACGGTTGCCTCCTACTCCCCTTAGAATCTTTCTTCCTTTTTGGAATGAAATGATCCTGCGTCTTCCGGATTATGCTCAGAAATTCCTGCCATTGCTGTTCCACCGTCATTCCAGCTAGGATCCCTTTCAGGTCTACTTTGGCCAGCTCCCCTCTCATGTCTTCATAATCCCCTTTGTTCAACTGCATCACTGCCACTTCCGATTTAACGTTCTCCTTCTCAAATTGCAGATTAAAACTAATCATATTATAATCACTACCTCCAAGCGGTTCCTTTACCTTGAGTTCTCTTATCATATCTGGTTCATTGGATAACACTAAATCCAGAATTGCCTTTTCTCTGGTCGGCTCCATTACAAGCTGCTCTAAGAATCCATCTCGGAGGCATTCTACAAACTCTCTTTCTTGGGGTCGTGAACCAACCTGATTTTCCCAGTCCACCTGCAAATTGAAATCCCCCATCACCACAGTGGAATTACCTTTATTACATGCCAGTTTTAACTCCTGCTGCAACTTACACCCTACTATTTGGGGGTCTGTAAATAACACCAATTAGTGTCTTCTTGCCTTTACAATTCCTCAACTCAATCCACAGTGACTCTACCTCGTCAGTCCGTATGTCTTTCCTCGCAAGGGACTGAATTCCACCCCTCACCAGCAGAGCTACCCCCCATCCTCTGCCCACCTGCCTGTCCTTTCTATAGGATGTATAACCCTGTATATTAAATTCCCAGACCCGATCCTCCTGCAGCCACGTCTCAGTAATCCCCACAATGTCATATCTACCAACCTCTAACTGAGCCTCAAGCTCATCTACTTTACTTCTTATACTTCGCGCATTGATATACAATACTTTTAATTCCTTACGCATCTCACCTTTCACATCGATCCCTATTGCACTTGGCCATACTCTCTTATCCCTTTGTGAGCTTCCTTTCCCGTTAATTCTGGGGTCATTAACCATCCCTTTACTCTCTTTCCCTTTAACTCCATCCTCGACTGTCTCATTTGGCACCCCACCCCCCTTAATCAGGTTAAAACCACCCGTGTAGCAGTGGCAAACCTGCCTGCCAGAATGCTGGTTCCCCGCCAGTTAAGATGCAATCCGTCCATTTTGTGCAGTTCCCCCTTACTCCAAAACAGATCCCAGTGATCTAAGAATCTAAATCCCTGCCCCCTGCACCAGTTACTCAGCCACACATTCAGGTCCCTATATCTCCCTGTTCCTGCTCTCGCCAGCACGAGGAACTGGAAGCAAACCGGAGATAACAACCCTGGAGGTCCTGCTTTTCAGCATTTTTCCGAGCTCTCTAAAGTCACGCTGCAGAATATTCATCCCCTTCTTTCCGACATCGTTTGTGCCAACATGCACTACCACTTCCGGCTGTTCACCTTCGCCCTTGAGGATTTTCTGCACTCTGTCCGTGACATCCTGGATCCTGGCACCAGGAAGGCGGTGCACCATCCTCGAATCCCGTCTGTTGTCGCAGAAACCCCTGTCCGTACCTCTCACAACGGAGTCTCCAACTACAATGGCGTTGCCTGACGTTGGCCTCTTTGGTTTTGGCTCAACAGCCCTTTTTGCTTCGCAAGCCAGTCCACCGCTCAGTGTTTTAACGTCTTCTGTCCCGACAGCTTCTAAGTGGGTACAACAAGAGGTACAACACCCGGGGACCTTTGCATTCCAAGTTTCCCTCCCTTTCTCACCGTCACCCAGTACCTTAGGTGTAACAATCTCACTGTAGGACTTGTCGAGGAACGACTCAGTTTCTCGGACGAACCTGAGGTCATCCATTTGCTTCTCCAGTTCCCCAACATGGTCCTTCAGCTGTACCTGGATGCACTTCTCACATTTGTAGCAGCCAGAGGCACCAGCAGTGTTCTTGACCTCCCACATACTGCAAGCATCACACTGAATCAACTTGCTTCACATCTCCTTCTTTCATCTCTCCCTCTCCAGCGTTTTGCGTACACCAAGCCAATTAACCTACAAACCTGTAGGTCTTTGGAATGTGGGAAGGAAGCGGAGATCCCGGAGAAAACCCATATTGATCACGGGGAGAACGTACAAACGTCGTTCAGACCAGTGTCCATAGACAGGATCGAACCCAGGTCTCTGGCACTGTAATGGCTAACAACTCTACCGCTGTGACACTGTGCCGCCAAAATGATCTCCAAAGGTGACGACAATTACTATTTCTGGTTGGAACCCAAACTGTTGTGTGGTAGAGGTATTTTGGCAAAATTACCAGCGTTCGGCGACATCATTCGACATAACAGAACAATTGCTGCATTCCTGCATGTACTCACTGCTGTTTTTGGTATTCCCATTTGCACTCCCATGCTAGATTGCTCAAAGACCAAAGGGCAGTGTGCATGAGGCAGTTCCACACTGCTTAATGATGGAATCTGAAAGATTAAACTACAAGTAGTTTAGTGATATGGCATGGAAACAGACCATTCAGCAATCTAGGAGTGTGTCAGTGCCTAATGGCAGCGGCTCGACTGCAGTCTATCTTATTTTTATTTTTATCCCATTATATGTATGTTTTTGGTTTACATTTAGATTATTTTTTAGCTGTGTATATGTGGGGGGGGGGGGGGGGGGAGGTGGGGGAAACGGTTTAATCTCTTCCCTGTACAGGGACGCGACTTTTTCCCCGTCAGGTCTCTGGTGTCGTTGGGCCTAACATCGTGGAGCCAGCCGCAGCCTCCAACCGGAACCAACCTGAGGTCTCCAGTCGCGGAGCTGGCAGATTTCGGAACGGGGAGAGCTTTAGTGGCGTGCGGCTGCAACCCGACTTTCGGAGCTTCAGAGGCTCCGGCCGCAGGCCCGGTGGACAGGAACATCGGGAGCTCGCATGTCCCTGGTGGGAGACCGCTTTTCAGGGCTCCCGCAACGGCAACTTCCCCCGCCGGAATCGCGGGGTTTAAATAATAATAATATCTTTTATTGTCATTACACATAAGTGCAATGAGATTTGGTTTGCAACTTCCATCCGATGTCATAACTTAAACAACTAATAAATTTAGGTTTACATACCCCGAGAACAAGGTTTGGAAAAGAACACTGGAACAGTAAAACAGTCAAAACAGACTAAAGTGCAGATGTGTCTGTGCGACGTGACCATCCGAGGGAGACAGTCCATGGGGGGGGGGGGGGGGACTCAGCAGGGCCAGTTCAGAGCCGCTATAGCTCTGGGAATGAAGCTGTTCCTGAGTCTGGAGGTGCGGGCGTAGAAGGCCTTGAAACGTCTGCTGGAAGGGAGTAGCTCGAACAGTCCATTACAAGGGTGAGAGGGGTCTTTATGGATGCTGACGGCCTTCCTGAGGCACCATGTGTGGTAGATGCCCTCCAAGGCTGGTAGCGGTGTGCCAATAATCTTTTGCGCTCTGTGGACAACTCGCTGAAGAGCTCTCCTCTCCGCCTCCGTGCAGCTGAGATACCACACAGAGATGCCATACGTTAGTATGCTCTCTGTGGTGCAGCGGTAGAAGGTCAGCAGCTATTGGGGCAGACCAGTCCGTTTCAATGTTCTAAGGAAGAACAGTCGTTGCTGTGCCTTTTTGACCAGCGCAGCGGTGTTGGTGGTCCATGTGAGGTCCTCTGAGATGTGAGTGCCCCAGAAACTTGTAGCTGGACACTCTCTCCACACTGTCCCTGTTGATGGAGATTGGGGTGTATTCCCCATTCTGTGACCTCCTGAAGTCGATAATAAGCTCCTTGGTCTTGGAGGTGTTTAGGGACAAGTTGTTCCGTGAGCACCAGTCCGCCAGGTTCTGCACCTCCGCTCTGTATTTTGTTTCATCACCGTTGGTGATCAGCCCGATCACCGTTGTGTCGTCTGCAAACTTGACAATGGTATTGGTGTCAAATGCAGGAACAGTCGTGAGTGAAGAGAGAGTAGAGCATGGGGCTCAGTACACAGCCCTGCCGGTGCTCAGGGTGATAGTGGAGGACAGGTGCGGCCCCAGTCTCACTGCCTGCGGTCGCTCCGTCAGAAAGTTCAGGATCCAATCGCATATCAGTGAGCTGAGGCCTAGCTGGTGGAGTTTGGTGGTGAGCTTGGTGGGGATGACCGTATTGAAGGCAGAGCTATAGTCAATGAAGAGCATCCTCACGTACGTGCCCTGTCTTTCCAGGTGGGTCAGGACAGTGTGAAGAGCCACAGAGATGGCATCCTCTGTGGATCTATTTGCCCTGTATGCAAATTGATGAGAGTCCAATGAGGCATGGATGCTGGATTTGATGAGGGAGAGGAGCAGCCTTTCAAAGCACTTCATTGGTATTGGAGTTAGGGCAACCGGCCGGTAGTCATTCAGGTTGGTGATTTTAGACTTTTTCAGCACCGGCACTATGGTAGCTGTCTTCAGGCACTTGGGGACCATTGTCAGAGATAGAGACAGGTTAAAGATCCTCGTGAATACCTCCGCCAGCTGTACAGCACAGTCCTTTAGTACCCTACCCTGGACTCCATCCGAGCCTGCAGCCTTGCGTGGATTGATCCTACGCAGAGCGCACTGTACCTCAAGGGTGCTCAGTGTTAAGGCCTGTCCCTCCGCCCTGGCCGGGGTTGTTCCTCTCCTGGTGGTGTTGCCAGTTTCAAAGCGGGCAAAGAAGGTGTTTAACTCATTGGCCAGTGTGATATCACTGTGGGGGCAGACAGGGCTGCTCTTGTAGTCAGTGATGTCCCTGACCCTGCCACATGCTGCTGGTGTCCGCGGTGTTGAAGTGGTCTTCCACCCTTTGCCTGTGGATGTTTTTGGCCTTTTTTATGCCTTTGTTCAGGTTTGACCTGGCAGCACTGTAGGCAGAAGTGTCCCTGGATTTAAAGGCAATGTTGCGTGCCCTTAGCAGGTTCTGAACCTCCTTGTTCATCCACGGTTTCCAGTTTGGGAATATCTTTATTTGCTTGTCCACTGTGACAGTCTCCACACAGCACTGAGAGCACAGTGGATGTGTACTCCTCCAAGTCTACCTCTGTACCACTGGTAGCCTGTTGTGCAAACAGGTCCCAGTCGGTGCGATCAAAGCAGTCCTGGAGTTGTAGGGTGGCGTCCTCGGGCCATATTTTGACCGTCTTTATTGCAGGTTTGGTCTTGCGGATGAGGGGTTTATATGCAGGCAGTAGAAACAGTGAGAGGTGATCGGATTGTCCCAGGGATGGGCAGGGGAGGGCTCTGTATGCATCCTTGATGTTGGTGTACACTTTATCCAGCGTGTTTGAGCCCCTGGTAGGGCACTGCACATGCTGGTGGAATTTGCGGAGTGCAGCTCGTAGGTCCAACTGGTTAAAGTCCCCTGCAACAATTAAGGCAGCGTTGGGGTGAGCATCCTGCTGCTTGCTGATGGCCGAGTGCAGCTGTGCTAGCGCTAGGTTAGCATTAGCCTGTGGTGGGATGTATATGGCCATGATGACAACCACAGTAAACTCCCGAGGCAGGTAAAACGGCCGACATTTAAGCAGTAGGTGTTCCAGGTCTGGGGAACAGTAGCTCTCTACTGCAGTGTGGTTGGTGCACCAGTCATTGATATAGATGCAGAGCCCGCTGCCCTTGCTCTTACCGGAGTCCTTTGTTCTGTCAGCACGATGCAGTGACCGGTTCGTTAGGTCCACAGCCCATTCGGGAACCAGCGCGCTGAGCCTGGTCTCTAAAGAACAGCACACAGCAGTCTTTCAGGGATCGCTGGGTGTTGATCTAGAGCCTTAACTCATCCAGCTTGTTGGTGAGTGACGGACATTCGCGAGAAAGACGCTTGGCAGCGATGGTCTTCGTGGAGCCCTCCGTAGCCTGTCCTGCACCCCCGCTCGCCTTCCACGTTTCTGTTTTCTCTCCTGGAATGACTTGGAGCGGGGCCTAACATCGCCTCGCGCGGCATAAACGTCCGCGGGACTTACCATCGCCCGCCGAGGGCATTAACATCGTGAGCTCCAGTCGCCTCATTGCTGAACCGCGGGAGAAGAACAAAGGGAAGAGATAAGACTTTTGCCTTCCATCACAGTGAGGTGTTGTTGGAGATTCACTGTGATGGATGTTTGTGTAAATTGTGTTAAGTGTGTGTCTTGTTTTTTTTTGTAATGTCATGACTGCAGGAATGAAATTTCGTTCAAAACTTGTTTGTTTGAATGACAATAAAAGGCATTCTATTCTATGAGCTTCTGAAAGCTTATAAACTAGCCAAAGAGAGAAAGGAGGTTTGTGCTTTGAATGTTGCTACCAGTATGACAATTTTGAATGTGGAAATAGAACGTAAATTGGTTAAAATAGCTTGAATATATGTTGTATGGCTTTGAGAATCAAGGCCCAATCATCGTTCACAATAGTTCTATGTTATCTCACCTATGTTTCGCCTCCTCACCCAACCCGAGGAGCAATTTAGAAGCCAATTTACCTACAAACCTGGGATATGGAAGGAAGCCCATGCGGTCACTGGGAGAACGTGCAAGCACCACACAGACAGCAGCTGAGGTCAGGATCGAGCCAGTGTTTCTAGCGCCATGAGGCAGAGGCTCTATTAGATGTTATAGAGAGATACAGTGTGGAAACAGACCCTTCGGGCCAACTCGCCCACACCGGCCAACAATGTCCCAGCTACACTAGCCTCACTTGTCTGCGCTTGGTCTATCCCAGTCCCACCACCCTGGCATTCCCTCTAAATCAATGGCTTGTTCCCTTTATCATCGATACTTTTTTGTTACTGGCCTCTTAGATCCCGCTTTTTTGTGTTCGATTCCCAGCAGTGCAGTTTCTTTCGTAACAACCTCCTCTGACAGCTTGTTCCATACACCCACCACCCTTTGTGGGGTGGAAGATTGCAACCTTCACCTGGTCTGCCCTGTTTCAACGAATGCAATCAACCTGGCGTGCACAATCAAATAAGATCAAATAGAAAATGTTGTCCTACAACTTTAGGCTGCGCACGCCATACGCAAGATGAAGAGAACACCTTTTGTGTGAGAAAGTTACCCCTCAGATTCGTGTTAAATCTTTTCCTCTTCACCTTGAACCTATGTCCTCTGGTCCTCGATTCCCCTACTCTGGGCAAGAGACTTTGCATCTACCCGATCTATTCCTCTCATGATTTTGTACACCTCTATAAGATCACCCCTCATCCTCCTGCGCTCCATGGAATAGAGATCCAGCCTACTCAACCTCTCCCTACAGCTCACACCCTCTAGTCCTGGCAACATCCTCGTAATTTTTTTCTGATCCCTTTCAAGCTTGACAATATCTTTCCTATAACACGGTGCCCAGAATTGAACACAATATTCTAAATGCGGTCTCACCTACATCTTATACAACTGCAACATGACCTCCCAATTTCTATACTCAGTACTCTGACTGATGAAGGTCAAAGTGCCAAAAGCCTTTTTGACCACCTTATCTACCTGCGACTCAACCTTCAAGGAACCATGCACTTGTACTCCTAGATCCCTCTGCTCTACACTACCCAGAGGCCTACCATTTACTGTGTAGGTCCTACCCTTGTTCGACGTCCCAAAATGCAACACCTCACACTTTTCTGTATTCAATTCCATCAACTATTCCTCCGCCCACCTGGCCAATCGATCCAGATCCTGCTGCAATCTTTCACAAGCATCTTCACTATCTGCAAAACCATTAACTTTTGTATCGTCAGCAAACTGGCTAATCTTGCCCTGTATGTTTTCATCCAAGTCATAGATGTAGATGACAAACAGTAACAGGCCCAGCACCGAACCCCGAGGCACGCCACCAGGGATCCAGTCTGATAAGCAACCTTCCACCATTACCCTCTCTGCTTCCTTCGAATGGAGCCAATTTGGTATCCATTCTGCTCTCTCCTTGGATCCAATGCGATATCTAACATTCAAGAGCAGCCTAACAAGCTGAACCTGGTTGGATGCCTTACTGAAATCCATGTACAGCTCTGCCCTCATCAATTTTTGGTCACATCTTCAAAAAAATCAATCAGATTTGTGAGACACGTCCTCCCACGTACAAAACCATGCTGACTATCCATAATCAGCCCTTGCCCATCCAAATGCCTGTACAATCTATTCCTCGGAATACTCTCCAATAACATGCCAACTACAGATGTTAAGCTCACCGGCCTATAGTTCCCTGCATTTCACCTGTGGCCCTTCGTGTAAAGAGGTATTTGCCACTGTGTCCTGGGTACACAAAATGCTGGAGAAACTCAGCGGGTGCAGCAGCATCTATGGAGCGGAGGAGATAGGCAACGTTTCGGCCGAAACCCTTCTCCAGACTGATGGGGGTGGGGGGGGGAAAGAAAGGAAAAAGGAGGACCCCGAGGGCTGAGGGAGATGTAGGAAGGGGAGGTGACAGCAAGGGTTAACAGAATTGAGAGAATTCAATGTTCATGCCAAGAGTATGCAGACTGCCCAAGCTGAATATGAGGTGCTGTTCCTCCTACTTGCGGTGTTGCTCACTCTGGTCGTGGAGGAGGCCCAGGACAGAGAGGTCGGATACGGAATGGGAGGGAGAGTTGAAGTGCTGAGCCCCGGGAGGTCGGGTTGGTCTACTGCCACTGTGTCCTGCTTGGAGCAATTAAGGAATGTTTCAAAAATGTAATTGGAAACACCCCTGCAGGCTGGTTGATTTAGATAGTTTTAAACATAAATATTTGACTGTTTTACATTGTTTTTTACATTTAATTCCAAAATATGATTTGAATAATTTCCTTAACAGCAGAAGCCAAAAAAAAGTCAAAAAGTCGAAAGAGTTTATTGTCATGTGTCCCTGGCAGGACAATGACATTCTTTCTTTGCTTAGCACAACAGAACATAGTAGGCATTGACTACAAAACAGATCAGTGTGTCCATATACCATTATATACGTAAATACACACATGAATAAATAAATTGATAAAGTGCAAATAACAGATAAAGCGGTATTAATGTTCAGAGTTTTGACCGAGCCAAGTTTAATGGCCTGATGGCTTTGGGGAAGTAGCTATTCCTGAACCTGGTCGTTACAGTCCTCAGGCTCCTGTACCTTCAACCTGAAGGTAGCAGGGAGATGAATGTATGGACAGGATGGTGTGGGTCCTTGATGATGCTGCCAGCCTTTTTGAGGCAGCGACTGCGATAGATCCCCTCGATGGAAGGGAGGTCAGCCGAAGATGGACTGGGCAGTGTTTACTACTTTTTGTGGTCTTTTCCTCTCCAGGGCGCTCAAGTTGCCGAACCAAGCCACGATGCAGCCGGTCAGCAAGCTCTCTACTGTGCACCTGTAGAAGTTAGAGAGAGTCCTCCTTGACAGACCGACTCCGTAATCTTCTCATGAAGTAGAGGCGCTGATGAGCTATCTTAATAATTGCATCTGTGTTCTCGGACCAGGAAAGATCTTCAGAGATGTGCACGACCAGGAGCTTGAAGCTCTTGACCCTTTCAACCATCGACCCGTTCATATAAACAGGGCTGTGGGGCCCCACCCTACTCCTTCCAAAGTCCACAATCAGTTCCTTGGTTTTGCTGGTGTTGAGGGCCAGGTTAATGTGCTGGTACCATATGGACAGTCATTCGATCTCTCTTCTATACTCTGACTCATCCCCATCAGTGATACGTCCCACAACAGTGGTGTCGTCAGCGAACTTGATGATGGAGTTCGCACTATGACCGGCTACGCAGTCATGAGTATAGAGTACAGCAGGGGGCTGAGCACGCAGCCTTAAGGAGCTCCCGTTCTGATTGTTATCGAGTCTGACACATTTCCACCAATACGAACAGACTGTGGTCTGTGAATGAGGAAGTCGAGGATCCAATTGCAGAGGGATGCGCAGAGACCCAGTTCTGTGAGTTTGGTAGCCAGCTTGGAGGGGATGATTGTGTTAAATGCCGAGCTGTAATCGATGAATAACAGCCTGACATATGAGTTTTTGTTGTCCAAGTGGTCCAGAGCGGAGTGGAGGGCCAGCGAGATTGCATCCACCGTTGATCTGTTGTGACGGTAAGCGAACTGCAGTGGGTCCAGGTTTTTGAGTTGCGCCATGATCAACCTCTCAAAGCACTTCATCACCCAGGCGATATTGCCACTGGTCGATAGTCATTGAAGCAAGTCACCATGCTCTTCTTGGGCACCGGTATTATTGATGCCCTTTTGAAGCAGGTGGGAACCTCAGACCTCAGAAGTGACAGGTTGAAAATGTCTGTAAAAACCCCAGCCAGTTGGTCCGCACAGGTTTTTAGAACACGACCAGGTATACCATCAGGTACAGGCGCTTTTCGAGGGTTCACCCCTCTTAAGGATTTCCTGACGTCAGCCTCTGTGACTGAGACTGAAATACCATCACAGCGAATGGGGGCTCAGGAAGGCACATCGGAGTTCTCCCTATCAAAGCATGCGTAAAACGCATTGAACTCGTCAGGGAGTGATGTATCTCCGACATTCGAGCTGCCTCCTGGTTTCGCCTTGTAGGAGGTGATTGCATTCAGGCCCCACCACAGCTGCCGAACATCTGTCTCATCCTCCAGCTTGGAGCAGAAGTCCCTTTTGGCCTTTTTGATGGCCTTACCAAGGTCGTATCTGGACTTCTTGTGGACCACTTTATCATCAGACGTGAATGCCCGGTGTCTGGTCTTCCGAAGAGTGCAGATCTCAAAGTTCATCCAAGGTTTCTGATTGGGAAACAGTCCGAAGATTTTGGTGGGGATGCAGTCCTCGACATATTTCTTAATGAAGTCTGTGGCGTATTCGTTCAAGTCCGATGCCGAGTCCTTGAACATTGGCCAGTCTACAGACTCCAAACAGTCCCGTAGTTGTTCCTCTGCCCCCCCCCCCCCCCCCCCCCGACCAGCTCTGCACTGTCCTCACCTCTGGGGGTTCGCTCTTTAATTGCTGCCTGTAGGCAGGGAGAAGCAGCGCCTCGGTATGGTCGGATTTACTGAAGTGAGGGCGAGGGATAGAGCGGTAGGCATTCTTGATGGTGGTGTAGCAGTGGTCGAGGGCGTTTGGTCCTCTGGTGCAGAAGGAGACATGTTGTTGGAAGTTACGGAGTGATCTCTTTAGGTTTGCCTTATTGGAGTCCCCAGCAATGGTGGTAAATGCCTCGGGGCATTCAATATTTGCAGAGTTCTGATTAGGCCAGGAGAAATGGGTACACAGATGACACGATTTTCCAACACTTGTGGTCAGCATTTTACTTGGAACCATCCACATTGAGTAACGTTGTGAAAGACCTTGCTGCCCTGTTCAACCTCACTGTAACACAGAGTCTTTAAACTTTAGAGATACAGCACTGAAACAGGCCCTTTGGCCCACCGAGTCTATACGACCAATGACCACCCTGTACACCAACAGTATTCTGCACACTAGGGACAATTTACAACTTTTTTTTAAAACCAAAGCCAATTAACTTACAAACCTGTACGTCTTTGGAGTGTGGGAGGAAACCAGTGCATCCGGAGGAAAGCCACGCGGTCACAGGGAGAACGCACAAACTCCGTTCAGACGGCACCCATAATCATGATAGACTCCTGGTCTCTGGTGCTGTAAGGCAGCAACTCTACCGCTGTGCCACCATGCCGCCCTGTGCCAGATTGCAGTTTCAGGATGGAAGAACTGTGCCAGCTGTTGATGACAAGGGACAAGGGACTAAAAGCGAATCGAAGACAAATCCCGGGCCTATTTGATCTGAAAACTGGATTTAATCTTTTGAAATAAGTGAGGGCTCAACTGTTTTAATGTGCGAGCAAAGAAAAGAATGTGCTCCTAAATCCAGGACAATCTTCTCAACATTCCCAAATCAAATTGGCATTTATCACGTTGCTATTTCTGGGTTTACCATATTACCACATCAATCCTATTACAATATTCACTATATTTCAATGTACTGCACCGGCAATTCCTTACGATGCATTATGATTCCAAACCTCTTCCTGTATTACTCAATAGTTGTGCAGGATTCACAAAAAAGTTAATGTGCAGGTTGAGTGGGTGGTAAGATAGGCGAATGCAATGGTAGCATTCATTTCGAGAGGAAGAGAATATAAAAGCAAGATTGTAATTGAGGCTGGTCAGACCACATTTGGAATATTGAGAGCAGTTTTGAGCCCCATAATCTGCGGAAGGATGTGCTGGCGTTGGAGAGTGTCCAGAGGAGGTTGACGGAGAATGATCGCAGGGATGACTCGGTTTATGTACTTGGAGCATTTGATGGCACTGTTTGTGTACTCTCTGAAATTTAGAAGGGTGGGGGTGGGAAAGGTAGAAGGATCTCATTAAAATTGATCAAATAATGAAAGGCCTTGGTAGAATGGATGTGGCAAGGGAAGTTTCCAGTAGTGGGAGAGTCTCAGACCAGATGGCAGAGTCTCAGAATAATATGACATACCTTTTAGAATGGAGATGAGGAGGAATTTCTTTAGACCAAGGGTGGTGAATCTACGGAATTCATTGCCACAGATGGCTGCGGAGACCAAGTCATTAAGTGTTTTTAAATCCGTGATTGATGATACTTGAATAGTAAGGCTACCAAAGGCTATGGGGAGAAGGCAGGAGAACGGAAATGAGAGGGAAAAATTAGATCAGCCATGATGCATTGGCGGAGCAAACTCAATGGGCAGAATGGTCTAATTCTGCTCCAATGGCTTACAAACTTATTAATAGTAATTTTACCTTTGCTTATTTGGGAGCAGCAAAGAAAATTGGAGAACAATGAGTATTGTTTAAGTTCCATGATAATTTTACTAATTAAGCACAACTTTTTAAAAGAACACACAGCCAAGATCTTCTATAATGTTTTAATACTTTTCACTTTTTAAATACTGGATTTTAATTTGTAATAACATGGAGGAACTAAACTTTATAAACTGATCTTTACACATTGTTGATTGAAAAAACTGTTTGACAGTTCAATATCACAGACATTAACCAGTGTTTTATTGTACACAAAGCTAAATCAGGATATAAAGCTTTCATAAAAACAAATCTCTCAGCATGTTCTACACACAATATATTTTGAAATAGGTCCATACTTAAACCTGCAAATGAGCTGTTTTACATTCCAAAGTTTCAATACTTTACAACCATCTCTTTAGTGTAATCACTTTATTCCAGAATTTCAAAATTATATCACATTTAGTGCAAATCCGACTAACAATATCAAGTTCTATACACGTAAACTTCCCAATTTTCTTAAAAGTTAGCTTAATTAAGCAGGCTACAGGTTTTTAAACCCGCACTGTTGCTAAAGCTCCCATTGATAAGTTGGTCAGATATTTAATAGTTTTCATTTGGGATATTCAATCAAAAAGATACTCTTCCTGGCAACTAAAGTTCCCAAGAAAACCTATGCAAAAAAAAAAAAAAAATCTGTTTTGTTGTGTTGAATGCGAGGGGTTCCAATACATGCCCAAAACTAATAGTGGCTTTTTCACATCTGGTCTGTAAACTGTTACACTTTGTTTTCTTCACATCCAGTGCATGGTTCATTTCTGCAATTGACATCAATTCCCACATTGGTAACTTAAAGATGGATAAAAATAACTTTGAGAAACGATGGCCCACATGATTGCCAAGTGTGAAGAACCTACTCCCAAGCAGCAGAAAAATTAAAATATAACTCATTACAACATCTCTTGACCCAAATAACATTTTTGAATAAAGTCCAACAGCTATCTTAGGTATTACCACTTCCCAAAACACAAATATCCATTGATTGAAAGAAATATTCTGAAGTACTTGATCCTTTAGTGTTGCCATTATTATTTAGCTTCAGAGTTTGGGTGCCGTTATATGTTCCTACGAAGCCACCTGCTGCACACCATCCAACAATGCACCTTTGGGTTGAGCAGGAAACATTGAGGAGCTCCAAAACCACATGTTAACATCATCAGCATTTAAGCATGTACTATTACGCCAACCCTACACTTCCATTTACAATTTTAGTTAATGCACTATTTGGGGTATTAACATGGCATAAGACTGTAATGGGGAATTGCTTTGGTTAAAAAAAAAACTTTTTTTTTTTAAGGTCATGCATGCGAGGAAAGATTACGACCTACATCAATGCAGTGAACAGAATCTAAGCTGGCTATTTGGACAAAGTGGCAGAGGTATGGGAGGGAGAATAGAAAAATCTAGTGGGAGGCACTGAAAAACATATTTGCGTAGTCTGACCCAAAGTGTAATTTGTATTGAGGGAAGTGCTTTGTAGGAATTAAGTTTGTCATCTCTATTTCTAGCAACTAAAAGAGACTGGGGATGAAAAAAGTCCAAACACATCTTCTATTATACATTGTCTCTGACTAACATCAGCTGTAACTTGACTCAATGCCAAAATGAACCATATATCTGGAGATCTGCATTTTACTTGCACTCTAGCAATAGATATTTTCTCCAATAGAAAGAAACCTCTGCATTCACTCAAGCAGTTGTTTCTTCTTGTTGATTTACAGCTATTTACACAAACATTTTAAAATGCAAATATGAATGTCTGCTGAAAGATGGAATTAATCAGTATATTATTTTTAAACAGTTGGATTGGTTTTAGTTATTGCCTGCAAGTTTAGGTACAACTAAATATAAAAGGTTCTAAATCAATTCTCAATACATGGTATCCATAACTGAACTGGCTGATCTTAGAACCCTTTAAGACAGTCTATTAACTGCATAACCAACACTCTAATTTAGGCACTTTTACAATTGCAGGTGTTTGTAATAGATACAATATACTGAGTAAAGGGCTGCAAAAAGCAAGCACTGTACGCTGGTCACATACAACAGTTATTCAACCATATAAAAGTTTCCGCTACAGGTTTAAATTTTAAACATTACAAAAAAGTCAAGTTTATTTGTTGCAAAATAAGAGGGAAATATTGTGCTATGTGCTCAACTCAAGACCAAATATTCCTATAACCCAGTAGCCATGAAAACATGGTAAAATATCTTAGCTGCATGCAGTTAAACACAGCACCAGGCAGTGTTGAAATCAACAGGAAGAAAAATCATCTCACTGCCAGAATTTCATGGGAACTAAAGTTCTTCAGATATGTCTATTGCATGTAGCTATGCATTTGAAGAGCATGCCCATCCAATCTTGAAATACAGCTGTTTCTGCTGATCAAATAACTTAATTCAGAGCAGATTCTGCAGTTGTGTTAGTGAACAGGAAGATGTGCACGTTTTGATAGTGGTGCATTAAAGATTTATGCAATGGGCTTTGCCTATCAACTATATTTAGCCAACATATACTATTCACAAAAATACACCCCCCTGCACCAATATTGCTTAAAACAGTCATTGTATTATTTAATGATATGTCTTCACTGGTCATAACTAGAACATCAATCTATTTCAAAATGGAAAAAATCCTTGTTTGACGTGTTTCAAGTATTGTTATCCCCTTTTCAGCCCATGCCACCATCTTAAAGAACTCAGAACTATCATTTACAACACAAAAATATTTGTAACAAAAATACAAACTAAAAAATGCAGTAGAAAGTTTGTAAACAAAACGGAAATAAAGCTTTTCAAAATCTCCATCAAAACTGCATGTTCTTCATAGGAGATCGTAAGAAAGAAGGGGCAAATGCCAGAGGTCAATGGGCAGAGACAGCCCTGAACTGTTTTATAAGAGATTAGTCTCAAAGAAAAAAGAAAAAAAGGTTTACTGGTGTTAGAGATGACCAATAAAAGAATGTGATGAGTTCAGTGATTATAGATTGCTGATTAACAAGACTTGAGTAAGACTTAAAGAAAAACATCCCATTGTAGACCCCAAAGATGGTTAACATTTGTGAGATTTAGAAACACAAATTAGGCTGTTTGCTGCAAAAATATGTTGAAACTTTGGCCATGATTATGCAGGCCTACATTAACAAGCATGCTTTTTCTTTTAAACAATTAAAGCCATCAACCTATTGTTTTTGATCCAAAGTATGATTGCTTCTGTAAAAATAAAAAAAAAATGCTGGGTCGAATTGTAAACAGCTGTATGAGTTGCACATACAAATGAATTACACACTGATGCATCAAAATGAAACAGAGCACGGACAGTGTTGAACAATCGGCCACAGATGTAATGTAGCAGCCGACAGCAGCTGGGTGCAGGCTGACAACCGGGACTGGCCTTGCGAGATGAAACGGCGTTGGAAATTCATTGTGCCAGTTTTGTGGAGTCGCGTATTCCTCGAGCGTAGGAGGACACCTTTCCGTCTATTTGTTGATCACCAGAGAAACTATGGTTGGAACACATTCATGCTGAACACTGAAGGAAGAAGATGGAACACTTATATCTTAGGACAGTTTCATCGGCAGGGTATTTAGACACCTAGCAATTTTTTTTGCAAATGACACACACATATGGCATTTCAACTTACAACATTTCAAAGTCTGTTACATAATACTCCTCTGGTTATTCTCTGTAAAAGAGTAGAATCAATAGAACCTTAAATGTTAACTCAGTTTCTCTTCCCACAGACGCGGTCTGACTCACTGATTGTTTGCAACATTTGCTGTTTCTATTATCAATAAATGTTTTGTTGCCGCACAAAAGCAGACTGAATTATTCTGATTTTGTGCAAATAGTTCTGAGCAAACGAAGTACCTCATTCCTCCTTTGATGCAACATAAGCGTTTGGACTCCCTGACAACACATCTTTCAGACAATAGTTATGTAATGAGATTACGACTGTATTCAGGATTTTACAAATGACTATTGCCGATTCTACAGTTTTCAACATACATTCTGTCCACTCACTACAAGGCTGTGTTAGCATTTGGAATTCACAAAGTGGTATCAAAATTACAATCATATTGATGCCACGACACAGTTGAAAGAGGAGATGCAGAAGGAAGTTGTTTCTTACTTCAGCCTCTTACAAGTCTGTTCATATGGGACTGATCACAACTGAAGGAGAAGCAACTTGCATCTAGAACTATAATAGTTCGAATAGGAGCTAGCAGCGTGTATGGATTTGCTGTTTGTACTGGAAGTGATTCACTTACCCCAACATCCACACAACAGCTAATATCAGTATTGGATTTCCATAAGCATAAACAGCCATCAATATATTCAAACATTTGCCTTCAGGTGCACACAAAACTGGGCATCATCAATATTAATTATTTATTATCAGCTAAGTAAATAAAGTGGTTAATGCTGTATGGTACCTCTAGATATTAGAAAAGAATCTCTTTGCCCGAAGTCTTCTCCTGCACATACGACGTAAAACGCTTTAGGAATTTGGGATATTCACGCTTTGCGACAGCGCGGAGAACGGAGGCTGGCGCCCATCCTCCAGGGTTTACTAAGAACAACAACAATAGTCGGAATCTTTTAGGACAAAGGAGAAATTTGCTCCAACTACCTCATAAATATATCAACTTCATGCCATTCAATGATTTTCAATGGGATGTGTACATAAAAATACCTCTTCTCAGCAAAGCTGACATTAAAGCAGAGTGACAGATGGCTAAATTTGGAAACTGGCACCTCATTCAATGGCTCAAGGCTGGTCTATTGCCACATAGAGATATATAGTCATGGAGCGATACAGTGTGGAGACAAGCCCTTCGGCCCAACTTGCCCACACCGACCAACATGTCCCAGCTACACTAGTTCCACTAGCCTGCATTTGGCCCATATCCCTCAAAACCTGTCTTATCCATGAACCCTTCTTATCGCTGCTTAAACATTGCGATAGTCCCATCCTCAACTCATGTACCTCAACTACCTCATATACCGAGATACAGTGAAATTCTTTATTTTGCATACATTTAGTAAATTCACACTACACACAAGCATAGATCATAAATAAATAAGGGCGGCACAGCGGTAGAGTTGATGCCTGACAGTGCCAAAGACCCGGGTTGGATCTGTTTATCAAAGGTGTCTGTATGGAGTTTGTACGTTTTCCCCGTGACCTGCGTGGGTTTTCTCGGAGATCCTCGGTTTCCTCCCTTATTCCAAAAACGTACAGGTTATTTGGCTTGGTATCATTGTAGCGTATATAGATAGCGATATCACTAACGCAACTTTTACGGCGACTGTCGGCACCCGTCATAGGTCGTTGCAGGTCGCCGAAAATTCATGTTGAAAATTCACCGGCGTCCAGAAAGACGCTACCATCTTTGGGCGACTGAGACTACACGCAACCATACAGGCGACACCCTGGTGACATGTCGCGGGGTGAAGGCTGTATGGTCGTAAATAGTCGCCCAAAGAAACGTACTCTGTTCTAGTCGCCGCTGGATTTTCAACATGTTGAAAGTTTTCGGCGACATGCGACGACCTATGACGGTGCCGGCAGTCGCCGAAAAAGTCGCGTAAGTGGGACAGGCCCATTAATATGCAGGGATCGCTGTCGGTGCGGACTCCAACGAAGAAAGTCCTAGCCTGCTCAACCTTTCCTAATATAATAATCTAATTGAAGACACCATTTCCGACTTCCCACTTGACTGCCTTCATTGAAGTCTGGGACAGGAAGATGCAGCCCCCTGCAGAATATTTGACTTTAATTTTATCAGATGTTAAGAAATTTTCACTTACCATTGGCTACATATGTAATCTTGCACAGGATGTTGTCTCGACTGATAGCCTGGTCACCTTCTGGAGGGCTTACTAATGTCTGGCATATCATGGCAATGTTTATTTTGGCACGTACGCATCTATTATTCTGCTGTTAAATAGGTGTAGAAACACATGACCGTTTTGAATTTAAATGACAATAAATGAGCACAAAGCTACTAAATAACATATTTAGCAACTACTTCACAAACTTCAAGTTAATAATTCACACAAATTGCAGCGATCTATCAATTTTAACACCAAAAACAAACCGCGCAATACAAATAAAATTTCTCTACATGCTTTATTGCCCTTCAAATACGGTATTTAAAAAAAAATGAAAACGGACACTTACAGGAGCATTGTCATGTTCGACAGAAAAGTTACAGACAAGCCACGTATCTGGATCATTCTCATTTGTAGCAGGAACCTTTCGAATTGCAGACAAATAAAGCACATCCCTTTGAGAAGCCGGCCAAACCCTCTGGACAAAAGTAAAAAATAAGATCTATCCGTTAGCAAGTTATCAAATAATAAATTCCTCATTGCTACAAAATGGCAAAAATCTTGGGTCTTCATTCATAAAAGATCGCTAAAGACATATAGTCTTACAGCGTGGAAACTGGCCCTTCTTTCCCAACTTGCCCACAGCAACCAACATGTCCCATCTACACTAGTTCCACCTGCCTGCATTTGGCCCATATCCCTCTAAACCAGTCCTATCCATGTCCCTGTCTAAATGTTTCTTAAATGTTGCGATACTACCTGCCTCAACTACCTCCTCCGGCAGCTTATTCCACACGCCTACGACTCTCTGCGTGAGGAAGTTGCCCGTCAGATTCCTATTAAATCTTTTCCCCTCACCTATGTCCTCTGGTTCTCGATTCCCCTACTCTGGGCAAGAGATTCTGCGTGTCTACTCGATCTACTCCTCTACTTCCTGGCTAGAGCATTTGCTCCAAGTAATATGACAAGAACATGTCAATTTTATTAACACAAGGGTAGTCCTGGCAAGGGTAGATTGGACACATCTACTTGCAAGTAAAGTAAACATTGATGGATTAAAATAACATGTGCCCAAGCACAGGACATTCCCTCAACTCCAATCACCATCTGTAATGCTCAATAGCTTAAAAACAAAAACTACATACCTTGTGTGTCTGGTAAACGATGATTGCATTATCTGATAGAACTTCTATTACGTGGAAGTTTTCAATGGTTGCTGTGGGGTATAAATGGATACATCAATCATTTCACACCAACAAAGGCATATATAGGACAAGTGAAAAGTAAAGCAGAGGAACATGTTGACTGCAAATATATGTACAAGTCAAATCAACAGCTGCTTCTGAAATGAGACAAAAGATAGAAAGCAAGATGCTAGAGACTGAAGAAGACTTGTGCAATGGAAAGTATAGAAAATAATCTTGAATTGGTATTTGAATCTTGTATCAGTCTGAAGGTCTCGACCCGAAATATCGCCCACTCCTTCTCTCCAGAGATGCTGCCTGTC
The DNA here is from genome assembly GCA_035221665.1 of Okamejei kenojei. Lineage (NCBI taxonomy): Eukaryota > Metazoa > Chordata > Chondrichthyes > Rajiformes > Rajidae > Okamejei > Okamejei kenojei. The sequence continues at coordinate 21,636,812 of CM069133.1, forward strand.
CCACTGAATAACGACAGCATTTTGTGTCTACCTTAGTATTTAGTCCGTTCCACACGATTCAAATTAGCACATGAAAAACCTTCAATTTTATATTATGTTCAGTTTCATTTCATTTGGTTGTCCAATTTTAGTTGATTTGTTGATCTGCTTATTAATTATTTGATTTACACTGGAAACAGAGGCTAGAATAAGGAAAGAGTATTTGCTAAACATTTTGACAGGCTGCAAGTGATACAAAATTACTTGTCACCCTATTTATGGTCAAAAAGGAAAAAATGACATGATCTTGCTGGCTTAGGTTCATTACCGTTACCTGCAGTTATCCGTTACCCAAACTTTCTTAGCTCCTGACAGATGCATGATCTGTCCATAATGGAAGTTCCATCCAAATGCCCCAGAGCACTTGTACCAGCTGGTAAAATGCTTCTTCCAACTTTGCCCGCTATAAAGTCACAGGGCTTTCTTGCATTCACAATGGCGCAGCGGTAGAGTTGCAACCTTACAACGCCAAATAGTTAAATCCCGACTAGAGAGAGTTTGTACATTCTCCCCGTGACCTGCGTGGATTTTCTCCGGCTGCTCCGGTTTCCTCCCACACTCCAAAGATGTACTGGTTTGTCGGTTAACTGGCTTCAGTAAAATTGTAAGATCCCTAGCGTGTAGGATAGTGCTAGTGTATGGGGTGATCACTGGTTGTCGCAAACTTGGTGGGCCGAAGGGCGTGTTTCCATGCTGCATTTCTAAACTCTAACATTCAAATATGTTTCAAATTATTAAAATGCAAAGCAGTTTACTAAAATTATACACTGTACTGTATAATTTATGATTACATGCTCCGTGCTGTCGGTATATATGCCAGTGATATTGCTACAAGCAAGGTTTTCATTGTACCCTTTTCCAGTGAACTTGCGCACATGGAAAATAAACTTGATTTCACTTGACTACCTGTCAAATCAGGTGAAGCTAGTCAACCCATTTCATGTGGAGCATCAAGATTACTCGCCATACTTCTGCAGGGGGGGGGGGGGGGGGGGGGGGGGGGGGCGTGGTGAATAGTGAATTATTTTTGGCCTTGACTAACATTCATTCCTAAACAAAAATCAATAGAGATGATGAATCATTTCATTTTCTTTTTCATTCCAAGAACTAACCAAGAAATTGGGAGACGTGCATTTAAATTCAAAGCTCCTTCTGACTGGAACACTCTGCCTAGCACCATAAGAACTATTAGCTAATTTTGTCTATTTAAAAATACACTTTTACCCTTCCTTATAAAACCATGTACCTGTTTCTAGTATTAGAGTCTTCGAGCTCCTTTATCTAGCTTGCTCTGTGTGTGATCATTTGGCATAGCTATTGTATATGCATGGCCATTACACTTATGTATTATTGTATTGCATAGTGTAACAAGGTCATATTGTATTATATCACAATACTATGAAATAATATATCATGTAATAATGTTGATAGTATGTATTGACGTACGATGTATGATAGGTGGTATATGGTATTATGCATCAACATTATGCTGTAACACATAACCTATGATTATTGGATATGTAAAGTCAATTAACAATTGTCATAAACTATAACAAGTGGGGATGGAGGGGTTTTGGGATTGGTGTGTAGGTAGGTGGGTCAATGAGAGCCTCTATGTATGTTATGTCTTGTGCTGTATGTTCTATGTTGGACCCCCTCAAAAACGAGATGACTGTCCATCTCAAAGGGTTATCCATGAATAAACTTGTTTCATTTGTGGCTTCCTGCCATATTTGGCTGCAAAACATTCACCTTTTTTCCCCCCAGTAATTCATTATTCACAAAAATATGTAAGACATTCATATAATGCCCTAAAACCAGAAAGGTCAGGACCATGTATCATATAGAATGGTAGAGATTCTGGTGGTGGAGAATTAAGCTAAAGTTCTAGCTTGTCCAACCTTTGTCTAAAGCTCAGGAACCCTAAGTCCTGGCAACATCTTTATGAAACTTTGCTGCACTATTTCCAGTTTAATGACATCCTCCCTATAGTCTCTCCAACATTTTGTACAACTGTAACATAACATCCCCAATCCCCCATACTCACTACCTTGACTAATGAATGCCAATGCACCAAAAGCCTTCTTTAACACCATATCTCCCTATATTTTACAGGTACTTGCCTTTGTCTCCTAAGTTTTAAATACTTTGCATATCAAGTTGGTGAAAATAAGTATTTATTATATTACAATGAGGAAAACTAGGCATCTGTAATCCGAGTGAAAGGGTCAGGTAGAATGAAGGATAATGACATTTGCAGTCCATGGATTGAAAAATAAACGTGGAGCAAACTTGAAACAAGTAGCAAGTAAAGAAAGATTTCATTTAAAATTTAACATTTAAACATCCAACAATCCAAAATGAGTAAAATTTAATGGCGGAAATAGCTAATTGACATTTACCGATCTATTCCATAAAGGCATCTTAATTAACGCTGAAAATATTGCAAAATATTCTTACTTTCCCAGTCGTTACGAACATCAACATTCCAGAAATAATGACAGACTTCATGACCTGTAACACCTTTGACAGAATGAGTCGCTTTGAGAGGATCCAACACAATCCCATTCTCTTCTACTTCTCTCCTGTACACCTGTGTTGTGACGTAGAAACATGCATGACTGTATTAACCTTCGGCCACTGGATACATCAATGGTATCCATATTCACTAATAAGTAGAAACAAGGACACAATGTGCTGGAGTAACTCAGCGGATCAGGCAGCATCCCTGGAAAACATGTTTCGGTGACGTTTCGGGTTGGGACCCTTCGTCAGGCACAACAGAGTTACTCCAGCACTTTGTGTCCTTTTCACAAATAAGCATTTGTTTCAATTGTACATCTGTTGGGAATAAAGGATAGATCTAGTCTTCGATAGATCTCAAAACCAGATCGAAAACAAAGCAAAAAAGGTATTCCACTTTACAAAATTGAACTTTAAAGAGTACAATCTTGTAACTATTACTCACCTTCATTTCTCCCTCTTCCACCACCAATTGCCAATTAGCATCTCCACCTACATCCTGCAGAGAGTACTGCATGTGATTCTGCACCATCTCTTCAACCTGTCGAAAAAAGCTCATCTTTATTACGTGCAACAGCAAGCCATATTCTTGTAGCTTAATCAATAGAATTTCTGATGGAAACCGGTCTGACAAGGTCCTAGGTCATGGGAAATTTCAGAGAACACAAACATGCAGGTTGTCACAAGCTTGATTTTTATGCAGCATCAATTTCAGCTTCCCCATTTCTCTTTACCATTTTGAACTACAGAAATACAACAAATGGTCTCAAGTACAAACCATTTCCCCTAGTCCCTTTGTCCAGGACGCACTCTATATGTTAATAACTCATGGAGTAAATTACATCTGAATTCCTTTCCCATTAAGTTTAGAAATGCAATAAAAGTAAAACTAATTTGGATATTGATCTCTTCCATGATTACGAAAATATGTATCAAGTTACCTGATGTCTGTCAACTCTACACAAGCCCAATCCCGCATGCTTTGATGAACAGCCGTCCATACTGGTACTAAGACATTACTAGCACACTATTATACATTGGGTCTAATTAGATACTTGTGTAACACTTTCTGTAGTATTTCTGTATCAAAGCAACTCAACCCTGCATACAATGGATTCACCTTGTCCTAAATGAGTTGCAAAGTTGTACACAGTATTCTAGCACAAAGGCAGCACACGTATTAGTTTAAAGTATTGTTTTTATTCCCCATCGAGTTCTCTATTTTTGCTAATCTTAATTTTTATTCCCCATTACATAATATCTCACCACCGCCATGCTCAATTGCAACCCACCTTTTTTAAAACTTCCTCTCCTTTCAACAAATTCTGGTACATAGCATATCATCCAAATATTTATCTCCCTGCAGAACTAGTCAGTCATAATTCTAATCGTCCGCCCATTAGACTGCAACCAAGTTTATACTCCTCTTCATCCCTCAAACTTCCCAATCACAAAATCATCAGCGTACCATCCCTCTTCCCAAAACAGTCGCACAACAGCACAGTAAAGGGCCTTTTGGCCCAAAGTATCCATGCCTCCCTTGGCCTGGAAAGTAACTTTTCAAGCATTATTGATTAGTACAGGGGTTGTGGGGAGAAGGCAGGAGAACAGGGTTGAGAGGGAAAGATAGATCAGCCATGATTGAATGGCAGAGTAGACTTGATGAGCTGAACGGTCTAATTCTGCTACTATAACTTATGAACTTATTAATTTTATTGCTGCCCATCATACCAACTGACCAATATTGTTCTGCAGCTGAAGAGCAACATACTCAATATCCAGAACATTCTCAATCTACTTCTCATTTGCAAACTTACTATTCATACCTCATACATTCACTCAATATTTTTCTCTATTTCCAATCCAAGCTGCTTTACCATAACATTTAATCTAAGTAGAAGTCGCTGCTCAAACCTCAATGTTCAGACTGCTCCTGCCTTAATCATATCCAATAACCTTGAAGGTAGACACAAAATGCTGGAGTAACTCAGCGGGTGAGGCAGCATCTCTGGAGAGAAGGAATCGGGTTGAGACCCTTCTTCAGATTGCCCTTTAGTATTTCTCCCACCCCCAACATATCCATTTATTCCCTGCTATCAAATGAATAATTAACATCTTGTTTCACACCCAGACTATTATGGAAATGGAAATTCTAGTGTTGCTAGTGTTCAGTCCCTCTCTAGTGGTAGAAAGTGTTTACTACAAATCCAAATTGAATGAAATGGTCTTTAATTCATAGTATTTGCCGAACGATTACTGAGACTTCATCAGCAATTTCTTCTGCCTTGCTAATAAATTAATTGAAGAAAATTTCCCAGGGCTAAAAGCAATTCTAGGAAGGGGATGGTTACAGTGGTGGAATTCTATTCTGGTATTTCAGAAATCATATTTCTAAATTACAGAACAGATTTGAAAGTAGACGAAAAATTGCAATTGTTAATGGTTTTTTTGTGAATTGTGAATCAAACATGACTAGTGATTGGTATTGCATTCGCAATATTACATATCATGCCTTCAAATTTATTTTGAGGAACACTAGTTACCTCCTGCGTACCATGTTGATATATGCAACACATCCCATTTATTTATTTGTCCCAAATGTAAATATACATGGTATTTTTATCCAAGAGCACTGAAGACAGTGTCAAACGAACATGAACTCAAGATTAATAATACAATTGAATGGGCTTTGGAATTTACAATGTAAACCAAATAGCTAAAATACATACACCTAGGGAAACATTAAGGAGTTAGAGACATTAAAAATAGACATTCATGCAGAGTGGCATGTTAGCAGAAGTTTTTCAATGGGAGGTGCTCTGTTACAGAAATTCTGAGCTGTTCTTCTTGGTCAGATAACATAATGAAACTTATTCTTGACTGGTGCTTTAACAAATCATTGTCACAACCAGGAAAAATCAAAAATCACTCCTCCATTGCTTATTCTGAAGGCACTGCACTTTAAACTAGCACCAGATGGGAAAGCTAACATCCCGTAAATTGATATTTGGTTCAAGTGAATTTATCATATCTTAAACTATTTGAGTTTATTTGGAATGACTGACAGTCGTTTTAGATGGGAAGATTAACAAAAGACAAGGATAGAACATAACCAAAGATTTCCAAGTTAGATAGAACAGTTTAAAAAGATTCTTTCAAAACATTTCTTATCAGGAAGCTGCAATAATGCTGCCAAAAGTAGCAATGAGGGTGATAGGCGAGAAGAGAAAGACAATGATAAATTGTCTTCATGCAGTTGTGTCATAAGTGAAGGATACGGTTAAAACTTGGATGTAGAATTTCCAAGCTAGTTTGATTATCCTATTCTGAGATACATCGAGACAAAATGTAAAAGGAAGAATTGAGCAACTTGTCAGAAAGCTGTTTCTTTAGCAAATACATTATCGATAAGGTCAAAAACAAAGGACTGCTCATTTGCAGATGTTATTGAGTATTATACATCCAGTTCAAAATGTAAAACCAGAAAAGATATTCAAAATAAAGCTGAATGTTTCATGGCTGTTCAATAGCATATGGCATGTGAAAATTAGTTTCATTAACACAAGTTATTCAACTTCCCAACTGTTTAAACAATCAGGAAATTTGAAAGTTAGATGATACTGGTTTGAAGCATGTTGAACCTGGACATCTTTAAAGTACTTAACCGTAGCTGACGAGAAAGTTCAACATCTTTAGCTTAGTTTAGAGATGCAGTGTGGAAACAGGCTCTTTGGCTCATTGAGCCTGCACCGACCAGCAATCTCCACACATTAACACTACCTACCCTACACACATTAGGGACAATTCTTACATTGATACCAAGCCAATTAACCTATAAACCAGCACATCTTTGGAGTGTGGGAGGAAACTGGAGATCCCGGAGAAAGATCTTGCAGGTCACGGGGAGAATATACAAACTCCGTACAGACAAGCATCTGTAGCCAGGATGCTACTCTGGCGTTGTAAGACAGCAACTCTATGACTGCGCGATACCGACACGTATAAATTAATACAAAAAATGCTGGAAACACTTGGGTCAGGCATCATTTTGGCTATCCTACAGAGTTTGCCATTCAGCATCAGACACAGAATATACTACATTATTAATAAAAAATACAAGCAGACTTGTTATCTACTTACAGCATGAACATGTTTTCAGGCAGGAGTGCATCAAGTGTGATAGAGAAAGCATATAGTTAAATTTATTAACAACCTAATTGATACTTGTCAACAAACCTTTGGGACATTCGAACTGAAGTAAAATGAGTGGTGTAAATGTATGAACAGTAGGGCAATGTTATTGGTGACAATGACTTGCTTAGCTCCAAGTGGTTCAATTTTCTTTAGAGCAAACTGCTCCATGAGACAGGAAAGAACACGATGGTCAACATATTTGAGATTGAAGTTAGCATCTTAACATAGCACAACATACTCTAGCACTTTACAGCACCATTATCAAATAAATGTTGACACTGAGCTACATAGACTGATACTGGGACAAATGACCAAAAGCACTGTTGAATGAAATAGATTTTACAGCCCAAAAGTACAGAGATTAAGGCGGAAAGAGAGGTATGGACATTAAGGTGGAACATCCTGAGATTAAAGTCTCAGATGTGGAGGGAAGGTATCCAATGATTGAGCAGCGCTATCACCTTGGAGAGATCAGATGCAAAATGACAGCAATGCTGGATATAGGGGGGGGGAGAGAGATACAGGGGCTCAAATAGATTTTAAAAGATTTGAGAACTTTAAAATTGATATGCTGCTCAACCGAGGAACTAATGGAGTTAAGATCGCAGGATAGCTTTGAATATCATTACATTTAGAGGAGAGTTGTGAGTGTGTGGAATTCTCTGCCTCAGCGGGCGTTGGAGGCCGGTTCTCTGGATGCTTTCAAGAGAGAGTTAGATAGAGCTCTTAAAGATAGCGGAGTCAGGGGATATGGGGAGAAGACAGGAACGGGGTACTGATTGTGGATGATCACGTTGAATGGCGGTGCTGGCTCAAAGGGCCAAATGGCCTACTCCTGCACCTATTGTCTATAGAGGATGGAGAACTAAATGCAGAATATCTGTAGTCAATGTTTGAGCCTCTAGAATTTTCTTTTAATAGTTAATTAACTAGCAACATTGGTCGGCACGGACTGGAAAGGCCGAGAGGGCCTGTTTCCGTGCTGTAATTGTTATATGGTTATATGGTTATAACATTAATAAGCATTTTCCCAATAGCAATTGAGAACCACTGAAATAAGAGTATAGATGTTCTTCTATAAAAGTATATAAATAAGATTTGTCATCCTTGACTTTGAGCAAATGCTTAAGAAGAATCGATAGATAAATCTAATTTATAAAGGTCAATATTGATGACTCCTCAAAACTGAGTTTAATTTGCTGAATTGCTAAATTGCTAATGGATGCAATAACTTATTTAGACAATTATTCCAAACCCCGAAGCACAATTTAAATGATTATCTTCATACACTTCACCCACTTTGCCCACATTCTAGTCAATAACCTCTTATTTCTTTTTTTCTCTCTCCAGGAAAAGTGCGAACGATTAAATCTACAGTGTCTGAAACAGATGGTTCTTTGAGGATATACTATAACTTAAGTCTGCAGGTTAGCTTCAGCAACTAAGAGGAGCAGCAGCATTTAAACAGCAGCCGTTAGTGTCTGAGAGTGACAACTCCTCGTATAAAAGGAAGGCAAGGCAGCGGAGTGACCATTTTGGGAGAGGCTGTGTTTGATTGTAAGTGTTGCCAGTTTGGCTTGAGGCTGCGGCAGGTGGCTGAGCAGAGGGTTGCGGCAAGATAAAACATGGTCTTCATTTTTATTACTCTTCTATGGTCTACTGCAGTAGGGATGGCAGTTACAGCACTGGTGTGCTCCTCCTGCAGAATGTGGGAAGTGCACCCATTTGTAATTCCGGATTGACCACATGAAGGAACTAGAGATGCAGCTGGATGACCTCAGGATCGCCAGGGAGACTAAGGGCTTCAGAGACAGGAGTTATTGTGGGGTGGTCATATCTAAGGTACAGGCAGAAAGTAGACTGGTGACTGCCAGTAAAGGGAGCACGCAGAAAGTGTAGAAATCCCCTGCAGGTATTCCCTTCGAAAAATACTCTTTTGGATACTGTTGATGTGGGATGACTGTTCAGAGGAGCATAGTAGCAGCAGTCAGATCTGTGGCACAAAGCCTGGCTCTAAAGCACAGCAGGGAAGGGTGACATTGGACAGGGCTATTGTGATAGGAGATTCATTAGTTTGGGGGACAAACAAAAACATTCCAGGGCAGCACAGGGGACTGCAAAATAATGCATTGCCTCTCTGGTGCCAGGGTCCAGGATGTCTCCAAGCGGATGCAGAACATTCATTATCAAGTGGGAGATAAAGGTGGAAAAAAAGGTGGTGAGAGGAGGTAAAGTTGCTTTATTGATTAAAGATACGAGAGTTGCAGATGCAGCTTAGTCCATCACATAGACCAGACTTCCCATCATTGACTCTATCTACGCTTCACAGGAGCCAACATAATCAAAATCTTGTCCCACCCTAGTCATTCCTCAGTCTCCCCGATTCCGTCTGGCAGAAGACGCAGAAGCTTGAAAGCGTGCACCACCAGATTCAGGAACAGATTTTTCCCCTTTTATCAGGTTTCTTAATGGGCCTGTCCCACTTCAGCGATTTTTTTGGTGACTACAGGCAACTGCCGCAAAATTTTCAGCATGTTGAAAACATTTTGGCGACCGTGGCGACAATTTTTTCTGTTGTAGGTTGATGTAGACGTTGTCATAGGTGCTGTCGTAGATTGTCGCCTAAAGAGTCGCCCAAGTGGGACAGGCCCTTAACAGTCCTTCCATAAGCGAGGGTACTGTCCCGATTCATCTCTATCCCATTGCGGACATTGAAGTTTGTCTACAGAACTGATGCGCTACAATGGCGAGAACTACATTATGCAATCTGCATCTTCCCCTTTGCTCCACGTATTGTACCAGAGGTTGACTTGATTGTATTTACATACGGTATATCTGATCTGTTTGGATGCCATGAAGAACAAAGGTACTCACCGTACCTTGGATCACGTGACAATGATAAACCTAAGCCTGAAGGAGATCATCATGCAATAGTTTAAAAGGACATCAATGAAGGATCACCCAATGAGGCTATATGGGTGGAGGTGAGAAATTAAGGGGATTATCACCTTGTTGGTATTGTACAAAAGACTCCCAAAGAGTCAATGGGAACGAGAGGCTCAAATATTCCAGGCCGCTGCAAGACTGTAAAGGGCCTGTCCCACCAGCATGCGATTGCATGGGGCTAGCGCGACCAAACATGGTCGCTTGAGGCGTACGGTCACGCGGGGCCGGTCCCACTTCAAACCGCGGAGGTGTATGGAGTTGTGCAGGGCTGGTCCCGACATCGCGCGGGGCTCCGAAAATCCTGCACAGTCCGTAAATTCCGCGCGCCAACAGCCTGTCGGCCCGCAGGCGCATTGAGGGCGTACGCAGCGTCTTGACGGCGTACGCAGCTTCTTGACGGCATACGCCTAGCGCTTGGCATTGCGCGATGTCAACGCCCGGCGTGCCATTGCGTGATGACGTCACCGTCCAACGCCGTGCGACGTCCAAATTCAGTCGGCCCGCCTCCTGCCCAGCTGATTGGTGAGTATGATGTCGGGACCAGCCCCGCACAACTCCAGATGCCTCAGCGGTTCGAAGTGGAACCAGCCCCGCGCGGTCGTACGCCCCAAGCGACTACGTTTGGTCTCGCAAGACGCATGCTGGTGGGACAGGCCCTTAAGGGCTGTCATAGTAGGAGAGTTGATCAGCAAAAAGGTGGCAGGTAGAAGCTTGCATCCCTGGAGGAGTGCAGGGAATGAGGAGCATACTCGAGTTGGAAATCAAGAAGGGAAGGGGGGGGGGGGGGGGGGGTCAGGAGATAGCTCTGATAGATAAGGTTAAGGAGAATCCAAGAGATTATGTGCATAAAGGAATAAAGTTAATTAAAGAGAAAATATGGAGCTTCAGAAACCAAAGTGGTCATCTATGTGTGGAGCTGCAGGAGATGGGTAATGTCTTCAATGCATATTTCTCCAGTCTTTACAACAGAGAAAGGCATGAAGACCAGGGAACTTGGGAAAGTTAATGTCGTTAAGGACAGTCAGTCTGTATTACAGTTGAGATGGTGCTGGATGTCCCAACTGATGAAAGTGGATAAATCTCCTGAGACTATATATATCCGATATATCCGAAGATACTGTGGGAAGCTAGAGATAAAACTGCAGAAGACTGGAGGGAGGCTAATGTGTCCCCATTCATGAAAAGCTGCAAAGGAAAACCTGGGAACCTTACATTTGTAAGCCTAACGTTGTAGTAGAAAAGTTACTGAATGGTTAGTGGGGTACCGCAGGGCTCGGTGCTGGGACCACAGCTATTTACAATACACATTGATGATTTGGATGAAGGGATTCAAAGTAACATTAGCAAATTTACAGATGACACAAAGCTGGGTGCAGGGTGAACTGTGAGGAGGATGCTATGAGAATGCAGGGCCCTTGGACAGGTTAGGAGAGTGGGCAGATGCATGGCAGATGAAGTTTAATGCGAGGTTATCCGCTTTGGTTTCAAAAACAGGAAGGCAGATTACTATCTAAATGGCATCAAGTTGGGAAAAGGGGGAAGTACAACGGGATCTGGTGGTCCTTGTTCATCAGTCCATTTAAGTAAGCATGCAGCTACAGCAGGCAGTGAAGAAAGGGAATGGCATGTTGGGCTTTATAACAAGATGAGTCGAATGTAAGAGCAAAGAGGTCCTTCGGCAATTGTACAGGGCCCTAGTGAGACCATACCTGGAGTATTGTGTGCAGTTTTGGTCCCCTAATTTGAGGAAGGACATTCGTGCTATTGAGGGAGTGCAGCATAGGTTTACAAGGTTAATTCCCGAGATGGCGGGACTGTCATATGCTGAGAGAATTGTACAACCTGGAGTTTAGAAGGATGAGAGGGGATCTTATTGAAACATATAAGATTGTTAAGGGTTTGGACACGCTAGAGGCAGGAAACATGTTCCCGATGTTGGGGGAGTCCAGAACCAGGGGCGACAGTTTAAGAATAAGGGGCAAGCCATTTAGAACTGGGATGAGGAAACACTTTTTCTCGCAGAGAGTTGGGAGTCTGTGGAATTCTCTGCCTCGGTGGATACTTTCTCTGGATACTTTCAAGAGAGAGCTAGATAGGGCTCAGGGGATATGGGGAGAAGGCAGGAATGGGGTACTGATTGGGGATGATCAGCCATGATCAGATTGAATGGCAGTGCTGGCTCGAAGGGTCCAATGGCATACTCCTGCACCTATCGTCTATTAGTAAATTTGCAGATAACACAAAAATTGGTGGGATCATAGAAAGTGAAGAACCAGACAGTGAAGAATTACTGTGGGATCTTGGTCAGCTGGGAAAATGAGTGGAGTAATGGCAAATGGAGTAAAATCCAAGGAAGAGGCATATACATTGGCCAAAGGAAGCAGCAAACTGGACTGAGAGAAATTTAGAATGCATCAGAGGATGACAAAGTGGTTAATTAAGGGGGGGGGGGGGGAAGTGAAGAGCTTGAAAGAAAGCTTGCGGGGATATGTGAAGAAGGAATGCTTCTTCAGATATGTGAAGAAGGAATGGTTAGTGAAGACAAATGTAGGTCCCTTCCAGTCAGAACCAGGTGAATTTATAATGGGGAATAAGGAAATGGCAGACCAGTTAAACGAGTACTTTGGTTCGGTCTTCACTAAGGAAGACACAAACAATTTCCCAGAAATACTAGTGGACAGAGGATCTAGTGGGAGGGAGGAACTGAAGGGAATCCACATTAGTCAGGAAATTATGTTAGATAAACTGTTGGGACTGAAGGCGGATAAATCGGCAGGGCCTGATGGTCTGCATCCCAGAGTATTTGTGGATGAGGCCTTAGAAATCGTGGATGCATTGGTGATCATTTTCCAATGTTCTCTCGACTCTGGATCAATACCTGTGGACTGGAGGGAAGCCGGTGTAACCCCACTTTGTAAGAAAGGAGGGAGAGCGAAAACAGGGAATTATAGACCAGTTAGCCTTACATCGGTAGTGGGGAAGGTGCTCGAGTTGATTATTAAAGATGTACAGTAGCTTGCAAAAGTTTTCATACCCCTTGAACATTTCCACATTTTGTCACGTTACAACCTCAAATGTAAATGTATTTTATTGGGATTTTATATGATAGTCCAACGCAAAGTGGTGCATAATTGTGAAGTGAAAGGAAAATGATACATGTTTCTAAATTTTATTACAAATAAAAAACTGAAAAGTGTGGCGTGCAAAAGTATTCAGCCCCCGAGTCAATACTTTGTAGAACCACCTTTCGCTGCAATTACAGCTGCAAGTCTTTTGGGGTATGTCTCTACCAGCTTTAAACATCTAGAGACTGAAATTTGTGCCCATTCTTCTTTGCAAAATAGCTCAAGCTCAGTCAGATTGGATGGAGAGCATCTGTGAACAGCAATTTTCAAGTCTTGCCAGAGATTCTCAATTGGATTTAGGTCTGGACTTTGACTGGGCCATTCTAACACATGAATATGCTTTGATCTAAACCATTCTATTGTAGCTCTGGCTGTATGTTCAGGGTCGTTGTCCTGCTGGAAGGTGAACCTCCGCCCCAGTCTCAAGTCTTTTTCAGACTCTAACATGTTTTCTTCCAAGATTGCCCTGTATTTGGCTCCATCCATCTTCCTATCAACTGACCAACTTCCCTGTCATTGCTGAAGAAAAGCATCCCCACAGCATGATGCTGCCACCACCATGTTTCACAGCGGGGATGGTGTGTTCAGGGTGATGTGCAGTGTTAGTTTTCCGCCACACAGTGTTTTGCATTTAGGCCAACTTCAATTTTGGTCTCAGCAGACCAGAGCACTTTCCTCCACATGTTTGCTGTGTCCCCCACATGGCTTGTGGCAAACTGCAAACAGGACTTCTTTGTTTCAACAATGGCTTTCTTCTTGCCACTCTTCCATAAAGGCCCGATTTGTGGAGTGCATGACTAATAGTTGTCCTGTTGACAGATTCTCCCACCTGAGCTGTGGATCTCTGTAGCTCCTCCAGAGTTACCAGGGGCCTCTTGGCTGCTTCTCTGATCAATGCTCTCCTTGCCTGGCCTGTCAGTTTAGGTGGATAGCCATGTCTTGGTAGGTTTGCAGTTGTGCCATACTCTTTCCATTTTCGGATGATGGATTGAAAAGTGCTCCGTGAGATGTTCAAAGCTTGGGATATCTTTTTATAACCTAACCCTGCTTTAAACTTCTCCACAACTTTATCCCTGACCTGCCTGGTGTGTTCCTTGGGCTTCATGATGCTGTTTGTTCACTAATGTTCTCTAACAAACCTTTGAGGCCTTCTCAGAATAGCTGTATTTATACTGAGATTAGATTACACACAAGTGGACTCTATATACTAATTAGGCTACTTCTGAAGGCAATTAGTTGCACTGGATTTTATTTATGGGTATCAGAGTAGAGGGGGCTGAATACTTTTGCACAACACACTTTTCAGTTTTTTATTTGTAAAAAAAATTTGAAAATCATGTATCATTTTCCTTCCACTTCACAATTATGCGCCACTTTGTGTTGGTCTATCACATAAAATCCCAATAAAATACATTTACGTTTGTGGTTGTAACGTGACAAAATGTGGAAAAGTTCAAGGAGTATGAAAAAAAAAGGCAAGCCACTGCAATAGCAGCGCATTTGAAACGCAGTGACAGGATCGGTCAAAGTCAGCATGGAGTTATGAAGGGAGAATTATACTCGACTAATCTTCTGGAATTTTTTGAGGATGTAAAAAGTAGAATGGATAAAGGAGAGCCAGTAGATGTGGTGTATCTGGACTTACAAAAAGCATTGTGTGGGACCTTTCAAGGTCCTAAACAAGAGATTAGTGTAAGAGAACATGGTATAGGGGGAACGGATTGACATGGAGAGAGAACCGGTAGGCAGACAGGAAGCAAAGAGCAGGAATTAACGGGTCCTTTTCAGAATGGCAGGTAGTGACTAGTAGGGTGCCGCAAGGCTTGGTGCCCCAGTTATTTTCAATATATATTAATGGTTTAGACGAGGGAATTAAATGTGACATCTCCAACTTTGCAGTTGACACAAAGCTGGGTGACAGGGTGAGCTGCTAGGACGATGTTATGAGGCTGCAGGGCGACTTGGATAGGTTGGGTGAGTGGGCAGATGCATGGCAGATACTGTATAGTGTGGATAAATGTGAGGTTATCCACTTTGGTGGCAAGAACAGAAAGGCAGATTATTATCTGAATGGTATCAGATTAGGAAAAGGGGAGGTGCAACAAGACCTGGGTGTCCTTGTACATCAGTCACTTAAAGTAAGTATGCAGGTACAGCAGGCAGTAAAGAAAGCTAATGGCATGTTGGCCTTCATTGGGAGAGGATTTGAATTTAGAAGCAAGGAGGTCCTACTGCATTTGTACAGGAACTGGTGAGAATGCACCTGGAGTATTCTGTACAGTTTTGGTCTCCTAATTTGAGGAAGGACATTCTCGCTTTTGAGGGAGTGCAGCGTAGGTTCACCAGGTTAATTCCCGGGATGGCGGGACTGACATATGATGAAAGAATGGGTCAACTGGGCTTGTATTCACTGGAATTTACAAGGATGAGAGGGAATCTTATAGAAACATATAAAATTCTTAAGGGATTAGGCGGGCTAGATGCAGGAAAAATGTTCCCCAGGTTGGGGGAGTTCGGAACCAGGGGTCACAGTTTAAGAATAAGGGGTAGGCCATTTAGGACTGGGATGAGGAGAACTTTTTCACCCGGAGTTGTGAATCTGTGGAATCCTCTGCCACAGAAGGCAGCGGAGGCCAATTCACTAGATGTTTTCAAAAGAGTTAGATTTAGCTCTCAGGGCGAACGGAATCAAGGGATATGGGGAAAAAGCAGGAACAGCATACTGATTTTGGATGATCAGCCATGATCATATTGAATGGCAGTGCTGGCTCGAAGGGCCGAATAGCCTACTCCTGCTTTCTATGTTTCTAATTCAGATAACTGCAAAATAGTGCATTGTGAGAACAAGTGACAAGGGAAGTGATATAAGGCAGTCCCTTCACAGTGAATGATAGGGCCCTAGGAAGTGTTATGGAACAGAGGGATCTGCGAGTGCAGGTACATAGTTTCCAGAATGTAGCGTCACAGCTAGATAGGGTCATGAAGGTGGCTTTTGGGTGTGCTGGCCATCATCTGTATCGCAATGAGCACAGATGTTAGGAGGTTATGTTGCAGTTGTACAAGACATTTGTGGGGCTCTACTTAGAGTATTATGTTCAGTTTTGGTCACACTGCTCGCAGAAAGATAACATTAAACTGGAAAGCGTGTAGAGAAGATTTACAAGATGTTGCCAGGACTTGAGAGCCTGAGCTATAAGGAGAGGTTTGGCAAGCTAGACATTACTCCTTGGAGTGCAGGATGCTGAGGAGCGATTGTATAGAGTGTACAAAAAGAGAGGGGAACAGATAGGGTGAGTGCACAGAGTTTTCCTATCCTGGAAAAAACAAGATCAGGACGGCATGGTGTAAGATGAGAGAGAAAAGATTTAATAAAAAACCGAGGGGCAACTTTGTTTACACAGAGGGTGGTGGATACATGAAAGGAGCTGCTAGATTACGTAAACAACATATAAAAGATTTGAACAGGTACATGCATTGGAAACATTGAGGTAAAAAATGGGGCCAGCTTAAGTGGGACATCTGAGTCAGCATCTTCTACCCGTTTCTGTACTGTATGACACCCTGACTCAATTTTTCTTAATATAATGTCGAACACAGCAGGGTAACCTTATAAATTATGGGCAAGGTGTGAAGTTGAATATGTTTTTACTTTTACCCTAACATAAAGTACAATTTTACTTCGGAGTCACGTGAGTGACTACGTGAAGAAGGCCGTCAGCCTGCATGCGTGTCAATTACGTCGACTGCTCAGACCATTTCGAGGTGGCTGAAACAGGTACTGACATATGCAGAAGTAAATACTGATTATTTTAAATCTCACTCCACCAGGGCTGCATCCACGTCAGCAGCGAGGACTATGGACGTCCCGCTAGACCAGATCCTAGTGACTGCAGGATGGTCTAGAGAACGCACATTTCAGGCGTTCTATCATAAACCTGTCGCCAGACCAGGGGTTTTCGATGACACCGTTTTAAATTCTGTTATGTAGTTTCCCTGGATAAGAGGATCTACTGTTATTATAATTTGTCCATTAAAAGCATCAGCATGTTTTAAAAAATTGTCATGTCTGATTGCATTTATCTCTCATCCTTGGTCAACTAATACAGTGTGTGGCTTGGACTTGCGTCCACGGCATGAAATCACACAGCTTCAAAGTCTTCACGTAGTAACTCACGTGACTCCGAAGTAAAATAGTAAGATTAAACGAGAACTTACCAGTTTGATGTTTGATCTTTATTTTATGAGGTGTTACGATGAGCGATTACGTGCCCACCGCTCCCAACCCTCATAAAAGTTCAGCTGGTATTTCTAGTCTCTCGTATCTTACTATGTAAGAAGTTCAACAACTGTTATTCTGTGATTTCACACCACTGCTTTGAAGGTTGACGCGCATGCGGGTGATGGCCTTCTTCACGTAATCGCTCATCGTAACTCCTCATAAAATAAAGATCAAACTTCAAACTGGTAAGTTCTCGTTTAATCTTACTATTATACGAGTCAAGTAGAATATTCGCAATGTTCCTAGCCGTTCAATGATATTTCTGCTAGTGTAAACCATCACATTGCTATCCTCCAAAATAAACAAAATTCAATCCACATACCACTCTGGACGATGACTAAAATGGCCAAGTTCTAACAGTTATTTGTTTTGGATGCGAACATCATTGGCACTGTCCATTCCTAATTGGCCCTGAACTGAGGAGGCAGTTAAAAAGTCAACTAACCTGTCATTTATTGGGCAGAGCACATTACCTTTCCTGATGGATGACGGAGAACCAGACAAGTTTTTAATAATAATCTCATTTCAAGGTTACCAAGACCAACACGACTATATTTTTAAATACGGATTCTGCATTTATTTACTCAAATTTAAAATTTCCTAACTACCTTGATGGGATATAAACACCACGTCAAGAATTAGACAAGATTATTATTAGTTGGGACATGAAAAGAAGTGGGATCTAGGGAGTGAAGGGGATTGGTGAAGGAAATGCGAGGCTTCAACACTATTTCAGTATTACAACAAGATGTATCTATTAATAAAGGTAGAAAAATACAATGCGGCCTGTCTCAGCATTAGAAGGCAAGTAATTCTAAACTAATGACAATCAGATAACAAAGGCAACACAATTAAAATAAAAACATTACAACCAACTGAATTTTCCTGTCCCACATACAGTTGAAGGAAATTACCAACTGCACGAAAACGTTAAACATGTTAGAGGAACCAACTGTAGTTATTAAACTTCAACATTAAAGTTCAGATCAGCAAGTCATGCATAAACAAAGATAAAACATCTGAACATGTACATTAGTCAAGGCAGGTTTAAGGTAAGGCATGCTGTCATGTGTTATTACAGCAGTGATGCTTGGATTAACGTATTCCACAGGAGAGAAAATTTAAAAGCGCACAATTATGACGTATCATTTTATTCTATAACTTGAGATAATTAACCTCAATTAATAAATTGCTTTGCAATTGTACAAAATTTGACAAGCCGTTATATTTTACTTACTGGGATTATTATAAGGGAAAGTTCACTACAAAAGTTGCAATTTCAAATATTTCAGCAATTTTTCCACAAAAAAAAAATCTATATTTCAGTGGATATATTAATTTAGCTAAGGGGAATAAGTTATGATCAACAAACATCACCATTGACCACTTAAGAGTGAATGGAAACCCAGGTGAAGTAGTTAAGAGAATTGAACTGCAGAGGAGGGAGGACCACTCTGAGTTCGTACAGTACCTGGGTGCTGAATCTGTGATCATCTGAGGCACTGACTAGATCAATGGAAGACATGGAGGAAGAGCGACTAAAGGGCTACCACAGAGATAGATAAAGAAAAACCCAGTTCAGAACAGAGGCACAATAAGGCAGTCAAACATTAACCTTCACCACAAAAAGAATGTGCATTAAAGTTGCCAATAAGCTTTGAAGAAATGAGTACAGCCAGAATGACGTCATGCAACTAAACAGTGTATTCCTTTGCACGGAGCCTGAAGAAAATATAACAATCGGGTGCATGTTCATGATCATTTTGTTTTGCAGTCCCATTACTGCCTGGATTCTCAAAAGTTGTGATGTGAATAAACACTATGGTATTCAAGTTTTCACACAATAGTGTCTTTGAAGAGAATTCTTGATTATAGAAAAATAAAGACTAATTAAAATAATCTGGTAAAATCCACAAAAAATATATACATGCATTCTAGAATTTGATTATTTGTTACAGTCAATACATCAGATAAATGGAGTAGAAAAACCAAGATGTGTATCAAGAAAGAAATATGGTAAATGCACATAGTCTTTTACTCAGAGTAGGGGACTTGAGAACCAGAGGACATAGGTTTCAGGTAAGGGGGGAGATTTAATAGGAACCTGAGGTGCAACTTTTTATTTATTTATTTATTTACACACAGAGGGTAGTAGGTATAACCTTCTGAATTTTGTAGTCAGCAGGGCAGTACTCTGCATATCGCCAACTGGGACAATTTTACATTTTTATCAAGCCAGTTTAAACAAGCCAATTAACCTACAAACCTGTACGTCTTTGGAGTGTGGGAAGAAACCGAAAATCTCGGAGAAAACCCACGCAGATCACGGGGAGAACGCACAAACTCCATACAGACTGCATCAGTAGTCTGGTTCGAACCCGGGTCTCTGGCGCTGCATTTTGCTGTAAGGCAGCAACTCTACCGTTGTGCCACTGTGACCGCCCCGACTATGGGACGAACTGCCAGATGAGGTAGCCGAGGTAGATACTACCACAACATTTAAAACATTTGCACAGGTACATGTGTAAGATAGGTTTAGAGAGATATGGGCCAATTGCAGACAGGTGGGACTAGTGTAGGTGGGGCATGTTGGTTGTTGTGGGCAAGTTGGGACAAAGGGCCTGTTTCAATGCTGTATGGCTCTATGCCTGACTCAATAACATCCCATTATTTACAAACTAAATAGCTAGCTACAAAATTTAACTTCATTTAAATATGGTGGCGGCCCAAAGTCACTTCATTTGCACCAGAGCTCAATGTGTGCAAATTCTTATCCCGCTCCAATTCGAATGGATTTCACCTTTAGTAAAAATTCGAATGGATTTCACCTTTAGTAAAAATGGTTCATGAAATCAGATCACAGGTAAATCCAGTTAATTAATGTCCTGATGGCATTATGAACTCTAGACAGCAACTCGGCAGTTGACAATTTCTAATTTACATTTATTGGAATGAACGCCTTATATACATTGTGTAGGAAGGAAATGCAGATGCTGGTGTACACCGAAGATAGACACAAAATGTTGGAGTAACTCAGTGGGTCCGGCAGCATCTCTGGAAAGGAATGGGTGGCGAATGGGAAACGTCACCCATTCCATCTTTCCGGAGATGCTGCCTGACATGCTGAGTTACTCCAGCATTTTGTGCCTTATTTACATTTATTAGAATAAATGCTTTATTTGCATTTATTTGAATGAATGCCTCATTTGCATTTATTTGAATGAATGCCTCATTTACATTTGGGGGGGTGGGGGGAATAAAAGTGCATTTCAGGGGTTTTCCGTCACATCTTGCTTTTTCTATGGACACCACGTTTGTCGGTGCCTCTTTTCCCCAGTCCCATGTTGAGATTTCTGACTCGAGCGGAACCCTTGCTGTACGTGTGACCAAACTATCGTAAGCATTGCTTCAGTAACACAGGACAAATTGGCATCCAACTATGGAGAACAGACCCTCGACATTACATTCTGGTTGAAACTACCAATTTGAGCCTTCAACAAAAAGTTTTAGACAATGAAATATTTTAAAATAATGATAATGTGTAGAACAGAATCACAGCATGGTGGCATGAGAATGGACTCTCCGGATTTGTTTAATAATTAGAAAAAATAAACCCAACATACCTGTTTGGCAAATCTGTGGGTTCCAACTGTGGAGAAGGAATCACCAAAAGGCACAGCAGCTGACCAATGAATTCTTGACTTCTCTGTATGGGACTAAAAATTAAAATGATTACAGTACCCAGTTAAAACTGATTAATGTATATGACCGATTCTGTCCCTGAACACCAGATCTTAAGAAACTGAAAATCAATTGCTCTGTCTGTTCCGCACTATTTAATATTATGAATATTTTGCTTGATCCTTCACTACTGCTTTCTTACAGTAATCTCATATCCGTCAACATTTAAAGATCTATTGATCCCCATCTTGACTACAATTAGTGATCAAGCCTTCATAGATCTGCTGAGTAGAAAATTCCAAAGATTCACAACTCTTTGGATAAAGACATTTCATCTCAGCTGTCCTGAACGGGAACCCTTCATTATAAGTGGATGATGTATAGTTCCAGTCACTCCTGCAAGGATGACATCCTGTAAGGCACTCCCCTGTCTAATCCCAAAAGTTTTTTTCCCCCAATTAGATCATCTCTCATTCTTCTGTTGAAGTGCCTAGTCCGTTTCATCTTTCCTCTTATGATTCTTGTTGTCAACATGTTAAATGTTGCTGTACTTCCACTATCAAAAATACATTCTACCCCTTTGACATAATATCCCAGATGCACACATTAGGGCTCTATTTATCACGTTCTTGCCAGTTAAATAACCTCTCTGCATCCTCCACACTGCACGCGCTGTGAATCATTAGCAAACTTATTTTATATTATATCTGATCCCATCGTTCAATTGATTATAGATTGTGAACAGCTAAAGTCTCATCAACTGGTAGACAGATGAAACCTTTGTACAATATTGCAGATTCTTGTATCTATGAATTAAGGCAACTATACTATAGTGCTCAAAAATACTTTTGCATGAAAGGGACAGCATATTGTCTGCCTTCCTAATTACTGCTGAACTTCCATGTTAATATTCAGTGGTTTGGGTACAAGAACATACAATTCCCTGAACACCAAATTTCAATCTCTCACCACTTAAAAGCTCCCTTTTCTCCATAAAAGAGCATTGCTTCCTTTTTCCATTTGCCACTTCTTTAACTAATACATAGACTGTCAACATGCCCATAGCCTCTTGGCATCCTCCAAGTAGCACACTGCCATCTAGCTACGAATCATCAACCCTGGATATATAATATCTGATTCCCTCATCCGACTGATTGGTAGAGAGATTGTGAACAGCTTGGCATAGCCGCCCAACCCACAAATTAATGGCAAAATAATCTGCTCCCCCCCTCCCCCCCAAATGCTCTGCACACTAATTTTGTGAACGATCTCCAGAGCCATCTTATGAAGTGAAAACGCACATTCACTGGTTTCCACTTATTTCTGCATGACACTAAAATGGATGGAATTGCAGATAGCGAAGATGGTCATCAAAATTTGCAGCAGGATCATGATCAGCTGGGCTAGTGGGCCGAGGATTGATTAACGGAGTTTAATGCAGATAAGTGTGAGGTGTTGCATTTGGGAAGTCAAATCAGGTGCTTCACAGTGAATGGCAGGGCCCTGGGGAGTGTTGTAGAACAGAGGGATCTAGGAGTGCAGGTACATAGCTCTCTGAAAGTGGCGTCATAGGGTTTTGTACATTGACCTTCATCGGTCAAGGAATTGAGTATTCAAAGTTGGGATGTTATATTACAGTTGTACAAAATGGGGGTCAGGCAGTAATTGGGGTATTGTGTTAAATTTTGGCATTGTACTATAGCAAGGATGTTGTTAAGCTGGAACGAGTGTTGAGAAGATTTATAAGGATGTTGCCAGGACTTGAGTGCTTGAGCTACAAGGAGAGGTTGAACAGGCTAGGACTATTCCTTAGAGTGCAGGAGGCTGAGAGATGATCTTAGAGGAGCATAAAAGGATTGGAATAGATAGGGTGAATACACAGTCTTTTACCCAGAATAGGTAAAATCAAGGACATAAGCACAAAGGTGAAGGGGGGAGGGAAGATTTAATAGGAATCTGAGGAGCAGCCTTTTCACACAGTGTGCTGGGTGTATGGAACAGTCTGTCAGAGGAGATAAGTGAGGCATGTACTATAGCAATATTTAAGAGACAATTTGACAGGTACATGGATAGGAAAGGTTTAGAGGGATTATGGTCCAAACGTGGGCAGGTGAGACTAGCATAGATAGGACGTCATTGTCGGCATGGGCCAAAGGATCGGTTTCTATGTTGTATGCATGTTACAACTTCAAAACTTTCTAGTTATTTACTACAACAAATAAAATACCTGTTCTTCAATTTTATCTTGTCTGTCAAGAGCAGCTTCAACAGCATCAAAGAATTCCTCTTCATTTATCAAACTGTTTGGACCTTCCTAAGGATTGTAGAAAACAATACAAGCTCTAAAATGACTTGAAATGGCATCACAACTCCACACAGAAGAAACGCTTCAAAACATGTCACATGTATTGACACAAAATCTGGGGGTGCCATGATAGTAAAACAATTTGCAATCACTGGTCTCCAAAACTGCATCCTATTTCTGATGTTTGCACAAGTACAATGTAATTTCTATCCTTACCTCATAATCAGGTCCACCAAAGTGACATTTTTTCTTAAGTTCTGACATCGCGTTCTTGTAAGCATCTTCTACCCGTCGTCTCTTTTCAATCTCCTGCATATGAAAGATCAAAGTTTGCACATGATAGACAACGGAAAAAATGTATTATTGCAGTCCAGTGGCAATTTCACTTCTGCTAACTGCGTATAACAACCAATATCAAAATATAATATATAGCAAGCAAACATTTTACCCAAGATCTTTTAGGATTACCCCTATTGATAGCCAGCCACCCCCTACCCAGATCAGATGAATCAATGTGTTAATTATCAGGCTTTTTTGCATGAAAGATTACATTCCCTCTCACTATATTTTCAAAGTAACTTGTATCCCTATATCCAACCATCATAGTTCAACAGCGACTATTGTCAGATACTTCTTTAGCAAACATTTCCAGTTTTATTCTCAAAACTCTTATCATTCATGTACAGAATTTTCGAGTGATATCACCATCATTTTACATTCTCTGGGTATTCTGATCATTATGCCGCTTTATCTGCATCTCACGCAGACATCTTTCCGCTCCACTCATTACTCATTTTTATTTCCTACATTTCCTTCCTGGTTCATCCAAACTCCTTTACTTGTTTAATTTTTAAGGATCATGGAGCCAATCTAATTTTGATGCCCATGTGCAATCTGTAGAGTTTTCTCCTTCTTACATATTTTAAGATCCTGAAGTTCCTTACTGCATTATCCTAGTTCATATCAAAACACATTTTCCTCAAATTCCCCCCACCTCCCTATGACAGCGAACAATCATACAGCAGATTGACACAATGTGCTGGAGTAACTCAGCGGGTCAGGCAGCATCTCTGGAGAAAAAGGATGGGTGACATTTCGGGTCATGACCCTTCGTGCAGAAAAACCTTACATATTTTCTGGAAACCAACTCAAATCATGCAACAAGACAAAATATATTGTGTGCACATGTATGTAATGCAAGGGTTAAACAGAGTTTTAAATCTAAATTGAGTTGTGTGCTAATCACACCATATGTCAAGCAAGCAGGCACAGGTAGAAAACACTCAAATGCTTGGACTCGCATAGAAGAACACTTAAATCATGCCATTGATTAGGCAGCTTCAAGGACATCTAATAAGATAAGCTTTTCTTTTGTCAGTCACCCTGGGCTAGCTCAGCACCTGATGTATCAAATAATGTTGATTGCAGTGCAAAGGAGGATAGCTCACTGGACTTCCAGAATGATGCCCTGCCCCACAGGCAGGATAAAGTCTCCTTTTCAAGCTGTCGTAAGTTCCAGACTCCCTTTTGCAGTTAAAGGACATGTGAGACGAAGTATTTATTTGCCTTTTGCTGCCATTTAATTGAATTTTTATTGTAGTTTCAATAAATGTTTATTTCTCTTAATTTTATATTGTTTGAGTGTTCCTTCTCCATCATTGATCAGAACCCTATAAGCATGCTTATGCTTCATTACATCCAAATTCATAAGTGATAGGAGCAGAATTAGGACATTCGGCCCATAAAGTCTACTCCACCATTCAATCATGGCTGATCTATCGTTCCCTCTCAACCCCATTTTCCTGCCTTCGCCCCATAATCCACGACACCCTTACTAATCAAGAAACTGTCAATCTCCAAATGTAAATGTATATACGTACACATATTGTACCTTCATTATAAATCATTCATCAGCAAGAATTTGTGGAAATTCCACAATTGTAATACAACAATAATCGATTTGCACAAATACCTTATCAATTCTTTTCTGCCAGCTGTCTTCTCGTTTCACCATTAGTTCAATGCAATGAGAAAGCGTGGCCAGTATTCCAGCCGTAGTCGCTTTGAAAGTGATAGCCTCACCCTTGAAATCTAATCCATTGATCCCTTTGGGCGTCACACATGGAAACACTAAATACAAAAAAGGATGCATTAAGTTAGAGGATGCAGAAAAGATTCACAAGGATGTTGCTGGAACAGTCAGGCTTAAGTTTAAGGAGAATTTACTTCCATCAAATAAAAGCATGTCTCCTACCAAAATGGCAAGCATCTGTATTGGGCTCTCTTGCCATTCATTCTTTATCAGATGAAACCATCTATTAAACTGAATAAGCTTGAGAATCCAGTACCAATCTAATCTGGTACTGATTCTGTAGACATTATCACATGGGATTCAGCAAGAGGAGATCATTCACTGCTAGAGGACATCAGTGTCTGTATGTCTTTAGTTTTTAATTTTACCCAAATCACTCAGTAATAGCGTAGGCAGGAACTGCAGATGCTGGTTTACACTGAAGATAGACACAAAATGCTGGACAAACTCCTGCGAAGTCTGAAGAAGGGTCCTGACCCAAACCGTCACCCATCCTTTTTCTCCAGAAACGCTGCCTGACCTGCTGAGTGACACCATCACTTGGTGTCTATCTAAGGGGTATAGGTCCAGAGTTCTCCAAAAGTGGTGGGACCAGTTCATAGGATGGTGAAGGTGGCATTTGGGACACTTGCCTTCATTGATAAAGATAATGAATACATGAGTTGGGATGTCATGTAATAGCTGTACAAGAGATTGGTGAAACCACACTTGGAGTATTGTGTGGTGTTCTGGTTGTCCTGCTATAGGAAGGATGTCTTTAAGCTGTAAGAGGTGCATTAAAAAAAAAAATCACCATTAAGTTACCAGAACTGGAAGGCTTGTTTTAAGAGGTTATAGGCTGGAACATTTTTCACTCGAGAAAAGGAGGCGGATGGGTGACCACATAGAAAAGTACAAAATCATGAGGTATACATAAGGAGAATGGTGCCATATTTTTCCAGGGTTGCGCAGAAGACATAGGTTTAAGGTGGAGAGGAAATATTTTAAAGAGACCCAAGAAGCAAATGTCTTCACACAGATAGTGGTGCGTGTTTGGAACAAGTTGCCAGATGAGGTAGTTGAGCAGGTACAATAACAGGATTTTAAAGAAACTTGGACAGGTATATGGGCAGGAAATGTTTACAGGGATATGGGTCAAATGCAGACAATTGGAACAATTTGAATTATAAAACCTAGTTGGCATGGACGACTTGGGCTTAGGGGCCTGCTTGCATGTTGCGTTACTTTGCAGAAAAAATGAAATTGAAAGCTCGGAAATTTTTTAAATAATTCGTAATGCCATAATAATATTGGTGTCCCGAGACAATAAAAAAAAAGCCAATGAACTATAGAAAGTAATGAACTATTTGCCATTTAAAAAAATAGAATGACTATTGAGAAAGTTTTAACATGCTTTGTGAAGCAGAAAGGCAACATCGTCTTGGAACATGGCCAAGGGCTGTCACATTCACACATTTGTTTGGTTTAGAGCGAGCAGATGCACAAATTATACATTTTACAGCCATTCTTTCTTGCTATTAGGAGATTACCAAGTAAATGCACAATACACATCCCTCAGAGCATATAAAAAAGTGGGACGATTCTTTTTTAGATCAATTTGCACGAAAATGTTCCACTTAAAATAAAATAGGAACCAAAATTAGAGATAAACGATTACTTTAAAGATTTAAGAATATAAACTCTTTGTAATTTTTAAGGATACATACATTTCTCTTTGCTGCCGTTACTATGTATAAAATCACCATCTGATCGTGTAGTTGGAAAAGCATCTTCATCGTCTTCCACTACTAAAACGGTAAAATTAAAGTTTTAGAACATCTTTCATGACTTGTGAAAGAAACCAATTCTTATTCAGTTTCAAAATGTCAGCTGAAACCATATCTGCTGTAGGTTCAGAAAAATATACTGCTTTCATTCATTGCACTGACACGGAGTTCTATTTAGCAGCTTTGAGAGTTTTATGAATGATGCGGAGGAGACGCTACAATAGTTGCACTTGCATTACTTCAAATACATGACTGGCACCAATGCAGTTACAATCCGAGACAGAGCAGCACTACCAGGAACGTGGAAGAATAGCTCTCAAGATCTTCTCAAGTCTCCTTCCAGTAAAATTAACTCTCTCCTACAAATTAAATAACTTTTTCAATATGGTTTTTAATTTTATCATAAAATGGCAGATGCTTATAAATCAGATTTCCTTATACAAGATATAGTTCAGGCAATATTTCCTTGAGAAAAACAATTGGTAGCTGCTTGATAAGGACATATTTCCAAAGATGCCTATTGTATATCCCAGCCTTCCTGAAAAGCAATAATAAATTGAACCAACACGTCTAGGACTCTCCCTACCCTAAAAAGAAAAGGATTTTGAAGTAACTAAAAGTTCCCCAAAACCTTTTAATTCTCTTTGATATATTTGGAATAAGAATTTTTAAAAACTATTATTGATCTGACCTGTTACTTGTAACCACCTCACTAGATGTAGATAATGCAAGGTAAGACCATCAAGATCATAAGATAATGCACCAAGGAGTGTCCCCCCCCCCCCCAACTCTAATCAAACAAAGTCAAAAATAATAAGAACAAGAATAATAAGAAATGTCAGTCACAAGATTACTCTTTAGGGGTGAGGAGGTGGAATGTGACAAATGGAAACAAAAATTCTAGAGCTGGAAAGATAGAGACCCAGATGCCAATAATGGTGGAGAGGTGGAAAGTTAGAAATGGGCTGGCGTAGAATACTGAGGGTAAGAGGGGAGTAATAGTTGTGATGGCTGAAGGCATGAGGCAATTTGAGAAACAGGAAGTACTTTGACCACAGGGTGAAAAATCAAAATTGCAGATGTAATACAACCACAAAACCATAACGCATCAACTAGCGCAAGATACGCAAATATGCTTTGGTACAGGTTGGAATGTGGGCAGCAGGGAATTGGACAAAGTCAAGTTTTTGGAGAGCTTGAGAATGGAAAGCAAACCAAGAAAAACAGAGTAGTCAGGGGCTGAGGTAAACAAAATGGACAAACATGTACACCTGGCATCAATGGCCAGATACAGGAACAAGACTGGACACATTTGTTACAAAGATGGAAACATTATCATGCGATGGAATTTAGGATTACAATTAAACAGATAAACATTATAAACAGCTGACTTCACAGCAGATTGTTCTGGTGGAGCCAAAGAAAAAACATTTATGGTCTCCTCAATTTATCTGGCGAATGTTGAGCCTCATCAAAGCAAATGAGACGAGCAGGATTTCAACACAAAACTGAAGTAGTGATCAGTGCAACATAGGGATGGAACCAGGTGTTGCCATATAGGTGGAAGCCAAGGCCATGCCTGTTGATGAAATCACTGAAGAACATTTGCAGTTGACAGCTTGAAACAAAGATAGACACTTCGAGAACTTCTCTTATAAGGGGGGCGTCAACTACAGCATTTATTAGTGATTGGTAAAATCAAATCTACGGCCCCAAACAACAGGAAAATGTAAGCAATTAAACACTGTTCGAGTCAATTTCTATATTTTCAATATATTCATCAATAACAAAAATTGCAAATCCTTACTACCCTGCAACTGTAATTTGTCTGGTTGTGCCAAAATGCAAAGGAATATTAAGATTAAGGAGACTGTCATTAGTTAAAACCATTTCAAACTTAGAAAATTCAGCCACTGCACCTTTATCTCTCTGGAGTTCATCTTTAGAAACAGCATCTGCACAAGCATCGAAGAACTTTTGTAGCGTATCAACCTGTCTGCATAGGATATCACGGAAGGTTTCCATTTCAGCAAGCTTTTCACGCAAACTATGACCTTTCTGCAATTCAAAACACGTAAAAGGTGACATTTCTAAAAAAAATAAAAGCAAATTAAACTGTTAATTTGTTTGGTTTAGAGAGAAAGCAGATGCAACAATAGCCCGAATTAATTAATTACATCTTTAACAATCCTTTTTTTGTCTTCAGTAGATAAACAAGTGAATGCACAAACACGTTCCTCAGAGTTAATTAACTTTGCTCAGCTACTTTTATAAATTAGTGGCAAAACAGTTGTCACTTCATAAGTATTACACCTTTCGGGAACACCATTACTACAGGTTATGGGTATCATAACATCAACAGTTTGAAGACTTGGGCTTTTAATTAAAATTTTGAAACCGGCCACTGATTTCAAATTACATGTTATTAAGCTGAAACGTGAAAAACACATTCTTGTAAATATATATGCGGTAATAGCAACTCTATAGTATGGAAATATTATAGATTTGTTGGGGCAAAATTGAAAATCTGTGAGTACACATGCCAAATCTAATTTTCTCCACTTCCATCATGGTTAAAATTGCACATATTTTTACTGGGCATCTATGTGGACAAGTTTGTCTGGGAAATTGGAAATAGAGGGTATGACTCTTTCATTCCGTTGCCCAATGTTAACTACTTCAAAAAGTTGAACTGAAAGCAAGCCCGGGGCAGAAGTTTTCTTTTCAAAATCTTAGCCAGCATGAAGAGGTTGAGCGGAAGGGCCTGTTTCCATACTGTATGACTCTATTGACGACATGGAACTACTCTCTTTACAGTTAACAGATATCATTCATTTATTTAAACTCTTGTTTGTAAATGCACCAGAAGCAGAGATTATATTTAGAATTTTTTCCAGAACAGTTCAGTGTGCCAATGTCGTGGCTAACCCTCGAGGTCGAGGATGATGGTCTATGTTCTGTTGTTTTTATGGTCTCTCAGGTGGCTTACGAGTCCAATCCTGGCTTCGAATAAGATGGCAGAGCAGGCTTTGGTTGTTTTGGCTTTGGTCTGAAGAAGGTATTCGACCCGAAACGTTGCCTATTTCCTTTGCTCCATAGATGCTGCCTCACCTGCTGTGTTTCTCCAGCATTTTTGTCTACCTTCGGATGTTGCTGCCTCTCTTTCCGTTTTCTTCTCTTTTCTTCTAATTCTGCACATCTCTTGGCTTCGAAGGTCACTGCTCCTTCTTGGATGATGGTTCGCCAGAGTTTCCTGTCCTTGACATTGGTTTCCCAATTGTCAATGTCGATTGCACATTTCTTCTTGCTGGCTTTTAAGGCATCTTGGAATCTCTTCTTTTGTCCGCCTCATTTACATTTGCCTTCTTTAAGCTGGGAGTAGAAGGTTTGCTTTGGTAGACGCTTGTCTTCCATCCGAACAGCATGACGGACCCATCTTAATTGGTTCTTGATGACGAAGGCTTTGTTGCTAAATGTTTTCGCTTCATTCAGCACGCTGACGTTAGTTCTTCTGTCTTCCCAACTGATATTTAAGATGCTTCGAAGACATAATTGATGGAACTTTTCAAGTGTTTTCAGATGGCATCGGTATGCTGTCCAGGTTTCTGATGCATACAGGAGCATTGGAATCACCACTGCCTTGTACACTAACATTTTTGTGTCTGTTCGGATGTCACGATTTTGAAAGACTCTCGTTCGAAGACACGTAACTTGGAGCAGACAGCAGTTGCTGTATAGGAAAACTTTTCTGTATTGACTTTTGAGGCTGCTACAATAAAACATAACATTTTAAAATTAACGTAGTGTCCAAGTGTTGATCCTTGTAGATTTACTGTGCACAAATGCACCTCTTGCATTGAGTATACACTAAACAAGTGAATACTATTTTGCTTTCTATTGTTAACTTGTTACTCTGGGCTTATGATTATATTAGGGCGATGACTTAATAGCAATATTCCTTCTCTTATAAATACTTGATAGTAGTATTTATAAGAGCAGGAATATTGCTTTAGAAATGATGATAAAGAACCTAAATACTTGGAATGATCTGTCAAACACAGTTATATAGTTTAAAAAATGCAACTCAACGTGATAGTGGGATGTCAAGGTACTGGAGACGAGTTTCAAAGGGCATGTCTTTCACTAGCTTTCTTGATGTGTAACAAATTTGATCACAAGGTCAGGTAAAGATATGGTTTTCTATGTTCTCTGCCAATTACTTTAAAGCAGGAAAGGTATAGTCTCCAATACCATATGTGGCATCTTCACAAGTTATTACTCGATGCAATGATCATTTGCAACTCCAAGAACTAATAACACATGTTCACCAGATAACGTAACAATATCCTTGCATTCATTTCACTTAATTTATTCACGTGCAAACAAGCCATATTTGTATTGCTTAAGCAGAGCAGGCAGAAATGTGGATATGATATTTTGATTGAAAGGGAAAGAACATTTGTCATAAGCAACTCATGGCAATATACTTTGGTACTGACAAAGCAAAAATACTGCACTTGCTGCAAGTCTGAAATAAAAACAGAAAATGTTGGAAATACTCAGCAGGTCAAGCACCATATGTGGAGAGGGAAATAGATCTAATGCTTCCGGTGCTTGTACAGAGTAGGCTTGTACACTCTGGAGTTTAGAAGGATGAGAGGGAATCTCATTGAAGCATATAAGATTGTTTACGGCTTGGACACGCTAGAGGCAGGAAACATGTTCCCAATGTTGGGGGAGTCCAGAACCAGGGGCCACAGTTTAAGAATAAGGAGTAAGCCATTTAGAACAGAGATGAGAAAAAACTTTTTCTCAGAGAGTTGTGAGTCTGTGGAATTCTCTGCTTCAGAAGGCAGTGGAGGCAGGTTCTCTGGATGCTTTCAAGAGAGAGCTAGATAGGACTCTTAAAAATAGCAGAGTGAGGGGATATGGGGAGAAGGCAGGAACGGGGTACTGATTGGGGATGATCAGTCATGATCACATTGAATGGCGGTGCTGGCTCGAAGGGCCAAATGGCCTACTCCTCCGCCTATAGTCTGTTGCTCCATTTTTTCCTGGCAGTATGAAACTTTTGAAATCAGGCATGTTTGGAGATAGGCAGTAGTTGAAGGGAGGGCAAGAGGGAATGTCTGTGACAGGGTGAAGACAAAGAAAAAAAGAATCGCAGAAATGGGCACCAGCTGAAAGAGGAGGAGGGCAGATTGCTTGCAGTCATTTTTTCCGGGATGTAGCAGAGAGGGAGGAGGAGGAAAAATACTAGACCTGCGAGATAGGTTAGCAACAGAAAGTCTGAAAAAAGAGGGAAGAATGCATGAAAATCCCAATCAGATGGCGTCTGCAGAGAAAGAAAAGCTCAGTTACTTTAATAGGTTGATGACCTTGCATCACAACAGGCCAAAGAGTCAAAAGCAAAACAATAAAAATAATAAAATAAAAAAATATAGTTGCAGGAAATATGAAACGTAAATGGATAATGAAATTCTCTATGGATGCTCTCTGGTCTGCTTAATGGTCCCAGTTTTTTTTTTGTTTTATGAAGACAGAAGGAGAAGGCAGGAATGGGGTACTAATTGTGGATGATCAGCCACGATCACATTGAATGGCGGTTCTGGCTCGAAGGGCCAAATGGCCTACTCCCGCACCTATTGTCTACGTATCTATGTATTTATGTTTTGCTACAGGTCAGTCACAGGGGTCCCTCCACTAGATTGTTGTGCTGGCAAGATCCAGAGAATGTTCATTTTTCCCTCAAACAGAAATAGTCTCTGTGCCAGGTCCCCCATCACGTGTAGGGGCATCTGTCTGATTTGTGTAGGTGAGCAGCTCTGATCTGAGATCACGGTCAGGTTGTACCTTTTATTACCTGGATCCTGCAGAGATAGTTGTATGTTGGTCCCCAAAGTGAAGTGCGCTGCTTTATGAGCGGACCCCAAAAGTAACTGATTAAAAAGCCCTTTATATTTTTGCAAACATTATATTGTATAAAGTGAATCTTAGCTTAAATTTCAATGTTGAAAGCTATGTAATAGATTATAGTCACTCATGGTGCATGTTGCTTATGTGCAAATTTTAATCTTTCCTACCTGAAGGTTGAGATCTTGGACTGGCCCAATGGAAGTCTGTGGTAACAAATGATGGACTGTATAGTTTTGCATCAACAACCAGCAGTTTATAAAGTTTCTACCATCTCTTGGAAATGAACAGAGTATGCATTATTTGTCCTGATAGTGGTTATGCAAAAACTAAACGAACAGGGATTACATGTCCCAAACTCAGAACATAGAGTACTTGTAAAATAGTTCCGAAGCTAATCAGTCTATGTTTTCATAAAACTCTAGGTTCAGCCTAAAGCTGATTTCAGGTCGGAGCCCAAAACCAGAGTAACATTTTCAAGAATAAAAATCATTTGGTCTCCAAGAATAAATAATTGATTGAACATTGTCCCATTAAAAAAAAAATGTTTCGTCACTTTTTTTGAATTGTCATATTTTACGGGGATATTTCAGTCATGTTTTTAGAAACTTGCACCAATGTATGCTGGAATGGAAAAGCCAGGCCTCTCCTCACCTCTGTCCCCTTTGTTTGGATTCATATTTGTAAAGATAATTGTGTTGGACTTGGTAGTAGTACAAAACTAAAAAGCAGTTGCAGCCTCCTTTATACTCTTGCCTGAATATTTTTTTTGCTTCTGATGGTAGTTTTGCACCACTAGCCAAAGATGATTTCATCAAAACATTTGTGTTCCACCCTCTTTCTGTACAAATGTCAATGGCACTTTCTTGCCAAGAATTAGGATCAGCAAAATTGCAGCCTACCTTTATATAAAGATGTCATTAAAAATGAAGATATTGAATGGTGAATTCCACCACTGAACATAAACTCTGACGGATACCAAGTGAAATAATATTATGTGCTGCCTCTTGATCAGAGTCTGGTGGAAACCAAGTAAAAGTCACGGCTAGCTGCAACATGGGAATGTCAAAGACAGTGACCCTGCAAATTGAGGCAAGGCTGCTTATGGAGCAACTTTGCTGGTGCAGATGAAAATGAAATGAACAATGATTGAGAAATTATTTTAGAAAAACCAAACAATTACCCATTTATTTTCACAAAAGGACAGTTACACAAAAAAAAACTGGCAGGTGAACATGCATTCTGCTTTTTATTTGTTCCTTCTCCTCAAATGACCATCTCCTGGTATTTTATTTCAGATACACTAGAAATACCTTTTGAGCCAGACCTCTGAGTGGAGCCTCAAGAATACAAGGTGGACAATTCAATAAAATGCCCTCCTCGTATGTTAAAAATTCAAGTAGCACTTTGTGCCCTTTCTTTCAACCTAAGAAAATGTGAACTTTCTGGGCTGGGCAACTTTATCACAGGATTGGAATGGGTATCAAGGGTTATGAGAAGGCAGGAAAATAACATTAGGAGGCAGAGGTCAGTCATGATTGAATGGCGGAGAAGACTCGAATGGCCTAATTCTACTCCTATAACGTGAACTTGGTTAACAATGATAATTTCTGAACTTTCAGGGAGAAATCACACTACAGTTTTAGCCAATCTATCAGAAGAATTTTATGATATTAATCAATATAGTGTTTAACCTCCAAAATTAGCGTTGTGAACACCATAAACCTTTCTCCAGCCACCCCCAGAACTTTATGCGTAGCAATAAAATGCATCAAATTGTAATTGAATGCATGTGGCTGGGAGTTGGGTGGAAATTGAAGGACAATATTCATCTTACCTTGAAGGATGAGGTGGATGTAGCAGAATATCCACTTGCAGCAGATGTGAGAGACAGCATGGAACCATGACGTCGTAGACTTGATTCTGATCCATAGCCAGATTCTGCCTATATTAAAAAAAAACATATGCACTGAATAGGAGTGAATGCATTGTGTTTTTCACAATTCTCTGATCAAATTGACAGTTTATCACAGACCAAAGTAATTGACAATGTGCTGGCCTTTTGGTTATTTTAAAAATTTCCACATCACAGTTTGCCTCTTCCACATGCGCCTCCATTTCATTTGAATTCTACTCTAATTTTCTTTCCTTCCTTCCCATCCGCTTCCTCCCTCCTCCTCTTCCTTTAAGCTTTGATGCTACAATTCTGAGTCCTTTTTGCCTGGAGGTTACAATTGCCCAAGTGATCACAAATGCACAACTCTACCAATTCAAGAACAAGATGATCAACATTTCACATTATATTCCAGATCTAAACAGACATGTAACAAAGAAAGATGGACACAAAGTGCTGGAGTCGCTCAGCGGGTCAGGCAGCATCTCTGGAGAAAATAGATGGCTGGCGTTTTGGGTCCAAACCCTTCTTCAGAGTCTGACATAATAGGGAACAAGATGCTAATTTCCGGTATTGGATCCGGCATTAGCGCAGCCGTTATCTCCAAACCCGATCTAAATAGCGGTAATACCGGGAGCCAGCTTTAGAGCAGCCGTTATCTCCAGACCCGATCTATGAGCGGTAACCGCGGTCCCCACGCGTTCCACTCCATTACCGCAGTTCATATTAACAATATATTAGCAACTCTAGCTGGCTCTGCGAGCCAGACTTACAGAGTTTAAAAAAATTAAAATATATATTAGCAACTCTAGTTGGCTCTGCGAGCCAGACTTACAGAGTTTAAAAAACACTCGCAGGAAAGGTTTAACATTGACTTACCTGCGGGTTTCTACTTACCGCTGGTTGAGCTGCGCTCTCCAGCCTGTCGGTGCAACATGCGTCGACGTAATGACACGTATGCGCCTGGCGGGGCTTCTTCACGTAGTCACTCACGTGACTCCGAAGTAAAATGTGCATCGACCCGATCTATTCCTCTCATGATTTTATACACCTCTATAAGATCACCCCTCATCCTCCTGCGCTCCAAGGAATAGAGTCCCAGCCTGCTCAACCTCTCCCTATAGATTATAAATACTGAAGACTGTTTCAGAAAGTTACAACTCAAAAATAAATTTAAAATTCAGACTATTCAACTTAATTTGATACATTGTTTCAACTGCAGGCATTATCTAAGGTATTCAAAGCACGCAGCACCTGGCTCAGCAAGCAAGTTAGAATGTAGTTCTGAAGATATTTTGAAAGCACAGGTTGCAAATCACTTAATTTGCACTTCATTTCCTGCAGCAGGACTAAGACAGTCCATCATATCATGGACAGATAAATAGCTCAGATTCAGACCGTAGTGATTGTCTTTTTTTTTTTAAGGGTTTCATTTCATTTGTGCACAGTAATCTATGGAATGAGAAATCATTGCAACATATACCATATATATGCACATCCAAACTGTATTTAAGTTACAAAACGAGTTTAGATTAGTACAAACTCCATCAGAAAAAAATGCACAGGGAAAGCACACAAACATGCAAAAGGTATTTCAAGAGAAGCAATAAAGCAGAGCTTGTTCACGCCATATTCAAGACTGTTGGCACAGATCATTAGCTGTGCACTGCAAAGCCTTAAACTATTGAAACGATACACGAAAGCTCTCTATCTTCGTCATACAAATAACCCAGATGTCGGAATATGCACTGCAATGTTTAGGAATGGATATGGTTAACAGCAGTCTCCTGATCAGAACTGGCTCAAAGCAAACATTTGATGCTCTGCGGGTACACAAAAGGCTGGAGAAACTCAGTGGGTGCAGCAGCATCTAAGGAGCGAAGGAGATAGGCGACGTTTCGGGTCGAGACCCTTCTTCAGACTGGTCAGGGATCAGGGAAACGAGAGATATAGACGGTGATGTGGAGAGATAAAGAACAATTAATGAAAGATATGCAAAAAAGTATCGATGATAAAGGGAACATGCTCTGCTACAACTGCCATCAAAACAGCAAATTAATGGTTCTGGTTACCATGCTCGAGAGCGAGGGTGTATTTTCAAGAGGTGGAGGGAGATCCATGCAGAAACTATACCAGATGATTCTCACAGACTGACATTGATGGTGCACTGCAACAACGATGGCTGCTGTTGTCTGCTACATCCCACCACTGGATCCATTACAGCATCCTTGGCTGCAGAGTAAAACACTGCAATCTGCAGTTATGCCTTCCCAGACGCAAATCAAGCTCACTGCTGGTGTGAAAATGATGCTGGCAGCGAAGCACGGAACGTGGGTCTGCGACTTTTCATTTACTGCCTCAAATAGACTATAAAACCTCATCCCATACTTAATTCTAATCAATCCAAAGTAGGTCAATACTCTAGCATGAAGGCAAAGCATCATGGGAACAGTTTTAATAAGATTTTATATTTGTATGAAATATTTCTTTAACTCTGCCAAACAAATGTAAAGATTGTTTTATGATTTTCTATGCAAATATGTATTTACAATGGCAGCTAATTTTGCACTTAGTAAAGGAACAACCTTTTTGCACCTGATTTTCAGCATGGATCATTCATGGCCAGCATTAGTAAAATCAGTATTGATACAAAAGCTAGTGGTTTTGCAGATAGTGAAGATGGTTGTGAACAATTGCAGCAGGATCTGGATCGATTGGCCAGGTGGGCAGAGGAATGGTTGATGGAATTTAATACAGAAAAGTGTGAGGTGTTGCATTTTGGGACATCGAAGAAGGGCAGGACCCACACAGTAAATGGTAGGCCTCTGGGTAGTGTTGTAAAGCAGAGGGATCTGGGAGTACAGGTGAATGGTTCCTTGAAGGTTGAGTTGCAGGTACGTAAGGTGGTCAAAAAAGGCTTTTGGCACTTTGGCCTTCATCAGTCAGAGTATTGAGTATAGAAGTTGGGAGGTCATGTTGCAGTTGCATAAGACGTCGGTGAGACCGCAATTAGAATATTGTGTTCAGTTCTGGGCACCATGTTATAGGAAAGATATTGTCAAACTTGAAAGAGTTCTGAAAACATTTATGAGGATGTTGCCAGGACTGGAAGGCGTGAGCTATAGGGAGAGGCTGAGTAGGCTGGGTCTCTATTCCATGGAGTGCTGCAGGGGATAAAGTGATTAAACCCCACTATTGTAAGGGGCTTTAAAGAGGATTCAAACTGATAGAGGCCAGGGAGAGGGTTCTGACACAGCTGTGTATAAAAGTTACCAGACCCATCCTTGAGTAAGAAGTGATAGCATTGTATAGCGGTAAAAGGGAGTGATGTAGATAGATCCCTATCAGTAGGAGGGAGTGATAGATGGGACCCTTGTCACTATAGCTTAGCTTTAGTGCTGATATAGGAGAACTGAGAGAGTTCACTTGGAGGTGAGTAAAACTAGGGTAGGTCATGAACAACTGAGCATGCTTAATAAAATAAATTAATATTACAACACACCGCTGGTCAAGAAACTGCTCATTACCATGCACATGTCTGGACATGTGTTGTATGATGTGGGAGGTACTGGGGGGACGTACCTACAGATTGTGCACCTCAGGGCCCTGATTGGAGAAGGGTCCGAAGGGGAGGTTGAATGTAGAATTGTGTGTATAAAGGGGGTTTAATCCTTCTGACTTCAGTGTGTCTCAACTTGGAGAGGCACCCGACTCTGCAGACTCGAAAATAAAGAATCTCTTGCTTCCACGATTTAGTCTTTGAGTAGTGATTGTGAGCACATCGCATATCTCACAGGTATACAAAATCATGAGAAGAATGGATGCACAGAGTCTTTTGCCTAGGGGAATCGAGGACCAGAGCACATAGGTTCGTGAAGGGGAAAATATTTTATAGGAACCAGAGGGGTCACTTTTTCGCACAAAAAGGTGGTGGGTGTATGAAACAAGCTGCTAGAAGAGTAGTTGAGGCTGAGACTATCCCATCGTTTAAGAAACAGTTGGACAGGTACATGGATAGGACAGGTTTGGAGGGATATGGACCAAACGCAGGCAAGTGGGACTAGTGTAGCTGGGACATTGTTGATTAGTGTGGGCGAGTTGGGCCTGTTTTCACATTGTATCAATCTATGACTCTATGACTGACACCCGCATTCTTTGCAGTCCTGCTGCAACTCAATGCGCTCACAAGCTGCACAACCATCAGTAAGGTTTCTGGGGTGAAACGGAGTTTCTTTAATCTGTAAACCGTCACTTGTGGCTCTTGTTAATTTAACAGAGAAAACAATCCACAGACAATCCCATATATATCTAAAACAGTTTTTGACTTGCACCAAAAAAAAAGCCACCAGAAGATGTCCTGATCAATCTTCAAGAATCACTATATTTGATGCAGTGCAAGCAAGTTGGAAACAAAGTCAATTATCAGTGGCTATTTTTACATATTTTTCAGGTAAGTTCCGAGTATGAGACATAATTGCAATATCAGTAGTGATGCAGTGAGTGTATGCTTATTGTCAGGCTCAATTTGTACCATTATAGGATGTTTTATCTGTGCCATGGTCAGCAAATAGTTTGAAGATACTTGTTCTGTACTTTAGATTCATTACATTCAGTCTCGTGTTTAAAATTATACGTATGGATTTTGGAACATTTGCTTGCCATATATCACAGTGGAATATTTGCAATATTTACTTACCTTATATCACAGATCAAGAAGATAATTGCTACAATAATGTTAATTTTTTAGTGATTTATAAACTGATAATTTGTTATTTATGTTTGTTAGGTATATCACCCTGAACCAAACTAATTAAAAAAAATACTTTGATGACCAAGGTTTTTAAAGTTTTCTACATACAAGTTTTGAAGGAGAGTATTTTTAGTCCACATTGTTCTCGCATTAAAAGCTTTTTAAATGCAGTTCGGGCTAATATTATCCTGGGCAAATGACCAAACCTAGCGAGTACTAGTAGTAATACAATGTACATGTAGGGTCCTGTAAACTGTAATGATGGTTTACTATTCCATTACGCTACCGGGAAATCATAGCATGCGATGAGCTAGAAATAAATGCAAAAATGAGCATTTTGGGGCATATTTGTAATTTTTATTAACATCTCGATGCGCAACCCATCTAAGAACTGAGTAACGGTAGACCTAGTTTTCTTTTCAGAATTATTCTCAGGTAAACATATTGAAGTACAGAATGTGTTACACAATTTGGAGTTAATATCTTTTGAATTTAAAGGTTTAAAGGTTTAATGTAACTATGTAACATAACAAAATAAATTTTCCTTAGGGGTAGAGTTAACATTTGAGTCTGTTATTCTTTAATGAATCATTCCTTACAAAAGTACATTAATAATAAACTTTAAAAATACATTCGGCCACAGGTAGTCCCTACTTTCTCCTCCCCTTCTCAGCCCTCCCTCAGCCCACTGCCTCCACCTCTTCCTCTCTTCTTCCCGCCCCCCCCCCCCCCCCCCACCCCCACCCCCACCCTCACATCAGTCTGAAGAATGGTTTCGACCCGAAACGTTGCCCATTTCCTTTCTCCAGCATTTCTGTCTACCTTGGGCCATATACAAATGAGCTTGGGACCAAAATGTCAATTTTGGACCACCTGTTTGCCATCGGACTAAAAGTTTGATTTAAATGATCAATCACACCTTGGCGAATACAAAATGACCGATGCCAGAGCAATTATCAGACCCAGTTGGGCAATTAAGGGACTATTTGGGGAGTCTGGTAGGACCAAGGCAATGGATTATTATTCTGGCATGGGTGATTTTGTATTTCCTAGGCTGTGATTGAACTTCTAAACCTGGTTTTAGCTGGTACCTTTAATACCCAGGCTACCCCAGATGGGCCCAAGGGCCCATTTACGGGGTCTGGTCGACCCTAGACAGCGGATAATTGTTCTGTCATAGTTCATTTTATATCCCCCAAGGATAGAT
This sequence comes from Okamejei kenojei, assembly GCA_035221665.1. Taxonomy (NCBI): domain Eukaryota; kingdom Metazoa; phylum Chordata; class Chondrichthyes; order Rajiformes; family Rajidae; genus Okamejei; species Okamejei kenojei. The sequence goes on from CM069133.1 coordinate 21,677,526, forward strand.
CATTTAAACTTAGTTTTAGCTGTTACCCACAATATATGGGATAGCCTATTTAGACAGCAGTGTCTAGGATGCCCATTTTTGGAGTGTCTGGTACCTGTAGTGCAGCGGACTATTTGTCTGGCGTAACCCATTTTGTACTCTACAAACTCAACTTGTTCATTTGGCATTATTTTTGAGTGGTACCTTGCTCGTTTATACGCTAGCCCATTTTTTAGGCCCTTTGTGGGGGGTCTGGCCGGCCTTTTGCAGCGGAAAAAATGTCTGCTGTTTGTGTGGTTGATATAGGTGTGGCAGTGAACACACCATGGTAGTGGATTTAAGTGGTACCTCACTTGTCTATTTTGCACCCATTTTTTGGCCCCTTGGGGGGGGTTCCCCAGGTCTACACGCAGCTTGTGGTACCCGGCAGACTCCGGATTCCGTTCATTTCAGGTGACCCCCTACACACTCCCATAGTCAGGCATTGGCACGTAGTTCGTCTAACCTAATGTCTCTGGGCTGAAGGTCTAATACGTTTCATGTAAAGTGCATATGTCAACACAAAACAAGGCGCAGCAATCTAATTTCTAGCCACTTACTATATTAAGAGGGGATAAAAATGAAGGCTCCTGGGCTGCCACGATACGGCAGCAGAAATCTCTTGATAGGTTCTAGATTAGGAAGGGTGTCAAAGATTTTGGAACGAAGGCAGGAGAAGGGAATTGAGATGGAAAAATAGATCAGCCACAATGGGTTGAATGACCTAATTCTGCTCCTACGTGTTATGGTCTTATGGGTCAGGCGGCATCCCTGGAGCAAATGGAAAGGTAATGTTTTGGGTTGGGACCCTTTTTCAGATTGATCTTGTACTACCACTACCCAAGCAGAACGCGAGTTGCAATTCCTTAGGTTTGCGTGTGGCCTCACTCTGGCAATTGAAGATACCAAGGACGAAATGGTCAGTCGGGGTCCAACAGGTTTTGGCGGACAGAGTGCAAGTGGTTGGCAACATGGTTATATCAACAATATAAAGGAGGCCACACCAAGAATACCAAATGCAGTAGATGAAGTTTGAAAAGGTGCATGCGAGCTTCTATCTCGCCTGGTAGGGCTGATGGGGTCATTGGATGGAGGAGAGGGAGGTGGTGTCCCTGTGTGACTTGTCACCCAGCGTACACCCATTGTTTGTCATTACCTTTCACCCTCCCAGTCACCTTGCTTCTTTCCCTTCCATTGTACACTGATTTACCATCCCAGAGTCCTTCATTTTCCCTTTTATCCCCCTTCTTACCTCTACCTACATTCCTCCCCCTGGCTTTACATTTCACTTCTGTCCTTACCTTATCCAACATCTTTAGTCTTTCATATGTTGGAAGAAACTGCAACTGCTGGTTTACGCCAAAGACAGACCATAGTGTTGGAGTAACTCAGCGGGACAGGCAGCATCTCTGGGAAAAAGGGATGGGTGACGTTTCGGGCCGAAACCCTTCTTTAGATTGGGCATACTCCATGGGCATAGCAGTCCAAAGAAGGATTGTAACTCGAAACGTCACCCAATCTTTTTCTCCAGAAATGCTGCCTGTCCCGCTGAATCATTCCAGTACTTTTTGTGTCTATCCTGTCTTTTTTTTTCACTTACGCCACTCATTTCTAAATCAAAGTCTCCCTCATCTGACTACCACTTGCCAGGCTTTGTCCAGTTCAGACCTCTCTTTATCCAGCTTTCCCCCTGCCCGAATGGTGCCTGATTCACTGAGTTCCCCCAGCACTTTGTGTTTGCTTGAGGTTCCAACATCTATAGTTGCTTGTGCACATCAATGCTTTGCTTGCGTTTCAATGTAACCTGCAGAGGGCGCTGTGCAATACTTGCGCACAAGCCTGATGCAGCAAAAGGTTACTAATGGTCATTGACTGAGAATAAACTCTAGTACTTGTGTTAATCAGTTCAGAATTGGTTAATATGTCAGCTTTGGAAATCTGACAGTGCCAGAAATGAGAGAAAGATGTCAGCTCTTGAATAATTTTTAAATGGTAAAAGAACAAAAAGAAAATGGATATGGCACAGCATTTGTTCTCCCAGTTCAAATAGAATACTAAGAGGGAAATAGCTTTTCCAGTCTTAACAAGTGAGCTATCTATTTAATTTGGTACGCCAAGCAAGCAAAAAAAAGTCAGGCATCATACTAAGATCTAGCAATGGTATTTTTTCTGCTCCACAGCCACGTAATTGGTGATAAATTCATCTATACACATTTCCACTGTCTCAAGCTTGTTGTGTAGATTATTGCAACAATGTCCCCTGCAAAATTAAATATCAGGAATCACATTCATATATTTTCCTCCAGGGAGGATATTTTATGCAGACTGAGTGTATTTCATCAAGGGCGGACGGAAAAATATTGTGAAATCTACATACTAATGAGTGAGTCTCACCTTCTCTAGCTCCAAACACATGCCTCACTGATACTCAAACAACTGCTGACTTGGACAAGACAACGTCTCACCTCCCTACCACCACAGTGGACGAGACAAGCAATTCGCCCTGATACAAACCAGGCCGTCTGTGGGTGGGGCAGTAAAAGTCAATTAAATCCTTTTCAGAATCCACTGCAGTTTCTTGTAGCAGACAAGCAAATGCTAAAATTACATTTTATAATTTTGTAAAGTGTTTCTGGCACCAGTCTCATCATGATAGATAAAGCATTAACTGCCAGGGACGGCAAGGTGGCACAGCGGCAGAGTTGCATGGGTGGGAGATTGCAACCTTCACGTGGTCCACCCTGTTTTGACGAATGCAATCAATCTGGCGTGCACAAACAGAACAAAGTTGTTTTACAACTTTAGGCTGTGCGCACCATACACAAGGTCGAGTTGCTGCCTTACGGTTCCAGAGACCTGGGTTTGATCCTGACTACGGGTGCAGTCTGTACAGTTTGTACGTTCTCTCCGGGACCACGTGGGGTTTCCCCGGATGCCCCGGTTTCCTCCCACATTCCGAAGACATACAGGTTGGTAGGTTAATTGGGTTCAGTTGTTAATTGTCCCTAGTGTGTAGGATAGTGCTTGTGTATGAGGATTGCTAGTCGGCACGGACTCTGTGGGCTGAAGGGCCTTTTTCCGCGCTGTATCTCTAAACTAAACTATGGAGGGAAATGGACAGATGTTGTTTTGGGTCTTCAAGCTAAGAGTAACGTGGAGAGAGGTAGTAGAAAGATGAAGGTGTGGGGCCAGGAGCAGAAAAATATGGTAGAACAGCTGCTAGGTGTTCTCCCACCTACAACCCGATGGCATGAAAAATAAATTCTCTAATTTCAGATAAGGTCCACATCTAGTGATCTACTTTCCTCTCTCCATTCCCCAACACCCCCCCACCATCCTCCAATTTCTCAGATCCATTCTGTCCTCCACCTGCTTCTCTCATCACTCACACATATCCCCTACGGGTCACCTACTTCAGCACCCCCATCAAGGGATATGGGGAGAAGACAGGAACGGGGTACTGATTTTGGATGATCAGCCATGATCACATTAAATGGCGGTGCTGGCTCAAAGGGCCGAATGGGCTACTCCTGCACCTATTTTCTATGTATCTATGTACCATCTACTCAATGTCCTTCCCTCTGGTTCTACATTTTACACCTCACTTTTATTTCTTATTGGATTCGATCATCTGCTGTCCTGTGTATTGTCCACTTATCATCCCAAACATTTGCGACAATCTCCACTGTTCTCTCCTCACCCTACACATCTGCCAATCAACCCCTCTTTATCTCTATCCACCCATCATTTTCTAGCTCTTGCTCCTCTCCTTTTCTAGATCCAGCTATCACTTGCTAGCTCTTAGTGACAGAGAGTTGCACAGCATGGAAACAGGCTGTTGAACCCAACTCAACCATGCTGACCAAGATGCCTCGTCTAAGCTAGTCCCATTTACCTACATTGGGCCCATATCCCTCTAAACCTTTCCTATCCACGTACTTTATATCTTTCTAACAGCTGTCTCCCCTCTGCTCCCGTCTTGAAGAAGGCGTCATGAAGCATCCAAATATCCCATTTCCCTCCTTGGATGCTGCCAGACCCACTGACTTCAAGTCAAGTCAAGTCAGTTTATTGTCATGTGTCCCAGATAGGACAATGAAATTCTTGCTTGCTGCAGCACAACAGAATATTGTAAGCAAAAATACAGAACAGTTCAGTTCAATGTACACATAAATAAGCAGATAAAGTGCAATAGGCTATTACAGTTCATAGTCTGTTTGTTGGCAAGTTTAATAGCCTGATGGCTGTGGGGAAGAAGCCGTTCCTGAACCTGGATGTAACAGATTTCAGGCACCTGTACCTTCTGCCCGATGGTAGCAGAGAGATAAGTGCGTGGCCAGGATGGTGTGGGTCCAATGATGCTGGCTGCCTTTGAGGCAGCGACAGCGATAGTGGGGTGGTGGGGAGTTCAGAGGCGATGATGGACTGGGCAGTGGTTACAACTTTCTGCATCCTTTTACGCTCCTGGACGCTCAAGTTGCCGAACCAAGCCACGATGCAACCAATCAGCATGCTTTCTACTGTGCACCTGTAGAAGTTCGAGAGAGTCCTCCTTCACATACCGACCCTCCGTAATCTTCACAGGAAGTAGAGGCGCTGATGTGCTCTCTTTATGATTGCATCAGTGTGCTGGGACCGGGAAAGATCTTCGGAAATGTGCACGCCCGGGAATTTCAAGTTCTTGACCCTTTCCACCATCGTCCCGTTGATATAAACGGGATTGTGGGTCCCTATCCTACCCCTTCCAAAGTCCACAATCAGTTCCTTGGTTTTGCTGGTGTTGAGAGCCAGGTTATTGTGCTGGCACCATTTGATCAATCGGTCGATCTGACTTCTATACTCTGACTCGTCCCCCTCAGTGATTCGTCCCACAACAGTGGTGTCGTCGGCGAACTTGATGATGGAGTGTGCACTATGTCCCGCTACGCAGTCATGAGTATAGAGTGAGTAAAGCAGAGGGCTGAGCACGCAGCCTTGAGGTGCTCCCGTGCTGATTGTTATCGAGGATAACACACGTTCCTATCCACGTACTTTATCTCTTTCTAACAGCTGTCTCCCCTCTGCTCCCATCTTGAAGAAGGCGTCATGAAGCATCCAAAATGTCCCATTTCCCTCCATGGATGCTGCCAGACACACTGAGTTCCTCCAGCGGTTTGCTTTTTGCTCAAGATTCAAGCATCGGCAATCTCATGCATCTAGGTACGTTTCTCACACACTTCTCCACAATATTTATGAACCTACACACAGAGACCTGACCTGAAAACGTAAACTAGGACAATGTTTAAGCGGTAAGATAATAAACAGAAAACAGTGGATATACTCAGCAGGTCAGGCTGAATATTTCCAGCAAGTTGAGTGATGAGAGAAACAAAAGTAATCTTTACAGATTAATTACATTTCATCAGTATTGGAACCAGTTCTGAGTAAAGATCGTTGACCTGAAACATTAACTCTGTTTGGCCCTCCACAAATGTTTCTTGAACAACTGAATATTTCAATTACCCATGCTTTTATTTCAATTTGCAACATCTTCAATTTAAAACTAATATTATGTAGTTTGTTTGATTTATGTCTCCCTCCATTTTCTGTATTTTCCTTCCTTTAAAAGTGCGGTGGGCATAGTTAAAAGTTAATTGAGAATGCAGACCGCGGAGCGACAAATCTAAAGATCAGCTGTCCTAGACAATTTAGATAGATATATATATATATATATATATAGAACAAAGGTGCCAGAGGAAGTAGTCAAGGAAAGTATAACATTTAAAGACATTTGGACAGGTACTATAGGAAAGATTCAGAAGGCTATAGGTCAATCATGGGAAAAGTGTACTAGAGTCTATGGGCATCTTGGACGGCACAGACATGATGGGTTGAAAGGCCTGTTCCCATGTTGTATGACACAATAGACAATACGTGCAGGAGTAGGCCATTCGGCCCTTCGAGCCAGCACCGCCATTCAATGTGATCATGGCTGATCATCACCAATCAGTACCCGGTTCCTGCCTTCTCCCCATATCCCCTGACTCCGCTATTTATAAGAGCCCTATCTAGCTCTTTCTTGAAAGCATCCAGAGAACCTGCCTCCACCGCCTTCTGAGGCAGCGAATTCCACAGACTCACCACTCTCTCTGAGAAAAGGTGTTTCTTAATCTCCGTTCTAAATGGCTTATTCCTTATTCTTAAACTGTGGCCCCTGGTTCTGGACTCCTCCAACACCGGGAGCATGTTTCCTGCCTCTAGCGTGTCCAAACCCTTAACAATCTTATATGTTTCAATGAGATACCCTCTCATCCTTCTAAACTAAGTGTACAAGCCCAGCTGCTCCATTCTCTTAGCATATGACAGTCCCGCCATCCCGGGAATAAACCTTGTAAACCTACGCTGCACTCCCTCAATAGAAGAATGTCCTTCCTCAAATTAGGGGACCAAAACTGCACACAATACACCAGGTGTGGTCTCACTAGAGCTATGTACAACTGCAGAAGGACCTCTCTGCTCCTATATTTGATTCCTCTTGTTATAAAGGCCAACATGCCATTCGCTTTCTTCACTGCCTACTTTACCTGCATGCTTACTTTGATGTACAAGACTGATGTACAAGAACCCCCAGATCCATTGTACTTCACCTTTTCCCAACTTGATGGCATTTAGATAGTAATCTGCCTTCCTGTTTTTGCTACCAAAGTGGATAACCTCACATTTATCCACATTAAACTTCATCTGCCATGCATCTGCCCACTCCCCCAACCTGCATTCTCATAGCATCTTCGTCACAGTTCACACTTCCACCCAGCTTTGTGTCATCTGCAAATTTGCTAATGTTACTTTGAATCCCTTCATCCAACTCAATGAATCTAAAGTAGACAAAAGTGCTGGAGAGGGTGCAGCAGCATCTGAGTAGCGAAGGAAATAGGCAACGTTTCGGGCCGAATCCCTTCTTCAGATGAATCTAAAGATATCCCTGGCCAACGGACAGCACAGAAATAATTTAGAAACTAACTATGTAAAGGGTCTGTCCCACTAACGCAATATTTTCGGCGACTTGCCGGCACTCGGCATAGTCGCAGCAGATTGCCGAAAATTTTCAACATGTTGAAAATCCAGCGGCAACCAGAAAAAGGTACGAATCTTTGGGCGACTAGTCACCGCCAAACAGGCAAGTCGCCAAAATAAATTGCGTAAATGGGACAGGCCTTAAGTGTTTTTCTAAAGTCTAGTTTAATGGCACTCTACTTTCATTCCAAAACATCCATTTCAAACAACAAGTAACAGGGCTACAACGGGTGCGTGACAACATTTCAACCACCCGCCAACTTTGACCGAAAGGAAAAAAATGACCTCTAATTCTTTGCAATAAGAATTACTCTGCACACTTTCATTATAACACAAGTAATTGAAATAATCTATCACTACTAACCTTATCATAAACCTTCATGGAGATCTCCACTGGGTCACCTCTTAATTTAAGCCTCTTCATAAATTCTAGATTACATTACTGGTAATATTCCAGTGTTTTGAAGCTGCACTTTTTCAACTGTCCTTATTCTTCTCTAATATAAACCATATAACAATTACAGCACGGAAACAGGCCCTCTCGGCCCTTCCAGTCCGTGCCGACCATTTGTTTTCCCCTAGTCCCATCTACCTGCACTCAGACCATACCCCTCCATTCCCTCCCCGTCCATATACATATCCACTTTACTTTTAAATGTTAAAATCGATCCTGCCTCCACCACTTCTGCTGAAAGCTCATTCCACACAGCCACCACCCTCTGAGTAAAGAAGTCCCCCCTCACGTTACCCCTAAACTTCTGTCCCTTAATTCTCATGTCATGCCCTCGTTTGAATCTTCCCTACCCTCAATGGGAAAAGCTTATCAACGTCAACTCTGTCTATCCCTTTCATCATTTTAAAGACCTCAATCAAGTCCCCCCTTAACCTTCTGCGCTCCAAAGAATAAAGACCTAACTTGTTCAACCTTTCTCTGTAACAAAGTTGCTGGAACCCAGGCAACATTCTAGTAAATCTCTTCTGTACTCTCTCTATTTTGTTGACATCCTTCCTATAATTAGGCGACCAAAATTGTACACCATACTCCAGAATTGGTCTTACCAATGCCTTGTACAATATTAACATTACTTCCCTACTCCTATATTCAATGCTCTGATTTGTAAAGGCCAGCACACCAAAGGCTTTCTTTACCACCCCATCTACATGCGATTCCACCTTCAGGGAACTATGCACAGTTATTCCTAGATCTCTCTGTTCCACAACATTCCTCAATTCCCTACCATTTACCATGTATGTCCTATTTTGATTTGTCCTGCCAAGATGTAGCACTTCACACTTATCAGCATTAAACTCCATCTGCCATCTTTCAGCCCATTTTTCCAAATGGCCCAAATCTCTCTATAGACTTTGAAAATCTACTGCATTATCCACAACACCACCTATCTTAGTATCATCTGCATACTTACTTATCCAAATTTCCACCCCATCATCCAGATCATTGATGTACATGATAAACACCAGTGGACCCAACACAGATCCCTGAGGCACCCCACTGGTCACCGGCCTCCAACCTGACAAACAGCCATCCACCATTACTCTCTGACATCTCCCATTCAGCCACTGTTGAATCCTTCTTGCCACTCCGCCATTTACACCCAAAGATTGAACCTTCTTAACCAACCTTCCACGGGGAATCTTGTCAAAGGCCTTACTGAAATCCATATAGACAACGTCCACCGCTTTACCCTCATCAATTTCCCTAGTAACCGCTTCAAAAAATTCAAAGAGGTTTGTCAAACATGACCTTCCAGGCACAAATCCATGTTGATTGTTCCTGATCAGACCCTGTTTATCCAGATGCTTATATATATTATCTCTAAGTATCCTTTCCATTAATTTGCCCACCACTGACGTCAAACTAACAGGTCTATAATTGCTAGGTTTATTCTTTGAACCCTTTTTAAACAATGGAACAACATGCGCAGTACGCCAATCCCCCGGCACTATTCCCGTTTCTAATGACATTTTAAATATTTCTGTCGTAGCTCCAGCTATTTCTACACTAACTTCCCTCAATGTCCTAGGGAATATCCTGTCAGGACCTGGAGACTTATTCACTTTTATATTTTTCAAAAGTGTCAGTACTTCCTCCTCTTTGAATCTCATAGTTTCCATAGCTACTCTACTTTTTTTCCCTTACCTCAGAGTTCAATATCCTTCTCCTTGGTGAATACCGAAGAAAATAAATTGTTCAATCTCACCCATCTCTTTTGACTCTGCAGATAGCTGTCCATTCTGGCTCTCTAGTGGTCCAATTTTATCCCTCGTTATCCTTTTGCTATTAATATAGCTGTAGAAACCCTTTGGATTTACTTTCACCTTTCTTGCCAAAGCAACCTCATATCTTCTTTTAGCCTTCCTAATTTCTTTCTTAAGATTCTTTTTACATTCTTTATACTCCTCTAGCACCTCATTTACTCCATGCCTCCTATAATTATCGTAGATATCTCTCTTTTTTCGAAACATGTGTCCAATTTCCCTTGAAAACCATGGCTCTTTCCAATTTTTACTATTTCCTTTCAACCTAACAGGGCCATAAAGATTCTGTACTCTTACAATTTCCCCTTTAAATGTCCTCCATTTCTCTTCTACATTCTTCCCATAAAACAAAGTGTCCAATTCACTCCTTTTAAATCCTTACGCATTCCCTCAAAGTTAGCCTTTCTCCAATCAAAAATCCCCACCCTAGATCCAGTTCTGACTCTCTCCATAATTATATTGAAACTAATGGTATTGTGATCACTGGTCCCGAAGTGCTCACCAACGCATACCTCCGTCACCTGACTGCCTCATTTCCTAACAGGAGGTCCAGCACCGCCCCTTCTTCTGGTCGATACCTCTATGTACTGCTGCAAAAAACTATCCTGCACACATTTTACAAACTCCAAACCATCCAGCCCATTTACAGAATGTGTTTCCCAGTCTATTTTTGGAAAATTGAAATCTCCCACAATCACTAGCTTGTGCTTACTACTAATATCTGCTATCTCCTTACATATTTGCTCTTCCAATTCTCGCTCCCCATTTGGCGGTCTATAATACACCCCTAAAAGTGTTGCTACACCGTTCCCACTTCTCAGTTCCACCCAAATAGCCTCCCTAGACGAGCCCTCCAATCTATCCTGCCAAAGCACTGCTGTAATATCCTCTCTGACAAGCAATGCAACACCTCCACCTCTAGTCCCTCCAATTTTATCACACCTGAAGCAACGAAATCCTGGAATATTTAGTTTCCAATCAAATGTTATGTTCAAACTTATGCACAGTTCAATTAGTCTGCATTCTTAAAAAAAGTTGTATTTTTCCCGAGTTCAATATCAATTTCTTGCTTTTGTAATTTGCTTCTCATTATTTTGTCCTCTAACGGTCACAATTTAACTCAGTCACCCTTTGAAATATGCACATCCTTCTACGTTTTGTTTTCAAACTATATTAAGTTTAATGTTTCTCCCTCTATACGATAGTCACACCTTCTACCCGTTGTCTTCCTGAATTTCACCACAATTTTATGTTGGGTATGCATTACTTTTATTCTTGTTCTCAGCTTCTATATTTATAGTAAGTAAGAGTAGCCGTACCACCTAACTCTGGAACGCAATGTGGAACATAGTGGCAGCAAGAGCAACAACAAGTGATTTATTCAAAAAGGAACCATTTAGAAATGTTCAATATTTACAAATGAGATATCTTTTTATTCATCTGGCTTTTACTCTTCCTAATTTATTTTCTATGCTCTACTTATTATTTAACATCAAATACTTTTAACGACAACCTCAAATAGCACCTTTTATATCGCAAGTCGGAGGCATACAATTCCAAGTAGTTAAAGACTACATACATTAACATAAACATAAAGTTCCCTTTAAGTAACCAGGAGCCAATTTTTCCTTCCTTCAAAGTTTTTCCAAGTCAATTAAAGACTCGAGATGCAGTGCATAATTCGAATATCATGGTACCTTAATTGGTACACGTTACAATAAAAGACCTTTGAAACCTTTGATATTCTATACCTAATTTTCAATTACTGGAATGCATTCAAATTTTATAGTATGCTTCCATTGATTCAATGTAGAACTAGGAGTTAGAAACTAAATGCTTACTAAATAAATTGAAAATCAGTTATGATTCTTTTTAAAATTACATTTCAAAGAGTACATTTTAAAATGTCATTGTACCTTGTGTTGCTCGATAGCCTCTATCCACTGCTGTCGGTGTTCTGGGTCTTGAGCACGCAGGTACCACACACTATCATTCACACTGATATCAAAGCGACATTCATCAAATTCATGGGGCTGTGGAGAAGTATACAAAGCATAATTACACTGGATTCGTTCAAGAGCATGAAGATTTAATTGTTTAGTTTTGTTTAGAGATACAGCACAGAACTGGCCCTTCGGCCCACGGAGTCCGCACCGAACAGCAATCCTCGCACACTAACACTTATACCTACATGCACCAGGGACAAATTTGTACCAAGCCAATTAACCTACAAATCTGTACGTCTTTGGAGTGTGTGAGAAAAACCGAAGATCTCGGAGAAAACCCACGCAGGACATGGGGAGAACGGACAAACACCGTACAGACGACGTCCATAGTCGGGATCGAAACCAGGTCTCTGGCGTTGTAAGGCTGCAACTCTACCGTTGCGCCACTATACCACCCACATCAGATGTCAATGAATAAAACATTTTCTGTTTGTATGGAATAAAAATATTTCCAGTACAACTTATAAACTGAGTGAAACAATATTATTCAATCCCAGTGGCCAATTCTACCCTCCAGTGGCCTTGACATCCATCATCATGAAATGTTTTGAGAGGCTTGTTATGGACCACAATAAATCTACTCTACCCAGCGTCCTTGATCCACTGCAGTTCGTCAAGCTCCACAACAGGTCCATGGACGATGCCATTGCCCTAGCCCACACTCATCCCTGGAACACCTGAATAAAAGAGACACCTACGTCAGACTTCTACTCATAGACTACAGCTCTGCCTTTAACACCATTATACCATCCAAGCTTATCACCAAACTCGTGGGACTTGGTGCCAGCACTCATCTCTGCAAATGGATCCTCGATTTCCTACACCAACAGACCAACCAATCAGTGAGAATTGGGAACAAAATTCATCCCCCACGATAATCCTCACAACACTGGTTGCTCTGCAAGGCTGAGTTCTCGGCCCCTCCTTTACTCCTTGTACACCCACGACGTTGCAACCATATACAAATCTAATTCAATTTTCAAATTTGCAGACGACACGCCAAAACCATTATGGGCTGGGAATAAAAAAATAAATGGATGAGATATGGAGTACAGGTAAGGAGATTCATACCTCGTTGTCCTGAATCAAGACAACAAAACCCTTTCTCTCAATGTCAGAAACAGTCAAAGGAGTTAGTGATGGACTTCAGAAACCATTTTATCAGGATGCATCACAGCTTGGTTTGGGAACAGTTTCGTCCAAGACCACAAGAAAATGCAGCAAATTGTGGATGGATGCACCCAGACCATCGCACAGCAATCTCCCTTCTATTGACTCCATATAAACCTCAGGCTGCCTCAGCAAGGCCAGCAGCATAATCATAATCAAGGACAAGTCGCATCCTGGCCACTCCCTCGTCTCCTCTCTCTCATCGGGCAAAAGGTGTAGAAGTGTGAAAATGCACACCTCCAGATTCAAGTACAGTTTCTTGCCAGCTGTTATCAGGCAACTGAAACGTCCTCGCACAACCAGAGAGCAGTCTTGAACTGTTATCCACCTCATTGGTGACACTCGGACGATCCTTGATCAGATTTTGCTGGCTTTACCTTGCATTAAACGTTATTCCTTTTCTCATGTATCTATGCACCGTAAACACTATAGACAATAGACAACAGTTTGCAGGAGTAGGCCATGGCCCTTCCGACCAGACACCCCGCCATTTCACTGTGATGATGGCTGATCACCTCCCAATCAGTACCACCCCCCGCTTCCTGCCCTTCTCTCCCAATCCCCTGGACTTTCCGCTATTCTTTTAAGAGCCTTATCTAGCTCTCTCTTGAAAGTATCAGAGACGGGCCTCCACCGCACCTCTGAGGCAGAAAATTCCACAACTCACAACTCTCTGTGAGAAAAAAATGTTTCCCCTTCATCTCCATTCTCTAATGGGCTTACCCATTATTCTTAAACTGTGGCCCCTTGGTTCTGGACTCCACCCAACACGAACAACATGCACTCTTCAAAAGCAACGAAAGGCAAATTAGGGACAAAATCTGCACACGCAATACTCCAGGTGTGGTCGCTTGTATGGCTCGATTGCAATCATGTATTGTCCTTCTTTTCCACTGAGGGATAGCAAAACGCAACAAAAGCATTCACTGTACCCTTGATATGATATAAACTAACGAGTGTCATAGTTTGTTTATATCATGTACAACAGTGTTTTAAACGTGACAGAAAATTATTTAACTGACAATAAACTAACAAAAAACTAAACTGAGCTGAAACTAAAACTATACTTATTTCAATTTTAAAAATTAAAAATCCTGTACACACACCACACACACACACCACGCCTCCCTCGTCCTCCCTCTTAATTTATATGAAGATATTGACATACAAATGCTGGAGTAATCAGCGGGACAGGACAAGTAAGGGTGACATTTTGGGTGGGACGAGAGCTTTTCTTCAGGACTAATGACGTTGGAGTCTGAACAAGGGTCTTGGACCAAATCTCATCACCATTCTTTCTCTACATAGTTCGCTGCCTGCCCAACTGGTTACTCCAGCATTCTGTGTCTATCTTCGTGTAAACACCAAGATCTGCATTTCCCTCTCCTACAAAGATATTCCTATTATTTTTATTGTGTGAAAATTGTGCCGTGCTTTATCCTTACATTGTCCAAGTGAACAAATATAATATGGGGGACTGCCTCTTCTTTTTTTTTTGGGTTAAGAATTTAACCAAGAAATTTATAAAGAGATCACAAGAGAAGCCCATAGGCCACTAAAGGATGATGAAAAATTATGGTACCATATGATACACTTGAACACAGGGGATGGACCATCCAGGTTCAGGAGGAGAAATATCCTCCTGATGAATAGAATGATTGCTAAAGCCCAAAGTTCAGGGTACATTTCAAATTAATTTGCAACCATCACATTTCCATCGTTTTGCACAATTGTTATTAATAACCAATCACATGTGTGTGAAAAATACTGTATTCGTTAAAGTCCTTGTTTTTCACCTGTTCTGAATGTTAACTACCTAAAAGTAAATCATTTAACTTTACTAATTTTGGACAGGAAGCCAAAAGTTTTAAGGCCCCTGTGACACTTTCCTGAGTTACTTCAAGAATTCTACCGGAGTTTTCCCTATGAATTTCAAATCAGAGAATGTCTTAGCAAGTCAGTAATTCCGTAGATATAGTGCTAGGCGGCTCGTGAAATGCCTGCCGTAGGTACTCGGGATGTTTTTTTTCAGCAGTTTGAAAAATGTTCCATAATAAGACATACCCAGTACCTACGACTGGCCATCTTCTTGAGTTGAAATCAAGGGGGAAACCTGGGGGAAATGTCGTTAGTAACTCGTAAGTGGGGACAGGGGCTTGAAAATGGTATCCTACAAACAACCAGCTGGAGTTGAGCCTATACGAGGAGAGGGAAAGAACTGCTGACATTTCGTGGTCAAAATCCTGCATCAGAAGAACCTTGCTTCCAGATTTTTGTCCCGCCTCTTCATTTAAACAATCATGGATGACCTTTTTAGCCATAGCCATGGCTTTGGTTCAAGGCTAATATACTACATGACATACAATACGGTTTTATTCGTCACTTGCACATAAAGTGCAATGAATATGAATTTTCTCAGCGCATACAATAATAAAAAGAAACACAACAACAAAACCACAATAAATAAAATGTAACATAAGCATCCACCCATGGGATTTTTTCGTCTCACTGTGGTGGAGAACAAACATTGCCAGTCCTCCTCACACTTACTTCACCACGTGGTCGGGACCTCACCCTCCGCGCAAGCATCCCAGTCGCTGCAGGGCGTCCAGATGTGCAACAGGTAAGTCCAGGCTCGCTCCCAACCGAGACCGCGGCTTCAGGGATGGTATAGGGGGGCCCGCAGCCGGCGCGGTTGTAGATTTAAAGTTCCCGCCGCAGCCATAAGCACCGTCAGACCGAAGGGGCGACGGTTGAGCTACCCTCTGACCTCCGGGGGGTGATGGAAAGGTCAAAAACGGAGGAGGGAGGCGCACCCAAAAAAACGGTTTCCCCTTACCCCCCCCCCCCCCCCCCCCCCACCCCCCCCCCCCCCCCCCCCCCCCCCCCCCCCCCCCACACAAGACACCAGAAAAACATTTTAAACCAGACACTAAGACATACTAAAAAACAAAAGAAAAAATAAAAATGACGGACAGCTGATGACAGGGCAAGCTGTCCGGCTTGCAGCGCCCGCCCCCACATACGACCAATTCCACAGACAACTTATCCACCCTGGCATAAACAATGTTTTTCATAAATTGTCAACATTAAAAAAAACTAATTTGAAGAAACATTGTAAGTTGGACCTTCACATATTTAAATGGTCACGGACAATTTATAAAAGAATTATGAAAAAAAGTTGCTAAAGAAGAACAAGGATCCAGCTCGCGGTAAAAATAGCTTCTATAAATAGCCTGCTACAGTCTGAAAACCACTGTTAAATAAGTTAATTATTTGACAGTAAAGGCATTTTAAGATTTAATGGGTTTCCCTGGGGCTTCTGCTTCACGTTTTGCTAAAATGTTAACTATGCTTAATTTTATCAAATTCATTCGTCAGCTTCCAAAGTCGATACTTTTTGATGGAAAATAGTTTTTATGAAACCTTGGCCCAAATTATTGATAGCTCGGTTTCCAAATACATAATGGCAGGCTAAAGATTTTCTTAATAAGCCTAACCATAAATATTTCTTGTTTATTTACCATTTGAAATACTTTGGAAAAATGGACAAACAGCAATCAGAATTTCCAACATTGCTCAAAGCCAGACCGAAAATAGTTAGGATTCACTTCCTGCATTCACTCCCCAAAGCAACCAAACAAAAAAAGACTCCCGTTTCAAAAGACTGAAGAAGGGTCTCAACTCCGAAACGTCACCTAATTCCTTCTCTCCATAGATGCAGCCGCACCGCTGAGCTTCTCAGCATTTTGGTCTACCGCTAACTAATTTTTGCAGCATCTGCAGTTCTTCTTAAACATCCTGTTTCAAGTGACTTCTTTGTTACATTTGGGAGTTCCAAAAACCATTATCTGGCCAAAGACCACGATGATCAACACTTTCAAGAAGAAAATCAGTAACAAAAGCCTTGGAAGCAGAATTGACATGGCCTTTGTCAATTATAATTGTGATATTATCTTCAAAGAAGGGACGAGACCCTAACGTCACACATTCTCTTTTTCTCCTGAGATGCCAGACACAAAATGCTTGAATAAAACTCAGCGGGACCAGACAGCATCTCTCTTTTTGCGAGAGTAGGAATGAGATGCTGCCTGACCCGGCTGAGTTACTCTCCAGGCATTTTGAGTCTGTGGTTATAACCAGCATCTGCAGTCTCTATTGTTCCCACACATTGCCACATTTGTTGTGATTGGCAGCCATTTGTTTTGGTCGTTTTAGCTACTCTGGAGCATTGCCAGATACTTAAGGCTAATGATCCAACAACAGAAGTTTAATGGTCCACAATCAAGGGTTGGGTAATGCAAATTAATCTTGAATAATGGTTGTTCGTTAAATTGGTGAACTAGAAGTTACCAATGTTCTGCACGCGCAGAATTCAATATCGAGTCAGAGTAAATGATTCTGCAAGCAAACTGAATGATTTTTAAATCGGGATGCCAAACATGGGTGAGAGTTAGAGTGAGAAATTGCGAGGGAGGTAGCGACTGGTGGGGGGGGGGAGAGAGTGTGGGAGGGGGGTGTTCCCCCCTCCCACTGTAGGGAGCTTTTACATTTTTCAGGCGAAAATTGTGCAATCTGGTGCATACTGTACGAGCGAGATCTTTAACTTACATTGCATGCAACATTTATGCTTTATATTGGATTAGGTATGAATAAGTTAGTAAAATTACATTCCACATAGAGCCAGGCCTGTCAACAGGTGAAGCCACATGAATGCTACAATATATTCATGTAATGGAAATCAAGTATATTCAGCTGTTATGCACTTATATATATATATATCAAGTATAAATATAATATATATATATATATATATATATTAATATATATACACATACATACATAATATATATAAATATAATATATATATATATATATATATATATATATATATATATATATATATAACACACATACATCATATATATATATACAATACATACATACATATATATATATAAATAAAGAGAGAAGAGAGAGATAGAGGAAGAGAGAGAGACGATTGAGAGATGGAGAGAGAGAGAGAGAGAGACAGAGACAGAGACAGAGACTGAGACACAGAGAAGAGACGGAGAGAGAGCGCACAGAGAGAGAGCGCTCAGAGAACAAAGCAAAATTCAGACTTCCATCACTGTTTCTTGCACAAATAAATCAATCCATCTGTTCAAGAAGGAACAATGCAGATGCTGGAGAATCGTACACAAAAATGCTGGAGAAACTCAAGAGCGGTGCTCAGCAAACAGGTCCAGCGGGTGCCGGCAGCATCTCTACGAGCCAAGGGAAATATCGGCAACACTTTTCGAAGCCGAAACTTTCTTCTCTCTAAAGCAGGACGGTTCACCTGTACCTTTGAATATAGATAACCAAGACGAAAATAATGACACATATTCAATCATTAATGGTTCAATGGAATTTACAGATATTGTAAAAATACTATATGGGAAACCCCTCCCTTTTCAACATGCACCCTTCGGCCGCACAGGTCCAACAACCGACCATCAATCTAATCATACACAATTCCCACCATCGCCAGGGACACAATTTACAGGAACCAATTAACCTACAAACCTGCACTTCTTTCGGATATGTAGAGAAACCAGAATATCCAAGAGAAAACCCATGAGGCAGCTCTTACCGACTGCGCACCGTGCCACCCATTAAATTATTTTTTCTGTGAAGTATATTTATTGGGTGTTCACCATGAAATAAATGACACACGTTCTGTGTCTGCCCTTAGTTCGATAACCACACGTCCAGTCATTGTGTTTTATGCTGGTTTTCAACCTTTTCAGGCTTGTAGCGTCTCAACTCGAAACATTCACCCATTCTTTCTCTCCAGAGATGCTGCCTGTCCTGCTGAGTTTTTCTATTATTTTTTAGTGTCTTTCTTCAGTTTTAAACCGCATCTGCAATTCCTTCTACCAATTTGTTAAGCAAAAACAGGTCCATTTCATTTTAAATTTTTGTGCAGTCGCGTGGGTAGCATAAGAAATTTGCTGAAATGCGTGATCTATGCTCATTTGCGTGAGAGTTGGCAGCCAGCCCTGCTAAACAAACATTTTATGCAAGTTCAATTGTTTGGACAAAAATCACATCTTATTACTGCTTTATACTGTTAAGTTACTTAAGACATTTCAGAAATTAGCGGCAGTCAACAATAAAATCAACTAACAAATTAAAGCAAACTAGAAAAAAATAACATATTCCCTTTCCTGACACTACCTCAAAAGTACTTTTTAACGCTGTTAACAGAGCTAGGGATATTAATCTCAGAATACAAAATGGGGGAAGTGTGGCAATTTTGCTTAAATGTTCATTCTAAAGACCATTCAGATCTGGCGTAGAGTCAGAGGTTATACACATGGTTACGTGGCTGGCCCAATATGTCCATTAATGACCATGTTGCATTCGCAGCCCAGGGACTGGCTGCCGTTTCCCATACCACGCTCGCATCCGGGACTGGCGCAGTCTCTCAGGTCGGCTCGCCTGGCCCTGACCCGCGGATCGCGAATTGAAAATGGTTTTTCGGGTTAAGGGGCCGGATTATTCGTGTTTGTGTGCCGTAGGTTGCCGAACCCCTGGAGGTCCTTGACGTTTGGCCTCATTGTTGGCTCCCCCCCATGTTTTACATACTGATTCACCTGGACAGTTCTATCTCGCTGCTTCATGTTGTCGGCGGACTGCACATCCAACCAAGAAGAAGGAAGGAAAGAGATGTGACGTCACTCCAGCCGCCAACTGACGCGCTTCCCCGAGACGGCAGAGATAGGCTGTGATGTGGCGCAATGAACAACTGGGCAGGACTGAAGAACAGCATGAGAATTCTGTCATCAGTGTGAGAAATTGGCTGAAATGCGTGACTCTCACACTCAAAGCATGAGAGTTGCCAGACCTGTTCTAAGGCCAGGATGTGACAATCCACACACACAGGGAGACACATACACAAAGGAAAGACACACACACAGACAGGTCGACACACACAGACAGGTCGACAAACTGACAGGTCGACACACACACGCACACAGGGAGGGAACCACACACGCACACAGGGCGAGACACACACAGGGAGACAGACACACAAGCACACACACAAACGTTCCTTCCCCACTCCCTCCATCCTCTCCCTTCCTCCCTTACGCCATCCCTCCCTCTTTCCCTTCATCCCCTTTCTCCAATTCCCTCCCGTCTCTTTGCTCCATCCTCTTCCGTTTTTTTCTTTCCCTCACTCGGGTTCTCTCTTTCCCCCTCCTCTCTCTCTCCCCGGTAGCCCAATGGGGGAGGAGTCTGGCAGGGCACGTGTTTGTGTAGCGTGGATTAGCGGCCGGGGGGGAGGAGGGGAAAGGGAGCGAGGCTGCAGCGGCGGCCGCAGCACAGTGTTCGCAGCCGGCACACAGAGGTTGCTGACACCCGGCAGCTTGCAACCCAACCAAGTGAGAAGAGAGCGACGTCATCACAGCCGTCAACCGACGCGCTTCCCAGACACGCAGACGCTGTATTGTGGCACAAAGAGACAAAATTGTGCAGCCAAAAGATGTTATAGCTCCGCTCTAGGATCCTTGCTGGTGCAGGGACTGAAGAGTGAGAATTCTTTCATCTTGCGTGATGGCCGTGAGAATTTGCTGAAATGAGTGACTCACGCTCAAAAGGTGAGAGATGGAGCCCTGTTTTACGCTCTGTGTAAATGGCGTAGCAGACCATTGCATTCAAGTAGATTCATAATTGAGTTTTTGTCAGTGACTACCAAATGAAACTTTTCAGATAATAAGCATTACAATTATCAACTTTTAAAGTTGAAATAGTTTCAAACACTAACCTTTGTCCTGTTGATAGGATTTCTATTACTTCAAGTGATTTCCTTCACTCTTAAGGGGTTTTGGAAGGTAGATTGGCAGGAAGATTGTTCGATGTTGGGGAAGTCCAGGACAAGGGGGGGGGGGGTCAACAGCTTAAGGATAAGGGGGAATCCTTTAAGACCGAGATGAGAAAGACTTTCTTCACACAGAGAGTGGTGAGGTCTCTGGAACCTTGCCACAGAGGGTAAGTTGAGGCCAGTTCATTGGCTATATTTAAGAGTGACTAGTTGGATGTGGCCCTGTGGCTTAAGGGTTCAGGGATATGGAGAGAAGGCAGGGTACGGGATACTGAGTTGGATGGATCAGCCAGATCATATTGAATGGCGGTGCTGTGCTCGAAGGAGCATGAATGGCCTAACTACTGCACCTAATTTTCTATGTTTCTTATGTTTCAAAGTTGCCTTCACTTCAGAGAGATTTTCCTTATCTTTACAACTTTCAAGATTCCTTGTATGTGATACTTGGCCAATAAGCTTATTACTTACTTATCATTGCCAAATTTGGAAAGTCTTTTTCAGAGAAATTAGAGGAATGGTGTTTATACTTCAACTTTCTTATTACGGCTGGAACCTTAATCTCAAATGGAAACTTTTATATTTCTGCGTAACAATTACATCAATAAAAAACATAGGTTCGCTGGAAGTTGTGGGTACCTGAAACCCGAATACAAGAATGTCGTAGAGTTGGTGTAATAGCTCTAATCGCCAACACAGAAGAAAATTTTTCCACTCATTTGACCGCATTTTACACTCTCTCAAATGGAGAACGTGTAGATGGTGTCTCGGGAAAGCAGACGGCACAATGAAAGCCCTTTCACACCCCAGTCATCCTTCTTCCAACTTCTGTCGGCCCAGAGGATATTAGAAGCTTGAATGCGCAAACACCAGTCTCAGGAGCAGCTTTTTGCCCACTGTTGTTCAGGCTCCTGAAAAGTTTCTTCACATAACTTTGGGTATTGTCGCGAATTTTACCTCGAACCTATTGCAGTTATTTTACATTGTCACACTGGGAATGTTTGTGCTATAATGCTGAGGAATCTACCATTCTGCCATCTGCATCTTTCTTTGGTCTACTGACAGCATGTGTGACTTGATTGTACGTATGTGTATTAGTCTATAGTTTATCTGATTTGAATTGCATGACAAAACAAAGCTTTTTTTGCTGTTATCTTGGCACACATAACAGTAGATTAGCATTGTCACTAGGATTAAAGAGTTCAGTTAAGGAGGACTGAAATAGTCCGCGACTGTTTAAAGTAAGATTCAGGGAAAAGGGTGTGCTTAATTAGTATTATGTTTTGTTAAAATAAGAATACGGCTTCCATTGACAAAGATTTTTGCTTATTGGCAAAAGAACAAGAGAGCACTTGTGGAAATATTTTTACAGCAAGCGGTTATAATGAGTAGCTGCTGTTTACAGTGCTTTGGTGGAAACCGATTCACTCATAACATTTACTTCAAAGAACAAATACTAAAAGGGGAGCGGGGGAAGAAAAACATATCTCTGGAAAGGCAGCATAGGGTGGGGATTGGATACCTTAGATGGGAAGGGTAAGAAGAAAAATTTAAAACATCTACCGTGATACCTTTCCTCAATACCTCCAAATCTGAAACCAGTCATTCCAAAATCTCCGGCCAAGGTTATAACTAATCGTCCAAGCTACCATTTAGCTGTTGCTGAAACACTAAATGTAGCTACTTGGCAGGTTGTTTCTATGTACTAGTGCAATGATTTCTTGATTTTGGTAACAGCAATAAGCTTAATTGGTCAGTGGTATAAGGACATTGGTTTGAGGGGACCGCATTTAGAATACTGTGTTCCGTTTTCAGTTTCGGGGCACCCATGTTATAGGAAGGATATTGTCAAGCTTGATAGGGTTCAGATAAGATCTTAACGCGGTTGTTTGATTGGACTGGATGGTATGAGCTTTAGGGATTGAGGTTGAGTAGGCTGGGTCTCTATTTCCATGGATGCGTAGGAGGAGGAGCGGAGATCTTTATACAGAGGTATTCAAATCATGAGAGGGATAGGATTGGGGTAGATGCACAGATCTTTTACAAGTGTAGGGGAATGAGGACCAGAGGACATGGGTTCAAGTGAAGGGGAAAAGATTTTAATACAAATCCGAGGGGTCAGCTTTTTTACACACAGAGGGTTGATTGCGTGTATGGAACAAGCTGCAGCGGAGGTAGTTGAGGTGGGACTATTCCATCGTTAAGAAACAGTTGGGCAGGTACATGGATTAGGACAGGTTTGGTGGGTTATGACAAAGCGCAGGCACGTGGGGAATTGGGCGTGAGGGCTGTTTCCACTCTGTATTAATCTATGACTCTTTGTTCCTTTCTGAAAAACATTATACTCCAGACATGACTACCATTGGAATACCAAATCCTAAAATGGTCATCAAGATGCAAAATAAACAATTAACTCATATTGCTTATTAAGTTTGTCAATGTAACAAACACCTCAAATATGTACATTCTTGAATAAGTGATCATTACATTTCTAAGGATTCCAGTGCCGGCACTGTGTGAGGAGACTATTGTAGAGGATGATGAGTCATTGATTGTGTTGTTGAGTCAGGAGGGTTCGAGGATCCAGTTGAGAGGCAAGTGCTGACTCCAAGTTCACGAGTTTGGAGATGAGTGTGGAAGGTAGATAATGGTATTGAAAAGCATGCTGTAGTTTATGAAGGAAGTTTGGTGTCTCTCTTATCCAGGCTTTGCAGAGATGAGTGTTGGGCCAGGGAGTATGGTGTAGGGAGGAAATGAAAAATCATCTTCGTCATCAAAGAAACAAAGTACATTGATGTACGTTTTCTGGGATCATCTCATCAATGTGAAGGGGCCTTGAACTTCAATGTCAAATTCATTGCCATAGCATGTCCATTTACATAGGACAGCTTGTGGATTCACTGCCATGCTTCCTTATGTCAATAACCAACTCTTTCATCTTGCCGAATTAATGGCTAGAATGTATTCTGAAACATGACTCGGGGTCTGGGATCCGTTTTCTTAATTTG